>CM044008.1:64705766-65305766 GCA_024085815.1 Flaveria linearis
AATATTGGAAGAATAAAATAATAAAAAACGGATAGAAAGAAAGGATAGTCTAGATGATAAAATTTTTATAAACTTGACTTTTTTAATGTTTCTTCCAATTTTGTTAAATATTCATAATATTTGGTACTATATTAGTTTTTTAAATAAATTACATCATAAAGTAAAGTTAAGCGTTTTCTCTGTTTAAAATAAGTACAGTATTCCTACATAAAATTGGCGTTTTAAAAAAAATATGAGTATAATGTTGTATATTTTGTTCTTAAGTTCAACATTATAGTGTTCTGATTTTTATTTTTTATTTTTTATTTTTGGATCAACTAATATATGAGATGATTATTTTGTGTGAAAAGAGATATCGAACATTCTTATGTTGTATTAAAAAATAATAGATTATGTGTTGAGTTAGCAAGAAACAATATAATCTACGTTAATATATTGTAAAACAACACATCCCGGGTTGATACAACAATAAATTACAATTTTTTGCTAAATCACCGTAAAACTGTGTTCTATGCTAAATCACCATACAACAGCACGTGCGGTGCTGAATCACCATTTACAGCACATCATGTGCAAAATCACCGTAAAACAATGCGTCCTCTATTGAGTTATCGGAAAACAACATGTCATGTGCTGGATCATCGTAAAATAGAATGGCTTCTGTTGTTTCAATGTAAAACTAGTAATATTTCGGATCACGCGTTGCGCGATAGATGTTCGAGTTTGATAAATTGAATGTTACATATTCTACTAACCTTCACAGCTTATTTACAATATAACTACAAAAGCCAAAGCAGTTTGGTTATGTGAGGTTATCATTACTATGAAAGACAAATGTAGATTCCTAAACTGTGGCCAAAAAATTCCACTCAACATCATTACTACAAAAGCTTGCCACTTTTATATCCTAAGTTGCTCAAAAGCCGGCATTTGGTGACCTGTTTTAGGCTGCACTATATGGGTGAAAGTAGTCTTGTCATTATAATCAGTTAAATAAACTGGACTGGAGACAACGATCTTCTAATAGGTTAATACCCAGTTCCAGAGTGACCACTGCAACATAGACATAAAAATAATTTAGAATTTCTCAGTAGTTTGTCTCTAAAACCCGCAGAATAGATAATCCATTAATCCTGGCTCTAGAAGCCTTATTTCAAGAATGTAAATAAACTTTTCCTCTCATCCATGCGTGTATAGAATGTTTGGTTCCCATCTTTAACCTTCACATGAATGTTTAAAACAGTTATCATCTTAACACGCATATCCTAAGAAAATTTATAGAATAGTATGAATTCTTTTTACACCAAATTAACTTTACAATAACATAACACCACTTGTTAATAGAAACAAAACATAACCCAAAAAAGGAAACCAATAAGAGGTTCTTGTTAGCTAAACCGGAGACACTAATTAACCAATTTCAAAGCAAGCGCTGCAACATAAATTATGACAAAGGCTGATCAACAACACCCAAATGAGCTAACCCTATGACCAATGCATTCCGAAACGTGAGGCATTTTGTAATGCTTATATAGTAAGCTTCTAAAAGGAATTTAAAGTTACATGCCATAACTTCAACTTTATAAAGGTGTCAAATTTTTTAACTTGATAAAAGTACTAAACACTCTTTTAGTGTAGATCTATTTTGAGAACGATTTTAAAAAGTACATCCACATTAATTAAGTTTTTAAAACCAACTTCCAGTCGTGATTTTAAAAACACCAGTAATCTAAATAATATATGGAATTTTACAAACAATGAAACAAATGACGTGAAAATATATGATCACCAAAGGATCACAATAGGAAACATCATGATTCAGATATGCATACTGATTTTGTCGATAATAAAGGACCTAAAACCATAAACCATATGTTTTAATTCATAAAATCACATGTCACTAATCCCTCTTCCAAAATCATGCAAAGTTGAATTAGTTAATATTATCGTCATATCAACATGAAAGACTTAAGCCCAAACACACAAACCACCAGTTCCCACTTCAATTCATGAGACTACAACATGGCCAGAATCAATCTTGAAAATCGTTTGGTAAAGTTAATGTGATAAAACCACAGCTCGTAGCACATCAGCAACCAAATAACATCATGAAGCAAACTGGAAAATGCAAGACCACATCACAACACAATACCGACAAAACCCGATCACAAAGCCGAATTAAAATCGGAAGCCAAAAACATAGTAACCAAAGAACATGTAGTAGATTTCATTAAGCATTGATGTAAATCAAACCCAAACAGGCCATCAATTCCCAAATATCGGCACCTAGGGCACGATCTATCCCGGTCATTGATCCACCTTCCTCCGGCATCCACCATCATGAGGGGTTGCAAATCTCACCAGGTGAATGACATGCACGCATAGATCGATTGGAGTTCCAACACGTGTAATAGTGGTCTACTACAACCACCATCAACGGCCAAAATCACCAATGTATCTCTGTTGTCTACTTGTCTTCCATCTAGATGAGATCCATGTTCACCTTCTTAGGCTTGAATAAAGATGTTGATGAGAGAGAGGAGAAAGAGGATAGTGAGAGAAGTGTTTCTATCGTTTTCTTTCTCCATTCAAGTTTCCACAAATCACAAAAGAAAATAAACAATTTAAAAAATCAACAACCGTGGATGTCAGAACCAACGGCTCAAGATCCACAGGTTACTATTCATTCAGTTGGTTTTTAAATATTATGTAATAGTACGCATTGTGTTGATTTACTTCAAATAACACGATTTGTTTGGATTTACTAGCACAAACCAGTACATTAAAATAATGTAGCACAATCCAGTACACTAAAAATAATTCAGCACGATCCACTACTTTAAATATAATTCAACATAAACCAATTTTAGAGTGATTTAAATGCTAGTAATTGTAATCCTTTAACATTAAAGTGAAAGAGTGACTAAAATGTAAAAACCCACATATTGGGAATTTTAGAGTGATTTAAATGCTAGTAATTGTAATCCTTTAACATTAAAGTGAAAGAGTGACTAAAATGTAAAAACCCACATATTGGGCGAGGTAAAAGGCATAATTGATAATGAATAGAACTAACAACTAGTAAATTTTATTGATATTTAAAACATCATTTACAACTAAGTTTACAAAATAACTAGTTTCAAGATTTTGATGCCTCTGAAGGCCCATTTAGGGGAACAATTATCATTGATTGCTTATCAGTCATCTACATGCACAAATATACTCAAAACAACTCAGTTAGCGTTCTTAAGCACATGAGATGAGTTACATATAAGCAAATAAATATGCTTCACAATATAAGTTGTACGTAAGCAAGAGGCACATTGCCTTCCATGGCTTTCATAACAACTCACACACGTATGGAATAAATCCCCTAAATCAATTGGCTGATTATGGGTGTCTTACATGGATATAACCATCCTATAGGGCCATTTACCCCGCTACCCGTACCCGAATGATGAATCCCCCCCTTGGATTCAGTGACCCCCGCTATGGGTTCTTTAACACCCCATTAAGTATAATGGATCCAATTATGCCCCCATCATCATACTACATATCGCCGCATTCTCATTTAGTACGAGTATATTGTACATTATATAACTTACAAAAGCTATTAGTCTGGTGTTGGATATATGAGTAGAATAGTAATCCTTGATCATATCGATTATCAAGACATGCTTATCTGATGAACAAATAATAAGATTACGAAATGGTTAATTATTACCGAAGTTAGCTTTGGGTGACTTGTCATAATTTAAGCATAGCTGATCAGGCTATGCATACTTTAGGACCATATTACCCACTACATAACCTAGTCTTAACCTCCAAACCTCCTTCCCGAATAGAACTTAACTAACCAAAATGAACTTAAACCTTATCAAAGAGTGTTAGATGATACCCGAGGTCAGGAAAACATCCAATATGGTTAGATAGAAGACTTAAGAGATACTTTAAGATTAAGTGTGAAAGAAATGGCTGAACTTGAGTATTTATAGTGCCAAACTAAGGCTTAGTAGCTGCCTACTATGGAAAATCCATATGGTCCGTATTGCAATAGGTCTCCCAATAGGGACACGTGTCAGCTCTATGCTTCTGAGCCGCCACTACCATTCAAGATAGCAACAACCTTATGTTGCATTTTGCATTGTTGTTGAGTTACCACATCACGTGTTAGTCATTGACTAATTCGTTGAGTACCAAGTTGTGGCCCATATCCTTCCATGCATCACCTACCTTTTATTACGTTCCAAAACCCTTGGTTGTTACGATGTGCATCGGTTTTCTCTTGTGGTCAACCAGGCGCTTTGCCCCTTCGACCCCACTAGGGGCTGCCGCCTTTTAAGCCCATCTAAGAGGAGTGCTACCCCCGACCCCCATTTGATAGTGACCCTTTTGATCGACTATAGTATTACATTCTTCCTCTTTATAAAAATTTCATCATTGAAGTTTTATAGGAAGAGTTTTAGATACTTCTTTCTCCATTCTTCATCCAATTCCTATATGTACTTTGAACTGTGACGTGCATTTCATTTGATTTTCACTAATGGAATTTCTATACGACATGATTTCTTTACCTTTTTGTCTTCTACTTGCAATGGTTCTTCTATGTAGTTTAATTTTTCATTTATCCATAAACCTTCAAGCAGGATGTGTTGGGCTTCATCCATTAAGCATTTCTTAAGTCTTGATACATAGAATGTATATACATAGAATGTATATACATAGAATGTATCATGTATTCTACTTAATTCTTTAGGGCGTTTAAACTATAAGCTATAGGTCTGACTTTGGCAATCCCTTCAAATAGTCCAATATATCTTGGCTTGACACATTTCTTCCCAAAGCATATTACTTCATTCATAAGTGGTAGGTGATTATCCTTACTTCATCCAAAGTCAATCACACATTCCTATAACATGAATTTCATGGTTTTGATCGTATGCTTGCTTTGCCTTGGACTGTGTTGGATCTAGATTGTATAGGGCTAGATCATTTTTGTATAGGCTTAGTACTTGTATCAAGTCTTGTAATTAACACTTGTAATAGTCAATATATATATATATGTGCATTGAATCTATAGGTTAACCCCATATATATGTGTGTTGATTTGTGACTTGACTGTATTCTCAATTTTCTAATCAGTTTGAGTATAGTAAGCCATACTTAAATTTTTCTTTGTTCCTAGCTCATTTTGGAATGACTACCAAAACATGGAAGTGAATTGGCTATTTTGATTTGATATATAGAGACAAGTACTCCATGGTATGAGACCATTTCCTTAATATATAACTATGCTAGCTTACTTATCTTATAGTTCTCATGAATGGGTAGAAAGTGAGATGACTTATTCAATCTGTCTACTATTACCCATGTGGAGTTACAACCATGGCTTGATCTAGTGAGCGTTGTGTTAAAATCTATTGTTATATTAACCCATTCCCATTCAAAAATTTCTGGTTGTTGAACAGTGCAAGCTGGTTTTTGATATTTGACTTTAACTTTAAAGCACGTAAGGCACCTCTCCACATATTTTGCAATACTCTTTTTCATACCTGACCACCAATAATCTTGTCTTCAGTCTTTATACATCTTATAGTTACAGGGATGCATTAAGTATTATGATTTATGACCTTGTTATAAGATTATTTCTTGTAATCCTTCATTTTTGTTACACATATACAGTCTCTAAGCCTTAAATTTTAATCATTCCCTTTAGTTAGTAACTTGTAATTACCAATCATCCTTTCTTCCTTTATATGGATATCATTTAGTCCTTCTTGTTATTTTCATGAGTTTGATCGGAAAGACTTACTTTGACTTCAATCCTTAATGCATATATTTTTAAAGATCGAGTCCTCTTTTTTCAACTTAATGCGTTGGTAAAAAAGTTTGTCTTTCCTAGACGATACTGAATGTCATAATTGTATTCACTTAGTTACTCTATCCATCTCCTTTGATGCAAGTTAAGTTCCTTTTGTTTAAAAATGTTCTTGAGGCTATGAATGGTGTAGACCATACACCTTATCCGATATAGGTAATGCCTCCAAAGTTTTTAGGGAAACAATACTGAATCCATTTCAAAATCATGGGTTGAGTAGTTGCATTCATATTTCTTCAATTGTATATAGGCGTAGGCAATTACTTTGCTATTTTACAAATAAGTGTTTTCAATTCCTTAAGGAAATAATATAATTGGGGCACTATGTAAATGTTGTTTCAAAGTAACAATGCTTCTTCTTGTTTTAGTCCTCATTCAAACTTTGTTGTTATCTAGGTCAATTTAGTCAGAGTTAGAAAAACTTTAGAGAAGTCCTAGATAAATCATCTATAAAATCTAGCTATATATCCTAAAAATCCCTAAATTCCCATAAAATTCTTCAGAGCCTCCCATTTTTAGTTGCCTCCACCGTTGCTGGAATCACCTAATGCCATGTTAATTTATGACATGACTTGGAATTGCATCTCCCAAATCCAAAACTCATATTTGGAAATCATAGCATAGTGCTTTTCCTTCTTTAACAGTTCTAGGATCAATATAAGATGTTACTCATGCTTTTCCTTACTCTTGGAATAAATTAGGATATTATCAATGAAGATGAATACAAATATATCTAAGTAAGATTTCGTAATAAGTTCATCAAGTCCATGAATACTATAGGTGCATTGGTTAATCCAAAACACATCATCAAGAATTCATAGTGACCATACCTGGTTTTAGAAGTTGTTTTAGATACATCTTAAGGGGTCACTTTTACATGATGATATCCTAAGATTGATCTTAGGGAACTAGTTGTGTAAGGTTATACTTGAAAGGCTGATGCAACCAAAACAAGCAAAGAGCTTCCAGCATGCATGCATGATGTACATAGTAGAAGTTACTTTGGAAGTTTTACACACTTTGGAGAAACTATTCTAGGTGTAAAATCTTCCGAAGCCAAAAACAAAATTTTCCGAAGCCAAAGATGAAGTCTTCCGAAGCTTCAAGGACATGCTTTCTCTAATCAACTTTTGCATAAAGCAGACCAACTTTCCACTGCCACTCTGAAGACTCACCAACTTATACAAGTTGGTGAAAAGGTCCACGCTTTTGTAAACTGAAGATTATGGTTTAGAGTCTATAACATTCTACTTTGTACTTTTTGTCCTTTTTGTAATATATTAGGATGTGAGCTATGGAATGTCATAGTCACAAGTCAAAAGGCAATCTACCTGTTGACTGTACATTGATCTTGTTGTCTAGAATAGTGTTTGCAACTGGCTTTCAAATAATAGCTGTCAGTAGGATATAGTATAAAGTATCTCAGGTTCTTGTATTTATCTTATGCTTTGTAACACTTATAATAGAACTTGAGATCAATATACAATATTTTGAAGACCATACTTATCTTGTTCTTGTTCTATCTTATTACTCTTAGTATCTTACTTATAAACCCGGTTCCCTATTTGATCTGTAAGTGCTCTAACATCTTAAATCCCTTATTAGTCCTACAAATGGTATCAGAGCATTTCAAGCTCTTGATTGTAAGATCTCACCATCTTAAATCCTCTTAGTTTCACAAATCACTTAACATCTCAAATGGTAGCTCTCTCAAAGGCTGATATGTAAACCGGTACTATGACAAAGTCTCTAATGATCACTCTTGATATTTTTGATAGTTGGTGCCAAAGAATGGATGTCACATCCTTGCGGAAGCATAAAATGATTAGGTGTGACTTGTCAGTTCAAAACACATTGACTGTCATAATATGTAAATCACTATAATAAACTAAACATCATTTTTATTATCTTATAATTTATAGGATTACAGTCTTACAAAATCTAGTCTAATATCTTAGACATATAAATTTGTAATCCTATTCTATTTTCATGTCTTTATTATTTCACATATTCTTCAGCTAATAGTGGATGTGAACATCCATGTAGAGGCTAAAGTTAAACATATTGATAGTCAACCAAATGCACAACTTCCCCAAATAGCCGTGCGGATCACTAAACATGTTGAACGTATACACGAGATTATAATACATTATGCTGACCTGAAAAAGCATACTCAAAATAGTCAACATAAAGTTGGTGACAACATAGGTTTAGTCAACAACATAAATCATTTTGAATTGATGCAATACAATCAAACTCACAACCAAACCTACACACATGTCAAGTGATTTGTAACTGTCAAATACAAATCACAAAATCAAATAATATAACATCATTGCCCTCATCTGACAAATGAAGGTTAACATATTTCTAAGTAGCGCTACCTATATTATTTGATGGTTCCTCATCCGAATTAATGGTTGTCTCAATATGATGGTAACAGATCAAAAATTCTCAAAATTTGCATCAAATTTAACACAAACAATATGTTTTTCCCCTAAAATTTATGAATCAAAAAGGGGCTATGTTACTTACCTTAATTCCAGCCAACAAGTCAAATAATTTCTATAAAATAATTATTTGTTAGAATAAATCTTATTTCCATATAATGTTCAACATTTAAATCACTAATTATCTCAAAATTCCTAATCGGTAGCTACTATTATTCAAAAATCACCCAATCTTATTCTAAAATACCAAAATTAGTCATACATATGAATTAACTCATAAATTTATTCTAAAATTCCCATAAAATATAAGGGTTATTATATAAATTTTACAGATTGTTATCAAGTTCGGATCTTCTGTTTAATAATTTTATTTTATTTCCTTGAATTAATCATATAAATTAATATATTTAATATTATTACCCCATAAATTACATATTAAGATTTCTAATATTTTCTAACAAGTTTCTAAATTTTATTCCTACAATCACAGTCGTGTATGTATTTAATCTAATTTATGAATATCACATGTTTTAACCCTTTAATTCTTGTATTTTTGTTTAAATCCTTGATTTTTACAGATCTTTATAATATTCTATTTTCGAACCTTGATTTTTGATAAAAATCATGTGTTCATGAGGTTTTGTGAATAACTTTGATGATTCTTAAAGTGTTGGTTTATATGTGTTAGTTAAACACACATATATACTGTAGGATTCTATATGCCCAAGACACGTAGAATATTGATGCGGTTAGTACGTTATGATCAAGTCGGGTTATACCCAATAACAAGCTTAGCAAACACCAATTAATATTTAATTGATGATATGATCATGCAATTAAATATTTACACCAAATTTAGAAAATGGGTTTTCTAAATAAGTTGCATATGAGATGAAACAATTTATTAGAATATTTTGTTCAATGATATTATTTGTAATGTTATTTAAGTAAGTTAGATAACATCACAAATTAATAATAGGAGTGTATGGATTATACAATTAAAAGGTTAATTGTATATCTAAGTAGAAAACTTGTTAAAATAATGTGTGATTAGTTTAAAGGGGGAAGACCCTTTTCAAACTAAATTTCGGCCGCCCCCCTTGATCTAATTGGCTCACTTGCTTTCTTGAGAATAAACACACATTAACTAGTCTTACACTCATCCCTCTGTCATATCAACACATGCAAAATTGATAAAAAAACCCTCTCTCTCTCTCTCAAAGCCTACGGCCAGCAGCAGCAGGATAGAGGGTTTTTGAGTCATTTTGGTGGTAATCTCCCTAGCAAGAAGAGGTATTTGCAAGTTATCTTGGTGTATACAAGCTTGAGGGATCCTTTCCTTGGAGCATTGGCCGAATCTTGAGCACAAATCTTCTCCTTCTTGGTCGATTTTCAAGCTGCTGGAAGGTAGTTTTCACAGGTCATTGTAGCTGTGATTTTATGTACTTTTACATACGTTCATAGCTTGCTTATTCACATATAAAGATCCTCTTGTTCTTGGGTTTGTTTAAAACTTATAACATCAAAATAGAACTTGAAATTTTCAGCTTATAAACAAGATTATAAAGCTATTATTCTGCTGCGTTTTTACAAAGTTTGAATGGTTAAACTATGTATCTTGTTCTAACAAACCCCAACAATGGCATCTAGAGCCGGTTATGTGGATAGCTAGCTTGTATTGTCCTTTAAAAATTCGTTTTATGGACCATGAAACCCCTTTTAGGGGCTGCTATGTTCTTGTATGTTGAATCCCCAAACTTTCAAGGTCATATCACACATGCTTGTGATTAAACCTTGAAAGATATGTATGATGATATGTATATTGTTTGGACAATGTTTAAAACCCGAATTTTCAGTTTATGTTGGCTGAAAATCGTGGGTTTTAGTGGGGATTCTTTGTTATATTTGGATGATATGATGAATGTTTATATTGGTGCATAACCTAGCTTAGACCTTGTGTTGATTTGGTTTGAAATGGATGTTTGTTTTGGTTGTTTTCATTTGGGTTGTAATATTATTCTTTTGTGCTAGTTTTGGGATGTAATTTATTTATTCATTCATTTGTAATGTAATAGATAGATTAAGTGTATTTTCTTTATTAGAAAATTTGTATTAGGATATAAATTTTGTAAATGAAGATGCACAAAATGGAAGCACAAGAGGAAGATACAAAGAGAAGGACTTGAAGCATATGGATGTAAGTTCAAGTGGGGGTCTATGAAGATCTCATCTTTTTGTTGTATTTAACCCTTAGGAAAGACGAAATTACAACACTTGTGATGGAAACAAGTGTTGTCTAACATAGAAGCTATGGTTATGCACATATGGTTGTTTATATTATGCTTGTTTGATTGTGATTTTGTGAATGATTGTATGATATTTGGATATGATAAACAATCTTAATAAAAATGATCTTAACAAGCTAATATAAAAATGGTTCTTAATCATTAAGTGTTAATAAATGGTTATTAAAAGGATTAATGATTTTATAATAAAATGGGTTTTATTAAAAGAACCATAGGGTACCAAGTATTTGTAAGCATGCAAATACAAGTACATAGAGTTTTCTAAACTAGAATTAAGAAATCTCTAAATATTTTAAAACAAGTCTAACATCATCCTTTTGCACAACACTTGAGTCACTTGGAAACTCTCAATGGGATAAAGGTCACCTAACTATTTTGAGAAAACTTGTGATTTGAGGTGGGGATACCACATTTGTGGGATAAAGATCACCTAACCACCTATGTTGGAAAACTCACATGTGTGTGCAAGTAGGGTAACTTGATTTGCAAACCATGTTAAATGGATCATCTACAATATGGTTTCCAAATGGTGTTGATGGGAATAACATGTCGACTTTACATATGATGTTTAAAGTTGATCCCATACCTCTAGAAGTTGCAAATGGTTGCAACCATCAATCGTTGACCAACTTATTAATTTAAATCGTGGGATAAAGGTCACCTAACCACAATTTAAATGTAATGTTGGGTTCTAGATTTTATTATAAAAATGACCTTAAAAGGTATTAATTATTAAAAATAGCAATATCGAAAATACTAAAATGGATCTTTGTTAAATTTTGTAGATGGCCACCAATAATGATAATCATGATAACTCATCCACGTCCACCCAATCTTTACGAGCGATACTCCAAAAGGAACGTCTAAATCATAACAATTTCATTGATTGGTATCGAAACTTGAGAATCATTCTCAAGCAAGAGAGACGATCATATGTTTTAGACGAGCCTATCCCCGATCAACCTACTGAGGATGATGAGGAGGCCTATAACGATTGGCTGAAATACACTGAGGACTCCGTCCAAGTGTCTTGTCTCATGCTAGCGAGCATGACTCCGGATCTCCAAAAAAAGTATGAACATCATGGAGCTTATGACATGATAACTCAGCTGAAGGAAACGTTCTAACAGCAGGCGAGGGTTGAGCGCTTCGAAACGGTTCGAGCACTCCATGCATGTCATGCATGTCGTATGGACGACAACCAATCGGTTTCATCTTATGTACTTAAGATGAAAAGCCACATTGACCGCCTCGAAAGGCTTAATTGTCCTGTCTCAAGGAATTGGCCACAGATTTGATCCTTAATGGCCTTACCAAAAAGTTCGAGACATTCGTGTTGAACTACAACATGAATGCTTGGGACAAAAGCATTGGTGAGCTTCACTCAATGCTCAAAACGGCCGAGACAGCCATGGGTAAAAGGGTTTTACCCTTTCTCACCATCAATGAAGGTGGGAACAAGAAAAGGCCTCATCCCGCACCCAAGGCAAAAGTTGCCAAGGGTAAGGGACCCGTTTGGGGAAAGGGGAAAGGGGTGGCAAGGGTGCCACCCAAACCACAAGAGAAGAAGCAAAAGGTTGCTACTAATGACCCATGCTTCAAGTGTGGAGAGATTGGACATTGGGCAAGGAATTGTCCTGTCCATCTCCAAGAGTTGAAGGCAAAGAGGGATGCCGGGCAGACCTCAGGTACAATATACATGATTCATATTGATCTTAATGTTACATCTTCTAACACATAGGTATTGGATACCGGATGTGGAACTCATATTTGCAATTTGTTGCAGGGGTTCACAAGAAGTAGGGACTTCAATCAAGGGGATGTCAGCCTCTTCATGGGCAATGGAACTAAAGTCATAGTTGAAGCCCGTGGAGACTACATCCTAAAACTTCCAAGTGGCTTGGATGTAATTTTGAAGAATGTTTTGTATGCTCCTAGTTTGACTAGGAACATTATTTCTGTATCCCAATTAAGACATTATGATTATGTATTATCTTTTGTTGAAATGGTATTCATGTTTCTTTAAATGATATGTTCTATTTTAAAGCTATTACCATTAATGGTATTTATGAATTGGTTCATGAAAATACTTTAAATAGTTCATTGTACCAAACTAACACCAAGAAACTCAAGTTGGATTTGAGTGATACCTATCTTTGGCATTGTCGTCTTGGTCATATAAACAAGAAACGTATACAAACACTTCAAAAGAATGGTCTTTTAAAAACAAATGAATATGATTCATTTGATGTATGTGAATCTTGTTTACAAGGAAAAATGACTAAGGCACCCTTTAGTGGAACTAACGAAAGGGCAAAAGATTTATTAGGAATCATACATTTGTATGTATGTGGTCCTTTTAAGCCAATGACTAGGAATGGTGAAAGATACTTCATTACCTTTACCGACGATTATAGTCGCTATGGGTATGTGTACTTATTAAGGCACAAAGATGAAGCTTTTGAAACTTTCAAAATCTTCAAGAATGAAGTAGAAAATCAACTCAACAAGTCGATTAAAATTCTCCGCACCGATAGAGGAGGTGAATACCTAAGTGATGCTTTTCAAGATCATCTCAGGAGTTGTGGGATTGTCTCATAACTCACTCCATCTAGGACACCACAACATAATGGTGTGTCTGAGAGGAGGAATCGAACCTTATTGGATATGGTCCGATCTATGATGGCTAGAAGCACATTGCCTCTATCATTTTGGGGTTTCGCTTTGGTCTCCGCGGCCTGTATTCTAAATATGGCCCTAACTAAAAAGGTGGAAAGGACACCTTTTGAAATATGGCATGGAAGAGCTCCATCCCTATCATACTTAAGGGTCTGGGGTTGTGAGGCTTATGTTAAGACTCCCACCCCTAACAAATTGGAAGTCCGATCCACCAAGTGTATTTTTGTTGGATATCCTAGAGATTCTATGGGATATTATTTCTATGATCCACTGGAACAAAAAGTGTTTGTTGCCAGAAATGGTGAGTTCTTAGAAGCAAAGTTCCTTATGGAAGAAACCAGCAATAGAACAATGGATCTTGAGGAGGATCAAGAACCACAACCCGATGCACGTTTGGTTGAAACTAGCACTCAACATGAGGATGTTGAGGATGATCAAGCGGTTGATCAATACACACAAAACGTTCGTAGAAGTGGTAGAACTAGTAATCCACCTGAAAGATACGGATTTTTCATGGATGGATGCTATGTGGTAGATTCAGATGAACCAACCACATACCATAATGCAGTGTCCAATACAGATTGTGACAAATGGCTTGAAGCCATGAACGTTGAGATGCAATCCATGTATGATAATCAAGTTTTGGAACTTGTTGTACCACCTCTTAATTCCAAGGTAGTTGGAAGTAAGTGGGTTTTCAAGAAGAAAACCGATATGCATGGAAACTTGGATACTTATAAGGCTAGACTTGTAGCAAAGGGTTTCACTCAAACTCAAGGGGTAGATTATGATGAAACCTTTTACCTGTTGTGATGCTAAAGTCTATAAGGATATTGGTTGCCATAGCTGCTCATTATGATTATGAGATTTGGCAAATGGATGTCAAAACCGCTTTCCAAAATGGATATCTTGAGGAAGATGTCTATATGGTTCAGCCTGAAGGTTTTGTCGATCCAAAATACCCTAATAAAGTATGCAAGTTAAAGAAGTCAATCTATGGATTGAAACAAGCATCAAGAAGTTGGAATCACCGTTTTGATGAAGAAGTAATTAAATTCGGATTCATCAAGAACGCTGATGAAGCTTGTGTTTATAAGAAAGCTAGTGGGAGCATCATCACTTTCCTAGTATTGTATGTTGATGAGATACTACTATTTGGAAATGACATTCCAACCTTGGAAGGTGTAAAAACCTGGCTTGGAAGTTGTTTTTCCATCAAGGATCTTGGTGAAGCCGCCTATATTATGGGAATAAAGATCTATAGGGATAGATCAAGGCGGTTGATTGGTTTAAATCAAAGTGCATACATTGATAAGATCTTGAAAAGGTTCAAGATGGAGAACTCTAAGAAAGGTACCGTACCTATTCAAAGAGGAACAATATTGAGTACGACTCAATGTCCTAGCTCAAAGGATAAGCAAGATAACATGAAGGCAATCCCATATGCATCTGCTATTGGATCCATCATGTATGCAACGATATGCACTCGGCCGGACGTTTCATGCGCATTAAGCATGACAAGCCGATACCAGCAAAATCCTGGAAACAGTCATTGGATGGCTTTTAAGAACATACTTAAGTACCTGAGGAGGACTAAAGATATGTTCCTAATCTATGGATCTGGTGATGGGGAACTCGTAGTAAAAGGTTACACGGATGCGAGTTTTCAAACCGATCATGATGATTCACGGTCACAATCGGGATATATTTTCATTCTGAATGGAGGAGTTGTTTCTTGGAAGAGCTCCAAACAGGATGTGGTGGCTCTATTAACTACAGAATCAGAATACGTCGCCGCCTCATTGGTAGCTCAAGAAGCTGCATGGTTGAAGAAATTCATTGCCGATCTAGGGGTTGTCCCTTCCATTCAGGACCCCCTAGAGATCTTTTGTTATAACGAGGGTGCGATTGCTCAAATCAAGGAACCCCGTGCTTATCAAAAGACTATGCACATTGAGCGGAGATTCAACTACATACGTGATGAAGTTGAAAAACGAAAGATATGTATTCGCAAAGTTCACACGGATCAAAATATTGAGGATCCTCTCACGAAGCTCCTAGAAAAGGCAAAGCATGAAGGTCATACTTGTGCCATGGGACTTCGATATTCTAGTGATTGGATTTGATCGGTAATTTTGTATTTGGATATATGTAACTCTTTAATTATTCGAATAAAATTATTTGGTTATAATGTTTCAATTAATGTTCCAATTTTAGCATGTTTAATCCATGAGTAAATTGTTTACTCTAAATGTCCGTAGTCATTCATACTTGTGGGAACAAGTATGAGGGTAAGATTATTATGAACTTGGATTGGTTGATATTCATAAGGATGAATATATAGTAATGGGTTACTACCAAGGTTCATAGATATTTGTGGGATACAAATATTGGACTAACCCGCATCTCAAATTTTACTACATGGAATCTTATTGATTGATCATAAGTAAATTTGAGTAAAGGCGAATATCATTTGGTATCCTCAGACCTGAGATACATATTGGGTTTTGATATTCTCCAAGTGTCATGCCTTGATCTGGTTCCCCGCTGTTCTGAAATAATGGACAGTACATGAGACTATGTTCAGGTATGACACAAGGTGATTGTGAGAAACGTATATAGTCAAGATGGGATTTGTTCCTCTTATTCGTTGAGAGCAAGATGTCTAAGGCCTGATTAAGTTAAATCAACAAGGAATGATCATTCTGTGTCCTTGGATTTAACATGACATCTGTAACAAAAGGATAGATGATTGATTCACCTAAATCATTTCAAGTAGGGTACTTGAATGGGATGATGTTATTGAATGGCCATAAGTCATGCGTATTAAGGGTAGTAAACCGTTGTTAGGCGGTATTTACTGCTTGCATCAATCTTCTATGAATCTTGGGCAAGTGGGAGATTGTAGGATTCTATATGCCCAAGACACGTAGAATATTGATGCGGTTAGTACGTTATGATCCAAGTCGGGTTATACCCAATAACAAGCTTAGCAAACACCAATTAATATTTAATTGATGATATGATCATGTAATTAAATATTTACACCAAATTTAGAAAATGGGTTTTCTAAATAAGTTGCATATAAGATGGAACAACTTATTAGAATATTTTGTTCAATGATATTATTTGTAATGTTATTTATGTAAGTTAGATAACATCACAAATTAATAATAGGAGTGTATGGATTATACAATTAATGTTGGGTTTGTTAGAACATAAAATCATAGTTTAACCATTTAAACTTTCTGAAAACGCAGCGGAATTACAACTTTATAAACTCATTTATAAGCTGAAAAATATGTTCATTAGATGACCATATTAATGTATAAAACAAACCCAAAGAACAAAGGATCATTTATGTGAATAAGCAAGCTATGAACATATGTAAAACTACATAAAATCACAGCTTCATTGAGCTGTGAAACTACCTTTCTGCAGCAGCAAAAAGTCGACCAAAAGAAGGTTGAATGATGTTGAAAATGGCCAAGACTTCAAGAGTAGAAGTCCTCAAGCTTGTATACCCCAAGCCCTTTGCAAACACCTCTTCTTGCTAGGTAGAAATCACCAAGAACAACATGAAAACCCTCTAATTTTTCTGCTGAAAACCCTCTTTTCAGGCTGAAAAATCCGTAGCATATGAGAGAGGATGAGAGGATTTTGTGTTGTGTTGCATGCAAATGAGAATCATCATCATGGAGTGCAAGAACCTCTCTTGTTTCTTGCTGAAAACCCTCTTTTTCAGCTTGCTAAAACCGTGGGATCTTGGGAGAGAAAAAGAGAGAGCTGATTTGAGTCTTGTATTCCATGTAATGTCATGAGTATGAGAGTATAATAGACAACTTAGTGGAGACACAATTGCATGTGCTTGTTCTTCCCAAATGCATTAGTGGAGCATGCATGTGCTTGGTCTTACCAAGAGAATCAAAAGAAAAAGAAACCTCTCACACATGCAAGTGAGTGGACGGTTTCAAAGATGAAACACAGATGGTTTTCTTTTGCCTTTTAATTAAAACATACACATACACACATGTCTAGTCTTGTAACAATTAACCATTTAATTGTTTAAGTAGTATACTCTCATTATTATTTGGTGTTATACAACTAATTTAAATAACACTTCAAATAATATCATTGAACAAAATATCCTAATAAATTGTTCCATCTCATATGCAACTTATTTAGAAAACCCATTTTCTAAATTTGGTGTAAATATTTAATTACATGATCATATCATCAATTAAATATTAATTGGTGTTTGCTAAGCTTGTTATTGGGTATAACAAGACTTGGATCATAACGTACTAACCACATCAATATTCTAAGTGTCTTGGGCACATAGAATCCTACAATCTCCCACTTGCCCAAGATTCATAGAAGATTGATGCAAGCAGTAAATAACGCCTAACAACGGTTTACTACCCTTAATACGCATGACTTTTGGCCATTCAATAACATCATCCCATTCAAGTACCTTACTTGAAATGATTTAGGTGAATCAATCATCTATCCTTTTGTTACAGATGTCATGTTAAATCCAAGAACACAGAATGATCATTCCTTGTTGATTTAACTTAATCAGGCCTTAGACATCTAACTCTCAACGAATACGAGGAACAAATTCCATCTTGACTACATACGTTTCTCACAAACACCTCGTATTATACCTGAACATACCCTTATGTACTGTCCACTATTTCAGGACAGTGAAGAATTAGCTCAAGGTATAATATTTGGTGAATATCAAAACCCAATATGTATCTCAGGTCGGAGGATACCAAATGATATTCGCCTTTACTCAAATTTACTTATGATCAATCGATAAGATTCCATGTAGTAAAATTTGAGATGCTGGTTAGTCCAATATTTGTATCCCACAAATATCTATGAACCTTGGTAGCAACCCATTGCTCTATATTCATCCTTATAAATATCAACCAATCCAAGTTCGTAAATAATCTTACCCTCACACTTGTTCCCACAAGTATGAACGACTACGGACATTTAGAGTAAATAATTTACTCATGGATTAAACATGCTAAATTGGAACATTTATTGAAACATTATGACCAAATAATTTTACTCAAATAATAAAGAGTTCCACATATTCAAATACAAAATTTGATCAAGTCCAATCACTAGAATATCGAAGTCCTAAGGCACAAGTGTGACTTTCATGCTTTGACCTATCTAGGAGCTTCGTGAATGGATCCGCAATGTTTTGATCAAAGTGAACTTTGGGAATACATATCTTTCTCTTTTCAACTTCATCCCTTATGTAGTTGAATCTCCGCTCATTGCGCCTAATCTTTTGATGTGCACGGGGTTCCTTGATTTGAGCAATCACACCCTCGTTATCACAAAAGATTTCTAAGGGGTCTTGAATGGTAGAGACCACCCTTAGATCGGCGATAAACCTTTTATTCATGCAGCTTCCAAAGCTGCTAATGAGGCGGCTATGTATTCGTATTTTGTAGTGGACAATGTTACCCTATTCATAATGGAGACATACCCCGATTGTATTCGTATCAGTTTGGAAACTCGCATCCGTGTAACCCTTTACAACGAGTTCCTCTTTCTCAGATCCGTATATTAGAAACATATCCTTAGTCCTCCTAAGGTATTTCAATATACTTTTAACAGCCATCCAATGGCTATTACTTAGATTCTGCTGATATTTTCTTGTCATGCTTAACGCGCATGACACGTCCGGTCTTAGTGCATATCATCGCATATATGATGGATCCTATATCAGACGCATATGGGATGTCCTTCATACAATCTTGCTCATCCTTTGAGCTTGGACATTGAGATGCACTCAATATTGTCCCTCTTTGAATAGGTACCATACCTTTCTTAGAGTTTTCCATCTTGAACATTTTTCAAGATTTTATCAATATATGCACTTTGGTTTAGACCTATCAACCGCCTCGATCTACCCCTATAGATCTTTATTCCCAAAATATAGGCAGCTTCACCGAGATCTTTCATGGAAAAACAATTTCCAAGCCAAGTTTTAACACCTTCCATGGTGGAATGTCTTTTCCATATAGTACTATGTCATCAACATACAATACTAAGAATCTGATTACACTCCCACTAGCCCTTTTATACACACAAGCCTTGTCAGTATCCAAGTTTCCATGCATATTTGTTTTCTTCTTGAAAACCCACTTGCATCCAACCAGTTTGGAGTTAAGTGGAGGGTCAACCAATTCCTAAACTTGGTTGTCATACATGGATTGCATCTCTACGTTCATGGCTTCCAGCCATTTGTCACAATCCGAATTGGACATAGCATCAAGGTATGTTGTTGGCTCATCGGAGTCAACTTCATAGTATCCATCCATGAAAAATCCATATATTTCAGGTGGAATGCTAACTCTACTAGATCTGTGAACGTTTTGTGTGTATTGATCAACCTCTTGATCATCATCAACAACCTCTTGTTGACAGCTAGTGTCAACCAAACGTGTATCAGCTTGTGGATCTTGATCTTCATCAAACTCCATTGTTCTATGCGTCATTCCTTCCATAAGGAACTTGGCTTCCAAGAACTCTGCCCTTCGAGCAATAAATTTCTTTTGCTCTGCTGGGTCAAAGAAGTAGTATCCTATACAGTCTTTGGGATATCCAACAAATATACACTTAGTGGATCGACTTTTAAATTTGTTTTGGGTGTTAACCTTAACATAATCTTTACTACCCATACCTTTTAAATATGATAGTGATGGAACTCTTTCCATGCCATATTTCAAAAAGGTGTCGAACCCACTTTCTTGGTTTGGGCCATATTCAAAATATGAGCCGTGGAGAGTAGTGCGAAAACCCAAGATGATAAAGGTGGTAAGCTCATAGCCTTAATGAATTGAACCATATCCAAATAGGGTTCAGTTTCTCCTTTATTAGAATGAAGAACTTAGATAGTTATGTAGAGTTGATTTTCTACTTCATTATTGAAGATTTTGAACATTTCAAAAGCTTTATTCTTATGTGTCATCAAGTGCACACAATAATAGCGACTGTAATCGTCGGTAACAGTAATGAAGTATCTTTTCACCAATCTTTGTCATTGTCTTAAAAGGACCACATACATCCAAATGTATCATTCCTAATAAGTCTTTTGGTTCACACTTATCAAATGAAATATTTTCATTTGTTTCCAAAAGACCATTCTTTTGAAGTGTTTGAATCCAATTCTCGTTTATGTGACCAAGATGACAATGTCAAAGATAATAATAACTTAAACCGATTTTAAGTTTCTTGGTGCTTAATGTGCATAATGAGTTATTATAGGATGAATTTTCATGAACTAATTCATGAATATCATTAAAAGGCATATCCTTAAAATGAAATACATCATCCATAAAACTTAATACCATTATATACAAACTTTAAATCATGACCATATTGTTTTAATAGGAAACATTAATTATGTTCCTAGTCAAACTAGTTGCTTACAAAAGGTTTTTGAGAACAACTTCCAAACCATTTGTAAGTCTCAAAATAGAGTTTCCATCCTTGAAGCGCACATTTCTTTTGAACTCCTTTGCAATAATTGCAAGTATGAGTCTCACATCCGGTATCTAATACCCATGTGTTTGAAGAAATGACATTTAATACAATGTGAGTCATGAAAATTGTATTCGAGGTTTGCCTACTATCCCTCTTATTTTTCAACCCCTTGAGATAGGGGGGATAATTCCCTTTTATTGTCCTATCTCTCTATACTCAAAGCATGGATCGTTCTCCTTTACCTTAGGCTTCATAAGCTTAGGTTTTTAAGGTTTCGCTTTAACCTTTGCTTTGATGTATTCCTTTCTTTTGGCAATAATTGCCTTAGGATCGAGATTGGCCATTTCTTATAGTCTCCCTCATTGATCGAGAGAATAGGTAGAACCTCTCTACCCATCCCTTCCTCGGTTGCTTTGAGCATTGCGTGAATTTCACCGATGCCCTTGTCCCACCCGTTCATATTACAATTTATTATAAATGTCTCAAACCTTTAGTTGGGCAATCAAGGATCAAATCCTTGGCCAACTACTTTGAGATGGGGAAGTTTTGCATATTGAGGCTATCAATGTGGCTTTTCATCTTAAGAATATATAAGATGATATCGATTGGGTTTCTCCCATGTGACATGCAAAAGGTGCTTGAACCGTTTCGAAGCAATCTTACTAAAGTTTGTTGAAGGAACATTTCCTTTAACTAGATTATCATATCATATGCCCTATGATGTTCCAAACCCTTTTGGAGTTCGAGAATCATATTCCCAACATGAGGTAGGAAACTTGCACAGAATCCTTAATGTGCTTAAGCCAATCGTCAAAAGGCCTTAACATCAACAGCGTTGGTTGGTGAGACATGGGTTCGTCAAGGACATAGGCCTTTACTCATTTTGAGAACGATTCTCAATTTTCGAAATTGAGTCCATAAGGTTGTTGTCATTCTGACGATCCCTTTCTTAAATTTTTCTCAGTGATAGGGTATGGACGGTCAGGGTGGTAGCATTATTGTTTGCGGCCATTCTACAAAATTTACAAAGTTCTTATTAGTATTTTTGAAAAATTTCATTTTAATTATTAATACCCTTTTATGTCTCATAGACAATTAATAATTAAAATCTAGAATCCAACGTTACATTCAAATAATGGTTAGGTGACCTTTATCCCATTATTTAAATTAACAAGGTAGTCAACATTTGACAATTGCAACCTTTTGCAACTTCTAGCCTTTATGGGATCGGTTAAACATCTTATGTTTGGTTGGCATGTTTAATCCCATCAACACCATTGTATGCCATGCTTCGGTGACCCTATGCACATGGTTTCCAATTCAAGTCGTCCTACTTACACACACGTGTGAGTTTACTCATACAAGTGGTTAGGTGACCTTTAACCCACAAATATGTTAAGCCCACCTCAAAACACAAGTTCCCTAAAAGTGATTAGGTGACCTTTATCCCACAAATAGTTCTCAAGTGATTCGAGTGTCGTGTAAAAAGATGGTGTTGAACTTGTTTCAAAAGGGATTTTTGGTTTTCATTAATTCTAGTTTTGAAAACACTATGTACTTGTATTTGCATGCTTTCAAATACAAGATACCCTATGGTTCTTTTAATAAAACTCATTTTATTATAAAATCATTAATCCTTTTAATAACCATTTATTAACACTTAATGATTAAGAACCATTTTATATTAGCTTGTTAAGATCATTTTTATTAAGATTGTTTATCATATCCAAATATCATACAATCATTCATAGAATCACAATCAAACAAGCATAATATAAACAACCACAATGTGCATAACCATAGCTACTATTATGACCACACTTGTTTGCCATCACAAGTGTGGTCATTTGGTCTTTCCTAAGGGTTGAATACAACACAAAATTAAGGTCTTCATAGACTCCCACTTGAACTTGCATCCATATGCTTCAAGTCCTTTTTTGTGTCTTTGATGTCCATCTTTGGGTCTTCATCTTGTGCATCTTCCTTTTACAAAAATTATATCCTAATACATTTTTCTAATAAAAGAAATGCACCTAATCTATTTATTACATAACCAAATGAATAAATAATCACAACCCAAATAATAAACACAAATATTACAACCCAATTGAATGAACTAAGACAACCATTGCAATCATCCAAATCAAAAGGCCAAAGGCTAGGTTATGCACACTAACATATGAACAATCATAAATATTATTCAATAAACAAAATAAACCCCATCAAACCCTAAATTTTCAGCCAACATAAACTGAAAATTTGGGTTTGTTTGTCCAAACAAACAACAACCAAACATATCAACCAATTGACATTCCTATCTTTCAAAGTTTAATCATAAGCATGAAGATATACCTTTGAAAAACTTGGGGTTTACTAAATCAACAAAAATCAGCCTCTAATGAGTTGATTAATCATCCTTTAAAACCAATTTTAAAGGACAAAAAACAAGCAAGCTATTCACATAACCGGCTCTTGATGCCATTGTTGGGTTTGTTAGAACATAAAATCATAGTTTAACCATTTAAACTTTCTGAAAACGCAGCGGGATTACAACTTTATAAACTCATTTATAAGCTGAAAAATATGTTCATTAGATGACCATATTAATGTATAAAACAAACCCAAAGAACAAAGGATCATTTATCTGAATAAGCAAGCTATGAACATATGTAAAACTACATAAAATCACAGCTTCATTGAGCTGTGAAACTACCTTACTGCAGCAGCAAAAAGTTGACCAAAAGAAGGTTGAATGATGTTGAAAATGGCCAAGACTTCAAGAGTAGATGTCCTCAAGCTTGTATACCCCAAGCCCTTTGCAAACACCTCTTCTTGCTAGGTAGAAATCACCAAGAACAACATGAAAACCCTCTAGTTTTTCTGATGAAAACCCTCTTTTCAGGCTGAAAAATCCGTAGCATATGAGAGAGGATGAGAGGATTTTGTGTTGTGTTGCATGAAAATGAGAATCATCATCATGAAGTGCAAGAACCTCTCTTGTTTCTTGCTGAAAAACCCTCTTTTTCAGCTTGCTAAAACCGTGGGATCTTGGGAGAGAAAAAGAGAGCTGATCTGAGTCTTGTATTCCATGTAATGTCATGAGTATGAGTGTATAATAGACAACTTAGTGGAGACACAATTGCATGTGCTTGTTCTTCCCAAAGGCATTAGTGGAGCATGCATGTGCTTGGTCTTACCAAGAGAATCAAAAGAAAAAGAAACCTCTCACACATGCAAGTGAGTGGACGGTTTCAAAGATGAAACAAAGATGGTTTTCTTTTGCCTTTTAATTAAAACATTCACATACACACATGTCTAGTCTTGTAACAATTAACCATTTAATTGTTTAAGTAGTATACTCTCATTATTATTTGGTGTTATACAACTAATTTAAATAACACTTCAAATAATATCATTGAACAAAATATCCTAATAAATTGTTCCATCTCATATGCAACTTATTTAGAAAACCCATTTTCTAAATTTGGTGTAAATATTTAATTGCATGATCATATCATCAATTAAATATTAATTGGTGTTTGCTAAGCTTGTTATTAGGTATAACCCGACTTGGATCATAACGTACTAACCACATCAATATTCTAAGTGTCTTGGGCACATAGAATCCTACAATTAAAAGGTTAATTGTATATCTAAGTAGAAGACTAGTTAAATTATGTGTGATTAGTTTAAAGGGGGAAGACCCTTTTCAAACTAAATTTCGGCCGCCCCCCCTTTGATCTTATTGGCTCACTTGCTTTCTTGAGAATAAACACACATTAACTAGTCTTACACTCATCCCTCTCTCATCTCAACACATGCAAAATTGATCAAAAAAAAAAACCTCTCTCTCTCTCTCAAAGCCTATGGCCAGCAGCAGCAGGATAGAGGGTTTTTGAGCCATTTTGGTGGTAATCTCCCTAGCAAGAAGAGGTGTTTGCAAGTTAGCTTGGGGTATACAAGCTTGAGGGATCCTTTCCTTGGAGACTTGGCCGAATCTTGAGCACAAATCTTCTCCTTCTTGGTTGATTTTCAAGCTGCTGGAAGGTAGTTTTCACAGCTCATTGTAGCTGTGATTTTATGTACTTTTACATACGTTCATAGCTTGATTATTCACATATAAAGATCCTATTGTTCTTGGGTTTGTTTAAAACTTATAACATCAAAATAGAACTTGAAATTTTCAGCTTATAAACAAGATTATAAAGCTATTATTCCGCTACGTTTTTACAAAGTTTAAATGGTTAAACTATGTATCTTGTTCTAACAAACCCCAACATATACTTCGTATCTAGTGGATTTAGGAATCAAACCTTAATTGGTGATGAAAGAACTTAAGAGAATAGTTTTGCTAGACCCTTTATGATCCGCTTGGTGCGGTAGTTCTTGAGCTTGAAGGTTGGTCACAAACTAGTGGGAAATAACTTGTTCCATGTTGTTCTTGAAGGTGGTAACCGGTTGGTGGACAAGAGGTGGTGATGTTTGTTGTATGAGGTGGAAACCGAGAGCAAGAAGGTGATGATGATTTGAGAACCAAAAGCAAGATGGTGATGATGAGGGTGATATGTAAACCGAAAGCAAGATGGTGATGGTGGTGACATGAGAACCAAGAGGGAGAGAGAGAGCCGAGAGAGTGATGTTAGTGGTGGTTGTGGTGGTTGTGGTGGTTTGTGGGTGTGGTGATTTTGGTTCCATTGGCCGAGAGGTTTCAAAAGGTGGGGTTCATCATCATTACCTCTAAGTTCTAGACTCTTGAGGTGGTGGTTATAGCTTAATTAGGTGTCCACTTAGATGATAGGTGTCATAGTCTGAAGATGGGTTAGTGTTATGTTTAGCTAGGTGTCGATCAAGGAAGCTAATGACTCACTTTGTCATTAAGCTAAGGTTAGTCATATGATTAATGACTAATTTAATTTAGTTAATGTCCTAATGAGCCGATACTAGTGTTAAGTATGTGCTTTAATTTATGTTTAAGTGTTTAGGATTAGTTTAGTTTTGGTTTTTGACATATGGTTTGCAGATATTAACTTGATTGGTAGTGTTTGATTAAGTTTCAAATCTAATTCATTTCATGTAGAGAAGGGCATTCAACATTCAAGTAACTAATCCTATAACCCTAAAATGACAATCACAAGATCCATATACATATACACACGTAAACACTTATGCATGCATGCTCACATATGATTTTGCAAACATATATAAAGATTTCATATAAGGTTAACACATAAATTCACTTAATAATCTTTAATAAGGTGTATAAATATATATATATATATATACACACACACATACTATCCCTTTTTAAGGTAATTCTTAAAATATTAGTTTTACCTAACCTTGGATTTTAGGGTTGTCACTGTCACCCATAGTAAAAAAATTTCGTCCCGAAATTCATTGGGAGGTATTCTCAATTGTTATGGAGGGTTTACGTTTATAATTGCTCTTTTCATTCAGTTTAACCTCAAATATATGGGGATATTTTCTTTGGATTTCATCCTCCCTTTCCCATGCAAATTCAGGTCTTTTTTTGAATTCCATTTGACCTTTACTATTGGGATCCTACTTCTTCTTAAACCTTTTACCTCTCTGTTCATAATGGCCACTGGTTCTTTCATAAAATGAAGTTTGTTATCTATTTTGATTTTCTGTATTTGTACCTTTAATGTCGAATCTATCTGACATTTCTTAAAATTAGATACGTGAAAGATGTTGTGTACTTTACTTAATTCCTGAGATAAGTCTAACTTGTATGCTACAGGACCAATCCTATCAATTACTTCAAACGAGTCGACATACCTGGGGTTTAATTTATTTCTTTTCCCAAAGCGGATAATTCCATTTGATGGTGATACCTTTAGATACACCTTATCTCCCATTTAAAATTCTAATAGCTTTCTTCTTTTATCAGCATAACTCGTTTGACTATCACATGCTTCCTTCAATTTGCTCTTAATTTCACTAATCTTATCAAATGTTTCCTGTATAAATTCTAGGCCTGTAAGCTGTTTATCTCCTATTTCATTCCAGCATAAAGGTGAGCTACACTTTCTTCCATATAGAGCTTCAAATGGCGCTGCTCTGATACTGGTATGGCAACTATTGTTATATGAAAATTCTATCAAAGGTAAGTGTGTAGGATTGGTGTTGGTCCCTCAACATAATATTTTCTCTCAAACTCACTAAGTTTCACTCTTGATGATGAAGAATCTCAAACTATGTTGATGATAATATACTAAGTTAGTGAACACAAGAAATGGTTTTTAACGTACTTGTATATATTACTTCTCAACTCAGTGTTTACAAGACTCTTACAAAGCATGCATGTTGAGTTACATTGAGAAACTATATATACTGCTATCTATAACCGGTTATACTTTAAAAACTATCTGGAACTTACATCTAAACAAATACTACATTGATAGACGTAAGGTATCTAAGATAAAATATTATGCTAGATTAGGTAGTCATGACAGGTCCATGACTTACCTCCTGTTGCCTACTAAACTTGGTAACTATACTAACTGATAAAGATGAACAGTGGAATAAAGTATGGTCAACTACATGGGCGTGGGAAAACGCCATGCAATATATCAGACTTGTCAGTCAGCCCATACTTATGTCCACTGATCCATAGTTAATTCTTCCAAAGGTAAAATGGATTCAGAAGAATAAAGTCACACGAAAACATTTATACTTCGGAAGAGTTAACTTTTTCGAGACTTCAGAAAGGCTTCATGACATTTTCCTTGGGAAGGCTTTTGTCTTGAATCATCCAAGTGTTGTACTTCGAAAGGAGAACCACTTAGTCTCGAAAGAATTGGTTCTTCCTTTGGAAGTTCTTCATCCTTAAGCTTCAGAAGATCTTTAAGTTTGCTTCAGAAGTGCATCTTTGTCTTCGTAATCCTTTGCTCAGTTGCACTCAAAATCTTCTAAGTGTAGTTTTGGTTGCACCAGCCTCATATCATCAACAAACTCCCCCTAGGCTGATGCTACCAAAAATTTACTCTCCTCTTCTTCTCAAAACTTTCAGCACCAAGGAAAGAAGATACTTGTCATTTACTTTGTTCTTTCCTGAAGTAGTGCTGAGAAGCTTGTACAGGTCATTGGTGGATAGGAGATCCAATCTGTTGTGGTGAATGATGTGTACCCTTTGTTATGGCCCTTTAAAGAGAGTTAGTTGATGGGAATTATAGTCATATTCCCATCTAACTATGGACTCTGAAGTAGTGCCTTGAATCATTTGAAGGAATGATCTTCCTTCAGTAGTGGCACTTTCTTCTTTATCCTTTCTCACCTTCAACTCTTCTTCAATTATTTCCTTCTTTGTTAACTCCGCAAGATGAAGACCACCAAGACGATTTTTGATATGATCGGCTTCTTGGGAGTTTAAGAGGTTAGAGAATGGCTTCTCTGCTAACTCAGCAATGTCAAACCTGCTTGAGTGTAGTAGAGATGGTGTGTCAAGTCTATTGACTTCACCATTCTCTCTTTCCACAACAAAGTTATGAGAAGAGTCATCAAACCTCCACTGGATAATCTTTTTCCTAGGAATGAGGGGTTTGTTTGGCAGTTTATCCCCTTTCCTAGTATCCAGTATAGTCACCAGTCTTCTTCTCAGCTTCTTCTCTTCTTTTTTAAGGGAATCAGAGTTTGTAGCCAAGAGTTGAAGAGCTTGGTCTAGTGTTCCTCTGGGCAGATCAAGGAATGCATCTCTTGTGAGGGAACATGAAGAGCCATCAATGTATCTTAGAGTTATGGACTCTTCCTCATAAGAGATATCGCTCAAGGTTGTGAAGTTGATGAGCTTTCCTTTGATCTCCTTGAATTCTTCTAAGGTCAGATGCTTAGATGGTTCAGAGGATGGCTTGGGTAGTTGTTGTGTCTTGGGTTGTTGTTGTGTCTTGGGTTGTGTTATAGGTTTCAGGATGAGTAGTGGTGGTGGTTGTTGAGTGGCAATGGATGATGATGGGATTAGGGCTGGTGGTTTTGTTTTGCGTGTTGGCTTGGGTACCATCCTCTGTACACTCTGAGTTTGGTGCAACTCTTTCCTTCTTCCTAAGCAAATATCAACTTTGATATCACTGACATATCGTTGTAGGGTCCTCTCTAACATGGGTCCTACTTGCCTGCTAGTGAAGCCGTGGGCCCTGAGATAAGCCTTCATTCAGGCTTTGTCTCCCATCTTCTTGGCAGCCGCAAGTCTAGCCTCCTCTTCCTTCCTCTTTTTCTCTTTCACCTTCTCTCTTACAGCCTTCTTCCTCTCCTTGTTGATTTGATCTTGTTCTTTGTTAAAAAGAATTAAGATCGTCTCATTTTCATGAGGAGTCAACTCTTCCTGAGAATATCTTCTTGAGCATAAGAAGGCTAACCTCTGCACCCTTTGCCTGTGCTCATCTTCTTCCTTCTTCCTTCTTCCTCCTCTTCTCTTCTTCCTCAGCCAACCTTACTGCTTCCTCCTTTTCCTTTTGCAGCAGGGTTGCCTTTTCTAGTTTAATAAGCTTATTAAGTGGGAGTAGGAGAATTTCCTAATTGCCTATTCCTAGATTGATGAGCCTATCAATCACCTACACTCTTTTTTTTATTATTGGTATACTCTTGAGCTGCTGCTGCTGCCTTGCTGCTTGTAGCTAGCAGCTTCATAAAGGTGAGTCTACCTCTTCTCTTCAGCTTTTATAACCTTTCTTCTTCTAAAATCTCTTGAGCAGTTATCTTCCTTTTTTCTTTGGGATCTGAGGAAGGTTCAGCCTTTGGAGATTCTGGATTGGATGATTGTAACACCTGAAAATTTTGTCTAAAATAAAAGAAAGAAAGGAAATAAGAAAAAGGAAAAGAAAAGCATTTGTAAGAAAAGAAAAGAAAACAAAGTGAAGGGGGCTAAGTGTAAAAATACAAAAGTCAAATATTATAATAATGTTTGAGTATGACCGCCCATGTATATACACCAACTTCTGCTTTTTCGATTGAAAAAGGAAGAAGAAGAAAAAGGTGAAGTTCTCTCGGGTTTTCAAGGAGAAAAAGTGCTGAAATTGAAATTGGTAAGTGTTTTATGAGTTTTTTTGGTTTAGTTTTATGGATTTTTGACTATGTACCAGAATTCCACATGTTCTTATGTTTCTATATGTGTTCGGGTTATGTGTTTTGACATGTCTGGTGTTATAAACCTTTGAAGGTTGAAGTTGAAGGAGTTGAACTTAAAAGCAGTCTAGGTGAGTTTCTAGACCCTATCTTTTACCTGATTTACAACCTTTTAGGGCTGAAAATGCATGTTTAAAAGATTTTACAACTGTTGTATATATAAGCGTATGTATTTATGTTTGTATGTTGATGTTTTATGGTTGTAGATGCTAGTTTGAGGTTTAGAATGGGTATAACAAGCTCAAAACAGGTTATAAGGAAGTTTGGGGTTGAAAAACAACTTAGAAACATGTATGTAAGTGGTCATGCGCCCAAACAGGGCCCATGCACCCAAGGAATTTGCCTTAGAAAAATTTAAGTAAGGACATACGCTCAAATAGGGCCCATGCGCCTTGAAAATAGACTTAAAAAGTTTAGGTAGGGCTGATGCACCCAAACAGTACCCTATGCGCCCAATTTTATGCCTCAGATTGACTAAGTGTACCCCATGTGCCTGAATAGCAGTTCATGCGCCTAGAGTACTTGGCCAGCCACCTAAATACTGGGGTCATGCGCCCCAATAGCGCTCATGCGCCCAACATGTTTGCTCAGGCGCCTAAGTACAAGCTCATGCGCTTGAATAGTAGAAACGTCTAGAATTAGGATGAAAATGTCCAAGCGTTAAGTCCATGCGCCTAAATAGTGCTGAAACGCCTAAACAGGCCTTATGCGTCTGCATAGTGTTAAAAAGCCTAAAACACTTAGATTTTTTTTGAGAATTTTGGAAAGAACAAAATTTTAGGGTTTTGACCCTAGTTTTACTTAAGGCTTATATGTGCCAATTTTATGCATGATTATCTTCTGTTCTTATGTTCCATATATATATTGATGTGTGACTTTACGTGGTGTGTTTATGATTATAAACATAAAATATTATCATTAAAGAAAGAGATAAGATTAATGATAATAAAAGTGGAACATAAATAATGAATGAAAGAAAAGGATTGCAAGCAGAATGAAAGGAGGATCACAACTCACGATAGTTTGTCAGCTCAGCTGTGTGTATTATAGCGTGCGATTTTGGCTAACCCATGAGGGTTCACACATAGGGGGATCAGTCTTGGTGACTGATCCATATTACGAAACCGGATCCTTGTCACTTTACCCCGAAAATGATGAGGCTTCGTGCCTGGATATGAAGTGGCTTTGTGCCAGAAAATGATGAGGCTTTGAGCCTCGAATGGTGGCTTCGGGCCAAGATGGGGGTAAAGTTTGAGAGGATCTAGAAACAGTGGAAGATAATAATAAAGTACGAAATGAACGAATACGTGCGATAATGAACGATGAATGAGGTTATACCTTGTTGTATGTACGATGAATGCTCATGTACAAAAGTAAAGAAAGTATTTTTTTGAAAAAGAGTATTTTAATATACAAACTATGAAAGGTATTTCAATACCTTAAAACTAGAACCCACTCAGCAACGATGACTTTTATGCATTTTCAGTTGGCAGATAATTTTGCTGAGGATGGCACATGGGGAGGCTACTCGGGAGGATAAGATTGACATCCATTCACACATAATAATATTGTTTTTTTGTAATGCAAATGAACGATGCTTTTGTAATTTAACAATGTTGTATTACTTAATAACAGTATTTATCAATGAAATGAATGGTTTTTGTTAACTAACTTCCGCTGCTTACTTTATGAATTATGTATTGTATGTGTGGTGATGCGATGATTGTCCAGCTGTAAGTGTTCCGGGAACGGGGCCTTACAAGTTGGTATCAGAGCTAAAGTTTAAGTGAATTGGGTAAATTTTCAAAACCTAATCTTAAACTAAGAATGGGACTAAAGGAAAGGGATGCCAGCCCGAGTAGCTACGTGCCATCAGGTATTTAATTCTTTACTGTTAACCGGTAGTATGTGTGTGTGCTATTTGATTATGTGCGCATAGTAGATTTAGATACTGATGTAGTCAGGATAGGAAGTGCTTGGGGTGTGAAGAGTAAGGCAAGTGGCTAATCACAACCGGCCACTGTAATTAGGGACTTACTATACTCAACATAAACTGAGCTATTACCTTGAATGACCGCGTTAGTGTGTGAATCTTATAGTGATTAGAGAATGGCTGGAGGTAGATCATCTAAGGCTTCTAGGGGTGGAGTATATGGTGGACGTGGTGCTGAATCGCGTGTTACTAGGAATAAGGCTAAGACTACAGAGTGGGCCCGTGAAGAGCTCGAGATGCATCACCTGGAAGGTGATGATGAGAGTGCGAACTTAAGGGCCTCAGTAAAAGAGGCAGTAGTAGAGGAAGTACACCAAGTCATGCAGACGATTCTGCCGTCGGTGGTGACTGAAGTTATTAAGGTTGTAAGGGAGGATGAGAAGAAAGAAAGGAGGAGGACCACTAGGAGAGAAGAAATAGAACAACCGGAGACAGAGACGGTCATCTCTAGTGAGGAGGAGGAGGAGGAAGTCATGCAGGAAACTGCACGTGGTTGTAACTATGGGACATTCCAAAGATGCAAGCCTCCGATTTTTGATGGCAATGGAAATGCTGCAGCTGCCCACCATTGGGTGAGGGAGATGGGACAGTGTTTGAGATTAGTGAGTTTCACGAGGACTAGAAGGTGAAGTTCACCACTCACTCATTTGTTGACTCGGCTTTGTGTTGGTAGGACAATATTGTCCAATCTGAGGGCAACAGGGCCTTTAGGAGGATGAGATGGGGAGAGTTGAAGAAGCTGGTGATTGAGGAATTCTGTCCTCACTGGAAACTCGACAAGATAGAGAGGGAGTTCCAATAGCTGGAGGCAGGCACCATGACACACAAGCAATACACCACCAAGTTTAATGAGATGGCAAGGTTGGTGCCGGATCAGGTGACACCGATGTCGAGAAAGAATAAGAAGTACATCCAAGGATTGCCAGCTAACATTCGCATACATTTGATTACTGCCCAACCAAGCACTTTTAGGTCAGTAGTGGATCTGGCTGGGAGGTTATACGATGAGAGAGAGGTGGTGGTAGTTGAGGTGAAAAACACAGGTGGTGGTGACAGGAAATGGAATGGGAAAAGGTTTGGACGTGGTGGTTTCACTCCAAACAACAAAAGATGAAGGTGGATGACCGTAGGTGGTATCATCAAGCTCAGGGATGAAGAAGTGTGACAGACGTGGAAGGGAGTACACTGGTGAATGCAAGTGGGGAATGAATGTGTGCTTCAAGTGTGGGAAGCCCAGTCATGTGGTAAAGATGTGTGGAGTTATACGGTGTTATAACTATAGTGAGGAAGGCCATGTGAGTAGGGACTGCAAGAAGCCACGGGCCGAGAGTTTAGGGATGAAGAAGAAGCCAGAAGAAGGAGGACAGAGGGCAAGTGCTAGAGCCTTCACGATGACTACAGAGGCGGCCAGGGTAGACCCCGATGTTGCGTCTGGTATGTTTCTAGTAAACCAAACTGGTGCCTCTGTATTATTTGATTCTGGTGCCAATAGGAGTTTTATTTCTACTGCTGTTTGTGCAAAGCTGCCTTTTATTAGTAGAAGTATCAATGAACCTTTTGACGTAAAAACTGCTATTGGTAAGTATACTAGAATTACTGATATGATAGAGGACTTTGCCATAGAACTAGAAGGTCATAGGTTTTCTGCTAAATTACATGTGATGCCCCTAGGCGGATTCAATGTAAACGTAGGGATGGATTGGTTAGGAACCTATGAGGAGAACATCGTGTGCCGCAAGAAGATGATTTGATTAATCGCGCCCGATAGAAGTTCAGTGACAGTCTACAGTGATCGCATCACTATGGTTCAGAAGGTGATTTCGATGGCGGTGGTAGAAAAATGCATGAGACGTGGATGTAGTGCCTATCTGGTCTACATGAAGGATGTGAACACGTCAGTACCACAAATATCCGATGTACTAGTGGTATGTGACTTCCCGGACGTGTTCCCTGAGGATTTATCCGGTATGCCACCCGACCATGAAATTGAGTTCCAGATTGATCTGATACCTGATGCCCAACCTGTTGCTAAGGCGCTGTATTTTTTAGCTCCATCAGAGATGAAGGAATTGATGGCTCAGTTGCAAGAGCTATTGGATAAAGGGTTCACTTGACCAAGTATCTCTCCATGGGGGTGCTCTGGTCTTATTCGTGAAGAAGAAAGATGGTAGCATGCGGATGTGCATCGACTATCGAGAGCTGAATAAGTTGACGGTGAAGAATCGGTATCCATTACCGAGGATTAATGACTTGTTTGATCTGCTCCAAGGCGCCAGTTGGTTCTTGAGGATAGATCTTCGATCTGGTTACCATCAGTTAAAGGTAAAGAAGCAAGATATTCCTAAGACAGCTTTTCATACGCGATATGGTACTACAAGTTCTTCATCATGTTTGTTGGCCTATCTAACGCACCAGCTGCCTTTATAGATTTGATGAAGCAAATGTGTTGGCCAATGTTAGATAAATCAGTGATTGTGTTTATTGATGATATCCAGATTTATTCGAGAAATGAGAAAGAACATGCCGGCCACATACGCGAGGTGTTTGAGACACTTAGAAAAGAGAAGTTGTATGCTAAATTTTCTACGTGTGCTTTTTGGTTACGTGAGGTTCAGTTTTTGGATAATGTTGTTAATACAGAAGGAATTATGGTGGACCCAACAAAGGTTAAGGCAGTGATGGAAGTCTCCAAAGACGCCATCCGAGATTCATAGTTTCTTGGGTTTGGCGGGTTATTACATGAGATTCATCCAAGACTTTTCCAAGATAGCCTCACCTTTGACCAAATTGACCCCAAGGACGTGAAGTTTGTGTGGGGTCAGAAATAGGAGGATGCTTTTGAGGAGTTAAAGACAAGATTAACTCAAGCTCCTGTTTTGACATTACCTGAAAGGAGTGAAAACTTAGTGGTATATTCGGATTCTTATTATTCGGGACCGGGTTGCGTGATGATGCAACGAGGAAGGGTAATCGCCTACGTGTCCCGACAGCAGAAAACCCATGAAGTTAACTACCCTACCCATGACTTGGAGCTAGCGGCTGTGGTATTCGCGTTGAAGATTTGGCGACACTACTTATACTGGACAAAGTGCACTATCTTCACCGACCATAAGAGCCTGAAGTACTTCTTCAAGCAAAAGGATCTCAACATGAGACAGAGGAAATGGTTAGAGCTCATCAAAAATTATAACTGTGAGAACCATTATCATCCGGGTAAGGCCAACGTTGTGGTTGATGCCCGGGTTTTCAAGGAGAAAAAGGGCTGAAATCGAAATTGGTAAGTGTTTTAGAGTTTTTTGGTTCGGTTTGATGTATTTTTGACCATGTACCCAGATTCTACATGTTCTTATGTGTGTATATGTGGCCGGGTTATGTGTTTTGACATGTCTAGGTGTTAGAAACCTTTGAAAGTTCAAAGTTGAAGGAGTTGAACTCGGAAGTAGCCTAGGTGAGTTTCTAGACCCCATCTTTTACTTGATTTACATCCTTTTGGGGCTGAAAATGCACGTACAAAAGATTTTACAACTGTTGTATATATAACCGTACATATTTATGGTTGTATGTTGATGTTTTATGGTTGTAAATGCTTGTTTGAGGTTTAGAATGGGTGTAACAAGCTTAGAACAGGTTATAATGAAGTTTGGGGTTAAAAAATAACTTAGAAACATGTATGTAAGTGGTCATGCGCCCAAGGAATTTTCCTTAGAAAAATTTATGTGAGGTTATGCGCCCAAATAGGGCCCATGCGCCTAGAAAATAGACTTCAAAAGTTTAAGTGGGGCTGATGCGCCCAAACAGTACCACATGCGCCCAATTTTATGCCTCAGATTGACTAAGTGTACCCCATGCGCCTGAACATTACTTCATGCGCCTAGAGTACTTGACCAAACACCTAAGTACTGGGGTCATGCGCCCCAATAGCGCTCATGTGCCCAACATGTTTGCTCAGGCGCCTAAGTACAGGCTCATGCTCCTGAATAGTAGAAATGTCTAGAATTAGGCTGAAAATGTCTAAGTGTTAACTCCATGCACCTAAATAGTTCTGAAACACCTAAACAAGCCTCATGCGCTTGCATAGTGTTAAAACGCTTAGAACACTTAGAATTTTTCTGAGATTTTTGGAACGAACAGAATTTTAGGGTTTTGACCCTAGTTTAACTGAAGGCTTATATGTGCCTATTTTATGCATGGTTATGTTCTATTCTTATGATCCATATATATTAATGTGTGACTTTACGTGGTGTGTTTATGATTGTAAACATAAAGTATTATCATTAAAGAAAGAGATAAGATTAATGATAATGAAAGTGGAACATAAAGAACGAATGAAAGAAAAGGCTTGCAAGCAGAATGAAAGGAGGATCACAACTCATGAGAGTTGTCAGCTCAACTGTGTGTATTATAGCATGCGATTTTGGCTAACCCATGAGGGTTCACACACAGGGGGATCAATCTCGCTGACTGATCCATAGTACGAAACAGGATCCTTGTCATGCCTGGATATGAAGTTGCTTTGTGCCAGAAAATGATGAGGCTTTGTGCCCGGGATGGTGGCTTCAGGCCACGATGGGGGCAATGTTTGACAGGATCTAGAAACAGTGGAAGATAATAATAAAGTATGAAATGAACGAATACATGCAATGAACGATGAATGAGGTTATACCTTGTTGTATGTACGATGAATGCTCATGTACGAAAGTAAAGAAAGTATTTTGTTGAAAAAGAGTATTTTCATATATAAACTATACTAGGTATTTCATTACTTTAAAACTAGAACTCACTCAGCAACGCTGACTTTTATGCATTTTCAGTTGGCAGGTAATTTTGCTGAGGATGGCATGCGGGGAGACTACTCGGCAGGACAAGATTGTCATCCATTCACACATAATAATATTGTTGTTTTGTAATGCAAATAAATGATGCTTTTGTAATTTAAAATTGTTGTATTACTTAACAACATTATTTATCAATGAATCTAATGGTTTTTGTTAGCTTACTTCCGCTGCTTATTTTATGAATTATGTATTATATATGTAATGATGCGATAATTGTCCAACCGTAAGTGTTTCGGGAACGGGGCCTTACAATGATTCAGGTTAGGGAGAGTAAGGTTGAATTTATGGTGTTGGAGAGAAAGGGGTTTTGAGGAATTCCACATTGTTTACCATAGAAGCTAGATCAAGAATGGCCACTGTGATAAGCAGATCATCAGACAAAGATGATAATTCAATAATCCCTTCCGCAGCTTGAAATTCTACTTTGGAAGAGATTTGAATATCACCACCTGTCCCAACTGATTTAGTTGCTGGGCCATAAGTCCTTATTTCTCCTTTGAAGACAATCTCTGGTTCAATAAGGACCTTAGGTTGACCAACTTCTTTTTCAGTGGCAGGTGGTGCACTCAGCCTTTGCAGCTCTTTAGCTCCAAAGTAGGCTACTGCTACATCGGGTGAGGGTTGTTCAAGTGAGGATCTTCTAAGAAACTTGCTTAAGAATTTGTGAAGGTCTATAAGCATCCTAGGATCCACTTGAATTTCAATGGGAGGTGGCTGTGGGAAGATAGTTGTGGAATGTTGTGGTGTAGGAAGTAGATGAGCTAGAGGAAGAACTTAAAGAGACATAAATTGGTACATGCCTAATAGGCTTCTCAACCTGTGCCTCAGGTAGTTTGGCATTAAGACTCTTGATCTCAAGTTGCTGATTGGCATACCTGTTTTCTAAAGTCCTAACCTTGAATTCCAGATTTGAGACATTAGATTTCAGACTTCCCTCATCTTCTTTAGAAGAATTATGGAGAGATGAGATAACATACCTAGTATGGTACCAGATATGGTGTCTTGGCGCCCTGGTTTCCCTTGTGAACTGATATCACTTTTAGAGATGTCAATTGGCAAGGTTGCCGTAGACTTAGTCACAGCAATGTTACCACTGTCCTTAGAGGTCAATAAGACACTCTCAGTAATGGCAGCTGAGTCTACATGAGTCCCCTCCACACCGGGGACTCACTTCAGTTTGGCTTAACTGATGTGGGCTAGAAGTCATAGGTTCCCTAGGGCTCAGTTGATCTGGAGAGTGGTGTGGTAGATCAACATCATGGCCCTATGGAAACATGAAATCATCATTAAATTGGGTTAAAAGGTTAGTGAAGGATATATAAGCTATACCTAATGACCTGGGACCTTGGTCAACATCTAATGGCATTATGCCAGTAATGTGGATGCCCTTTTATGGCTATTAGGAGAGCGTTGGGACTCACCCTGAGGGCTTGAGATTTGGGTAATGATCTCATTAGATTGAGACTGAGGAGACTCAACACTGACATTGATGTCAATGGTGGAGGATGGTTGGACCTCTGACAGAGTGGGAGCCCTTCGTTCCACTCTTGCCTTTTTGACTTAAATCGGAGGGACTTGTTCAATAATAGTAGATTGAACAAGGGTTCGTTTGGGGCGTCTTTGGTAAGTGATTTTGATAGGGTGGAAGGAAGTTATTGGCTATGAAGTGGTAGTGTCTGATGTGGGTTCATCACCTGCTAGGCCTGCAGGGAAGTCACCATGAGCCATGGGCTCAAGCATACCTGGAAGTAGTTGAGTGAACCTTCTAATGAAGTTGGTGGATACCTTCTATAGCATTTTGAAGATACCCGACCTCATATGAGGAACTACTAGAATGTTTGCATATTCTAGTTTGTCCTGATCCAACCCACAGTTGATTATGTGCTGAATAAATAGGGGATACATGTAAAATGTATTGCTGATGAGATTTCGTACTCAAACTATTTAGCACAAATAGAGAGTAGTTGAATCTTAGGCGTTTTACCAACCCATGAATGAGGCAGCCCAGATGATAGGGAATATGATCACATCCCCTGGATTTGTTTGACAAGCTGTGTAGAATGATTTGGAGCAAGTATTTCAAGTTGTAAGAGAAGTTGAATTTGTAAACTATAGACTTGCTCACATCTCCTCCGTACCCTATTTTGGTGTAAGTGTCTTCTAAATCAGGTTTGGTAAATTCAGTGGGGGCTCCTACGTCATGGAGTTCTAGATGTTCTTTAATGGTGGTTTCACTCTAAAAATTTCTTGTCCACAAACTCTAGATTGAATAACCTTTTCATTGTTAAGTATGTCATTTTGACCATTGGCCCAGAAGTTAGCCATATGGTTCGAATAAATGGTGGGGTTAACTGTTAAAGCGGGAAGATATGCAGATTGGGTCAGGAATTGGATGATTGGTGCCAAATCGACATCCTTAGAAGAGTCAAGGATGGCGACTTGGTTGTGTTGAGGGTTTAGAGCCATTGTTCTATCGTACTGTTTGAAGGAGGGATTTTAAAATTTGAAGGAGTTAACGGAAATAGATATCTAGGGCTTTTTACAGTCGTAAAGAAAGTAGAAAAGAAAGTCAGAATCTTTTTATATGTGGGGTGAAAGATCAAACCATAAGGTGAAGTGACACTATACGGCTTGATTTGACAAGGGCGGTAAGGATAAGTCACTAAAAATATTCCGACAATCTTCCATAAAATCTTACTTTTTGCAAAGTGGGGCCAAAGATTTCTGTTACACAGTAAAGTTTTCTACCGAGAGTAAAATTGCTTCCGAGAGAACATTAGAGTTTCTCTTTCCTGATTGTGTTCCGAAGCCACTTTATCTTTCGAAGCAAATTATGTCTTTAAGACAAATTTGTTTCCAAGGGTAAAGTGTTCTTTTGAGAGAAGAAGTTAGTAAACTTCAGAAGGAAACTTGATCTATGTTCAAGTGATCTTTCGAGACCAAAAACTCTTCGGAAGGGAATAGTTGTACAGAGGAATTTGCCTTCGGCAGAAAAGCAAAGTTTTCTTCTGAGGGTAAATTTCTCTTTGGAAGAATTTATACTTAGAAAATTTGGAGAAAACCTTTTGTAACAGGACCTAGATTGTAAATAGACAACTTAGACATGACATATTTTCAAAAGAATTCCAAAAAGAGATTTACTAATCAATGTTGATCATCCCAATAGCCGTAATTAAATACTTAAATCTTTGTTCATCAAGGGGTTTGGTGAACAAATCAACATATTGTTCATTTGAATCAACATTGACTAGTATGATCAAGTTTTTCTCATTTATATCTTGAATGAAATGATACCTGAAGTCGATATGCTTTGTCTTGGAGTGCTTTACTAGATTTTCTATGACAGAAATAACACTCGTGTTGTCTATATGGATAAGAGTCTCCATGAAGTTGAAACCATAGTCTAACATCTGATTCTAAATCCATAGCAGTTGAGCACAGCAACTAGCAGCAGTAATGTATTCAGCTTTAGCAGTTGATGTAGAGACACATGACTGCTTCTTGCATTGCTAAGAGATGATCCTTCCACCAAGAAATTGACATCCTCCTGATGTGGATTTCTTGTTGATGTTGTAGCCACCATAATCACTATCAGTGTATCCATAAAGATTGAAATCATTGTTCTTAGGATACCAAAGGCCTAGTTTGCGAGATCCTTTAAGATATATAATAAATCTTTTGAGACAACTTAGGAGAAGCCTGATATCTTGCATAAATGCAAGCTACAAACATGATATTAGGTCTGCTTACAGTGAGATGCATTAAAGATCTAATAATTACCATGTACTGATGCTGATCAGTGTCCTCCCCCTCAAAATTAGGACAAAGATTGTAATTTCCTTTAATAGGTGTCTTCGCTGTCTTACAATCTTTCATCTCGAATCTTTCTAAGATATCCTTGACATACTTAGATTGATTGATGAAGAACCCTTCTCCCATCTGTTTCCCTTGAATTCTTAGGATGAAATCTATCTTACCCATGGAACTCATTTCAAATTTCTTCCTTATGTTGCTTTCAAAGTCTTTGCGCATTTGGTCATTGGATGAACTGAAGATCAAGAATAGGTTGGACTCACCGTAGATTAGTATTTGTTTATCTTTATATGTAATAGGATTTATGTTAGTTTCCTTTTGTAAGTTGTTTAGTTGATTTTGTACGTATAGCAGTCCAGCGAAACTGTGAGCGAAACTATAGTTTCGCTCACAGTAATCTGAAAGTTCTCCGGGCGAAACTACAGTTTCTGCCGGGCGAAACTACAGTTTTGGCATCACAGATTCGCCACCAGCGAAACTGTGTGCGAAACTGGGACTGCTATATATAGATTTCATTGTGTTCATTGTTGGCTATCCTTGCAAAAACCCTAATCGTGTATTACTGTTGCAAGAGGCTATTGTAAGCTTGTTATTCCTGAATACATTGAGCTTGTTTCATTTCATCCAATATTGTTCATCATTAGAACCTTATTTGAATGCTTTTTGGTGTTATTTTGATCTTCATCTCTTAGTGTTTGTTGTGTGTGTTTGGTATTGAACAATTCAAGCATTCTTCTGCACTGAAAACCGATCAAATGGACCAACAATATGGTATCAGAGCCTTAGTGCTCTTGATTGTTTGAGGTTTTTGGTTATTTTTGTTCAATACCATCTTTTCTCAATTTTATATCAAAACAGAGTGTTTTTATCATGAAAATTGATTGTATATTGCTTGTTTCTGATTGAGGAAGCTTTGTGAATCACTCCTTCTCAAATTCATTGAGATTTGGGTGATTTTCGACTGTTTTTGGAGTTTAAGAGGGTTTTCTGTTCGTCCAGCGAAATTACAGTTTCTTTCAGCGAAACTGTAGTTTCTTCCAGCGAAATTGATATTTTCTCTTATTTGACATTTGGTGCGAAACTGTTGTCTTTGAACGAAAGTTCATTCCTGATTGGGTGACATTTGTGCGAACTTGCTGCTGAAAGTGATTTGAACGAAAGTTCAAGCTTGTTTCCTGTGAAATTCCCAGCGAAACTAAGCTCTAGATAGTCTCTGGCTAGCGAAAGTGCTGCCAAAACTAATCTCTTGATTGCCGAAACTTTCAAAACTAAGCTTGCCGAAATTACACTTTCGTCCTGCCGAAACTAGCTCTCAGCGTGAAATTACGTTTTCTCCAGCGAAAATATTATGTCCAAAATGACTACTCTCACCCTGGCTGATTTAGAAAGTGTTGCCCCTAATAGACCTCCTAGACTCGTCAACGGGGATAACTTTGAAGATTGGAAAAGGTGTCTTAAGGCCTTTTTCTTCTACACCGATCACAATCAATGGGATTCAATCATCACTGGACCACACAAGCCAACCGTTACTGTCGGTGGAACTGTATCTCCAAACACGGACTCCTCCCCATTCACCGAAAAGGATCAAAAACTGATTGACCGAGATCAGAAAGCGTTTGGAGCCTTGACATTATGTCTTGCACCTGATATTTACAATCGCATTGCTGAACACAAAGACGCAAAATCTTTATACGATGCCTTGTGTGAGTTTTACGATGGAAATGAGGATCTAAGGAAAGATAAGAAGGCTCAAGCTCAAAAGGAGTTCAATTCATTTGTGGGACACAAGAATGAAGATCTTACTGACATTACCAATCGCTTTCTTTCGGTTTCAAGTACCTTGAAGAAGTATGACGATCAGTTGGGAAACCATGAACAAGTGAATAAACTCCTAGATTTTCTTCCACCCCAGTGGAGTTTACAAGTGAGAATGTTGAAACAAGAAAGAAACTTTGCTGATTATAAGCTAATGGACGTGATTAACAAGCTGAAGTCTTTTGATTTGGATCGGAAAAGGAGGGAGTTTAATCAATCCATCATCCCAACATCCGGTTATTCACTGAATGCTGCATTACTATCTTCCGCTGCAAGCTCACCAATGCAGGCATCGCGTCAAGGAGCAGTGACCTTGTGTGATTTTTCTGGAAGTGGCATTAACTCAGGTAAAGAGCAAGGGAATTTAAAAGCATCTACTGAAACTTCTGTTCCAGCTGAGACTATGGCACTTTTTGGGATGTTTGTTCAAAGCTATGAAGCACTTGTTGCAGGTGATCTGAAAGGTAAAGGAATGACAATGGAGGACATGTATCAGGTGGATCCAGATGATCTTGAAGAAACCGATATTCAGTGGCAAATGGCAATGCTGACGCTTAGAGCTCGGAGATTTATGGAAAGGACCGGTAGAAAGAACTTTGGAGGTCAAAGCTCCAACTCCAAATTGGGTTTTGATAAGTCTAAGCTTAGATGTTTCAATTGCAAGCAATTGGGACACTTTAAACGTGAATGTCCATTGCCAATCGTCACTGATCCTAATAACTCTGGAATTCCAAGATTGGCTGCTGGTGGGGGTAAAGATGAGTCAAGCCACAAGAAAGAAACTGCTCTAATTTCTAACTTTGACTGGAGTGCAGAAGCTGAAGAGACAAATGAAGAAGTCAATCACGCGTTAGTAGCTGAGATTCAGGAAGAGGAAATGAAGATGAACGGTGAGGAAGAATTTGATCCATTTAAGGAGTTTAATGATGGAGTTGAAGAGAAGGAGTATAAGAAAGAAGAAAATATGAAGGAGTGTGGAAAGCAAGGAACTCAATCCATTATGCCAGAAAGGAATGATGACAATGCTGCTACCACCGTAGAGGAAAACAAGTCAAGTACTCCGGTGTGTCAATATGATAAAGCTCTTGTAGCTGAGAAGGTGGTGATGGGACTTCCATATGAGGTAATTCAAGATATGTGTTCATCTACATGTAAAATCAGATTATTTGGGGTTTATAAGGCTAATCGTTTATTAATTGATAATGAAAAGATTTGAAAAGAATGAATGAAGAACTTAAAATGAATGAGTCAAAATACTTTGTTAAATTAAATGAAGCGCTAAAAGAAATTGATCATTTAAAAAGAATTGTTTTAGAAAGAAACGTTGAGGTAAACGGTTTGACTGAAAGGGTTGCCCTAGCTGAGTTTGAAACAAGCAAACTTCAGTCAAAACTTGATAAATGGACCACATCAGGAATGAAACATGATGATCTATGTAAATCTCAACGTGGGGCTAGGATTAAAACAGGTTTGGGATATGAAAATGCTAAGGTTTATCCTCCTCCTAGTACATACTATTACTCTCCGATGCCCATTCCCCATCCTTCTAATGATTTGATCAAAGTAGATTCTAACAGTATGTCTGCAGGTTTAGAAGGTGTGAATCCTATGCATGTTCGTGAGGACTACGATTATGGACCGACTAGAGGGCTTGGATGCTCTAACCTTAGTACACCTGAACCTCAGCATTCTGTTTTAGATCATAACTCTAGTTTAAATTCTGTCTTTGTTTCTAGTGACGTTGTAAAAGACGTTGTAAAAGACTCTATTTCGTTCTGTTCTAGTAATGTTACTGTTTGTTCTTTAAATGCTATGGATCATGATTCTGATTCATCTTTTGAATGTGTTGTTCCATTATCTGATAATACTGTGAAGAGCGATGAGGAAACAAAAACTAACTCTTTTGAAAAATTCTTTTCTCATCCCATTCCATCATTTATACCTGCAAAATTTTCTGTGCTTAATGACAGGATTACATCTTCATCTGAGGTAAGTACTAGTGGTACTAGTACCACATGTATTTCAGATAACACTTCATTGTCATCAGCACACAATCATTCTTTTTCAAATAAAATTAGCTCTGTTAACATGAATGAGGTATACAGTGATGATGATTCAAGATTATCTGAATGTGATGAAGAAGTATGCTTTGATAAAATATCTACCTCATTACATAATGAATCTAGATTAAAATCACATTGTTTTCAATGTGGTAAAGATGATCATGTTGTTAAGCACTGTCCTCAGTTACATCATAGACATGTTAATAGAAGTTCTTTTGGGAGTAAATTGAATCAATTAGTTAATAAGTTCTTTTGCAAGAAATCTCCTTCGGCGAGACCTAAAGTTGTTCAAACTTGGGTGCCCATTACTCCTGGTTAACTCTCTCTTGATATTATTGCAGGAGTCATCCACTAAGCTTGTAAATAGTGTGTGGCATGTTGATAGTGGATGCTCCAGACACATGACGGGGCTTAAAGATTTATTGACCAACTACCGCATAATCGATGGTGGTTATGTTGCTTTCGCCGGAGACAAGAAAGGAGGAAAAATGATAGGACAAGGAGAAGTTTATAATGGTTCGCTCACCTTGGAAAAAGTCAATTACGTACCCGAGCTTGCATTCAATCTGTTGAGCGTCTCTCAGATTTGTGATAAAAGCATTCCGGTCTTATTCAATTCCAATGAATGTCTCTTTTTGAAATCTGAGATTGATATTCCAGATAATTTGGTACTCATGCGGGCTCCCAGAAAGCATGATACATATCTCCTTGACATGAATTCAAAGGACTCTTCATCCGCAGTCACATGCCTTTTGTCTAAAGCTTCCACCTCTGAGTCTTTCTTATGGCATCGTAGATTGGGCCATGGTAATTTCAAAATAATAAACAAATTAGTTAAAAACAATCTCGTTCGGGGATTACCTTTAAAAGGCTTTTCTGTGGTTGAGAAATGTATGGCCTGTGCAAAAGGAAAGCAACATAAGAAACCACACAAACCTAAACTTGAAAATAGCATCTCAAATCCCCTGGAGTTGTTACATACTGATTTGTTTGGCCCAATAAGTGTTAAATCTATTGCTAAGAAATCCTTTTGTCTTGTGATTACAGATGACTATTCTAGATATTCATGGGTAAGATTTCTTGCTCACAAAGGAGAGACTACTGAGGAGTTGCAAAAGTTAATTCTCTCGATTGAATCGATAAGCAAGAGGAAGGTTATGGCTATTCGAAGTGACAACGGTACTGAATTCAAAAATCAAATTTTTGACTCCTTTTGTGCAACCAAAGGAATATTAAGATAGTTCAGTGCTGCGAGAACTCCTCAACAGAATGGTGTCGCAGAACAAAAGAATCGCACCCTCATTGAAGCTGCACGTACAATGTTAATAGAATCCTCCTTACCCATCATATTTTGGGCTGAGGCTGTGAATTGTGCTTCTTATGTTCTCAACAGGGTGTTGATAGTCAAGGATAAGATGAAAACTCCGTATGAACTATTTCACAAGAGAAAGCCTTTGATTGATTTCTTTCGCCCATTCGGTTGCTCGTGCACTCTCCTGAATACTCAAGCACAGAAGACAAAATTTGGTGCTGTGTCGGATGAATGTTATTTCGTAGGCTATTTTTCTTCCCAAAAGGCTTATCGGGTATATAACAAGAGGACACGTATCATTCAAGAGTCCTTCTATGTCGATTGGCAGGAATCTAATTCCTCTGATGTTCCTTCAGAACCAGCTTGGTTCTTTGACTCAGATACGGTGTTCAAATCATTCAATCTTCCAGTTTTCGATGATGATGTGTCTATCTCCAATACAACAACAAACATCATTCCTCCTGCTCCCACACCAGCTGAACCTATTGTGCCTCACGTCACTACATCACTTGATGATACGTCAGTCAATGTTGCATCTTCCTCATCTTCGTTTGACCTTCCACCTCCACCCATATCAACATCACCTTCCTCATCTCCTTTACCGCACTCTACCTCACCATCCAGCTCATCATTTAACCATCCACCTACTGACATCCCTTCCATGACTGCTGATTTCAAGACTTTGAAAGATCATCCACATGACAACATAATTGGTTCAATTTCTGATGGAGTTCGGACGCGGAGTCAATCTGGATTGATTAATGTTTGCTTGTTCTCTTGTTTTATATCTTAAACCGTTCCTAAGAACATACATGCAGCTCTTCAAGATCCCTGCTGGGTTGAGTCAATGCAGTTGGAATTGCAACAGTTCAGAAAACTCAAGGTGTGGACCCTGGTCGACCTTCCACCAAATAAGTATCCCATTGGAACAAAATGGGAGTTCAAGAAGAAACCCGATGATCGGGGCATAGTGGTGCGAAATAAATCCAGATTAGTTGTAACACCCGTAAAATTTTCTAAATCGAGTCAAGTGATAGTGATGGGCTCGGATGAAAAACCATTTAATAAATATAAAATGGTTGCGGATATTACACCGGGTTTACCCTCCGGGTCACGAGTTTAACGAGTTTGGGGTCCCGGGAACGTCTGGCATATAAATAGATGGATCAGCTGAGCAACTCTCATTTTCACTCAAACGCCATTCTAGAGAGAGAAAGTGTAGAGAGAGAAAGTGCCGGATTGAAGCTCGAGTGGTCAACAATCGAAGGCTGGTGTTTGTGGACTCCAAAACTACAAGAATCAAGGTAAGAAACGTATCTAAATTGCCACATTTGGTGAAAAACCCGAGTTTGGGGTTTTGGGGTTTTAAATGGCAAAAATCACCCCAAAACACACGTTTTAGAGTAAGAAAACGTGTAATGAGCTTAGATATAGCTTCCTGGATGATAATCCAAGGGTTTGGGTGGAAAGGATTGGATTTTTGGGCTGAAACGAGTTGATTCGTAAATTTCAGCTCGTTCTGCGAATTTAAGGTCTCGACCAGCGAAACTGTGAGTTCGTCCAGCGAAACTGGAAGGATTTACAGCGAAGTTACAGTTTCGCTGCAGCGAAACTACATATTCGCCATAGCGAAACTATGGTTTCGCTGATGACTATGCCAATGCCCAAGTTGACCTTAGATATTGCGAAACTAGGGAATTCCAACGAAAGTTGGGCGCTCGAGGTAGCGAATCTGTCCAGCGAAACTGGCAGAATGCTGCCCGGCGAAACTAGCAGCGAAACTGCTGATTCGCCTGGCGAAATTACTGGCGAATTTACGGGCGAAACTACCTGCGAACTTAGCAGCGAAATTAGGCAGAAATTAACTCTTTTGAGTGTTAACTTATCTGCAGGCAGTGTAGTGTGACCCGCGACTTAAAGGCTTGATTGAGAAGCTGCTTGTCAAGCACATGTGAGTTCTAGGACCCCTCATTTACTGATTTTAAATGATTTTTGGGGCTGGAACACATATAAACTTGTTTACTGACGTATGTATGTATGACCCATTTGGGTATAATGTTATGTTATACGTCTAAGGTATGATTGTGGACTCGACACGTTATGTAAGGCCCTAGTATGAGTGCCCACAGTCTTGGAAGGACAGTTAGTGCTACTGCACCAGGATGACGCATAGTAAGTGCCTAGTGATGATTGATGATGTAGGCTACGTATGTACGAGGTTATGTATGATAATGATGATGATGTATGTATGATGTTAGGTATGACGATGTATGTATGATGATGATGACGATGTATGTATGATGATGTATGTATGATGTGTGTGTTCCTTATAATAATGTATGAATATCTTTCTATGACTTTACGTATTATGACAACGAACGAACAAAGTATTATGTAACGTAAAGTGAAAAATAACGAAAGAGGAACGCGATGATGAATGCATGTATTAACGAATGAACGAATGAGTACAAGATGATGAATACATGCATTAATGAACGAACGAACGAAAGATGTCTTGCAAACATTGGATAAGGTTAACGGGTCCTTCTTAGTGATTGACCATATGTATGGTATCCCTACCGCTTACCTCTAGTACCGTGGCATACGTTTTGCTGTTCATTTAATGACTTCGGCCCGGTAGCTAACAACGTTCGGGGTATAGCAAATGGTAGTGGTACAAAAGATATCCAATGTGCAAGAAAAGATGTAACGAAAGATGATGAATACATGCAATAACGAACGAACTAACGAAAGATGACTTGCAAGCATTTGGATAAGGTTAACGGGTCCTTCTTAGTGATTGACCATATGTATGGTATCCCTACCGCTTACCTCTAGTACCATGGCATACGTTTTGCTGTTCATTTAATGACTTCGGCCCGGTAGCTAACAACGTTTGGGGTATAGCAGAAGGTAGTGATACAAAAGATATCCAATGTGCAAGAAAAGATGTAACGGGGTCCTTGTCATTCGACCACAGTAATCATGGCTGCGTGCCATGAAGTGGGTAAAGCCTGACAGGACCTAAATGAGAAGTGAAAGATAACGATGTATGATGAATGAACGAATGAACGAACGGATAAATGAACGAAGGAACGAACGGGATAATAAAGATATTATCTATATGTATGTACGATGTATGATCACGTGTAACGAATAACGGTTTTAATATAAACAAAGTATGTTTATTATAAAACTAGAACTCACTCAGCAACGCTGACTTTTTATGTGTTTCCAGTTGGCAGGTAGCGTTGCTGGGGATGGCACGAGGCGGCTACTCAGCTCTTTTGGGATGGCATTCTCCATTTGAGAATGCTGCAACGTCATGCGTTGTGGATCCATAACGCGCGCAACTCATCACGTTGCATGCCATTACGAGATTTCTTGAGGATTCCCATAAAAGGGATTACTTAAGAAATCTTCTTTAGATTTTGATAAGTTCGCCACGCATTGGATGCGTGTGCGTAGCACATGCAACGAAATATGTTGCATGAGAATGTCAAGAGTGTTCCTTAAGGGTTCCGATGTACGGAATTACTTAAGGAATATTCTTTAGTATAAAAATATAATTTTTATATTTTTGAACTTAATATCTTCTCTAGAGGTCGCTGTATGACCCTATGAGGAGAGACAAAGTAGAGAAAGCTGTATTTTGTAATCATGTCAATTATGTAATGACTTTTATGAATGAATGAGAATATATATTTTATTAATTCCGCTGCGTTATTTAATGATTATATACATTATGTACGTTTTACGTGCGATGAACCACCAACCGTAAGGCGCCCGGGAGCGGGGCCTTACAAGTTGGTATCAGAGCAAAAGTTTAAGTAAAATGGGTAAAATTTTCAAAATGAACCTAAAACTTAAACTGAGAAATGGGACAGAAAGGGGATGAATGCCATCTGAGTAGCTGCGTGCCATCAGGTATTTTCTTAATGATAATCAAAGTTATGTGCGCGTGTAATGTGGTTTATGTGTGCTGTTAGATTTAGATACTGATGTAGTCAGTAAGGGTAATGCTTGGGGTGCGAAAAGTAGAGTAAGTGACTAATCACAACTGGCCACTGTAATTAGCAACTTACTGTACTTGACATAAACTGAGCTATTTCCTTGAATTACCGTGTTGGTATTTGAACCTTTCAGTGTGAGATAGAAGATGGTCGGTGGTAGATCATCTAAAGCCCCACTTGGTGGAGGCAGTGGCGGAAGTGGTGCGGAACCACGAGCCACAAGAGGAAGGCCTAGACAAGAGAAGAAGGTTCCTGAAGAACCTAATACTACTCCCTCGGGGGGAGTGGATGAGAGTGATGATTTGAGGGCCTCGATGAAAGAGGCAGTGGTCGAGGAGGTGCACCAAGTCATGCAGACGATCTTACCGTCTGTAGTGACTGAGGTGATAAAAGCTGTACGCGAAGATGAGAGGCGAGGGAGGAATCGAGCCTCAGGGAGGCGACAACAACAACAAGGGCCGGAAACGGTTCCTTCTGATGATGAAGAAGAGGAGGAGGAGGAGGTCGAGCGTGAGACAGCCCGGGGTTGTGACTACGGGAAATTTATGAGGTGCAAGCCCCCGACTTTTGATGGTTCGGGTACGGCTGCGGATGCTCACCAATGGGTGAGGGAAATGGAGGCGGTCCTCGATATCAGTGACTGCCAGGAGGATAAAAAGGTGAAGTTTGCTACCCATTCATTTACGGGGACGGCGTTGTGCTGGTGGGACAATATTGTCCAGGCTGAGGGTAGCAGGACTATAGGGAAGATGAAGTGGGCTGATTTGAAAAGGCTGGTGATTGAGGAATTCAGTCCTCGACGGGAAATGGACCGAGTTGAGAGAGAGTTTCTGCAGTTGGAGGCAGGGACGATGACCCACCAACAATACACTGCGAAATTCAATGATATGGCGCGGTTGGTCCCAGAGCAGGTGACGCCGGTGTCTCGAAAGATCAACCGGTATATTCAGGGGTTGCCAGCCGAAATACGTTGGCATTTGATTTCCGCTCGACCAAGTACTTTCAGGTCGGCGGTGGATTTGGCGGGGAGGTTGTACGATGAGCGAGCTGCATTGGTGAAGGCTGAGGGCAGTAAGAAAGGAGGTGGTGAGAAGGGTTGGCAGGGAAAGAGGTTTGGTCGAGGTGATACCTCGACAAGTAACAAGAAGGCAAGGATAGACGACCGCCGAGTGGTCGCGAAGGGAGCAGGGATGAGGAAGTGTGGACAGTGTGGGAAAGAGCACTCGGGGGAGTGTAAATGGGGATCCAATATCTGTTTCAAGTGTGGGAGGACTGGGCATATGGCCAAGGATTGCCGAATGGGCATGTGTTTTAACTGTGGGGAAAGTGGTCATATGAGCAGAGATTGTAAGAAGCCGAGGGCTGAGGGCTCAGGGGAGAAGAAGACGGGAGGAGAAGCACCGAGGGCAAAGGCTAGGGCGTTCACCATGACGCAGGAGGAGGCTAGAACGGACCCCGACGTTGTGTCCGGTACGTTCCTAATAGACCAAATCTTAGCCTCTGTGTTATTTGATTCGGGTGCAAGTAGGAGTTTTATTTCTACTACCTTCTGTGCTAAATTGCCTGTTAGGAGTAAATGCCTTGATGAGTCCTTTGACGTAGAAACCGCTACTGGTAAATCCACTAGGGTTACGAATGTGATAGAAGGCTGTGCCATAGAATTAGAGGGCCATAGGTTTGCTACCAAGTTACATGTGATGCCTCTAGGAGGATTTGATGTAGTGTTAGGGATGGACTGGTTAGCGACCTACGAAGCGAATATCGTGTGCCGAAAGAAGATGATTAGACTGACGGCGACCGACGGAAGTCCGGTGACAATATATGGCGATCGAGTTATGACGATTCCGAAGGTGATCTCGATTGCGGTGGCGGGAAAGTGTATGAGGCGCGGATGTAGCGCCTACTTATGTTATGTAAAGAATGTAGAGACGCCAACACCACAGCTATGCGATGTGCCAGTGGTGTGTGACTTTCCAGACGTGTTTCCCGAAGACTTATCGGGATTTCCACCTGACCGAGAGATCGAATTCCAGATCGACCTGATACCGGGTGCCCAACCTGTCGCAAAAGCACCATATCGCTTGGCTCCGACGGAGATGAAAGAGTTGATGGAGCAGTTGCAGGAGCTGCTGGATAAGGGGTTTATCAGACCGAGTATCTCACCTTGGGGTGCTCCGGTTCTGTTCGTAAAGAAGAAGGATGGTAGTATGAGGATGTGCATCGACTACCGCGAGCTGAATAAGCTGACGGTGAAGAACAGATACCCCTTACCAAGGATCGATGACTTGTTTGATCAACTTCAGGGTGCCAGTTGGTTTTCAAGAATAGATCTCCGATCGGGATACCATCAACTGAAGGTGAAGAAGCAGGACATCCCTAAAACAGCCTTTCGTACGCGCTATGGTCACTACGAGTTTCTTGTCATGTCTTTTGGGTTGACCAATGCGCCGGCTGCTTTTATGGATTTGATGAACCGAGTGTGTCGGCCAATGTTAGATAAATCCGTGATTGTGTTCATCGATGATATCCTGATTTATTCGAGAAGTGAAGAAGAGCATGCCGGTCATATTCGGGAAGTATTGGAAACGTTGAGAAGGGAGAAATTGTACGCCAAGTTCTCCAAGTGCGCCTTTTGGTTACGCGAGGTGCAATTTCTGGGTCACGTAGTGAATGCAGAAGGAATAATGGTGGACCCAGCAAAGGTTGAGGCCGTGATGAAATGGAAGTCACCGAAGACGCCAACCGAGATTTGCAGCTTCTTGGGGCTGGCGGCTACTATAGAAGATTTATTCAAGACTTCTCCAAGATAGCCTCACCTTTGACAAATTGACTCGCAAGGATGTAAAGTTCGTGTGGGGTCGAGAACAGGAGGACGCTTTTGAGGAATTGAAGACGAGACTGACACAAGCTCCTGTCTTGACATTGCCCGAGGGAAATGAAGACTTGGTGGTCTATTCGGATGCATCCTATTCTGGGCTGGGTTGCGTATTGATGCAACGCGGGAAGGTCATAGCCTACGCATCTCGACAACTGAAGACCCACGAAGTCAATTATCCCACGCACGACCTAGAACTAGCTGCGGTGGTTTTCGCGTTGAAGATTTGGCGGCACTATCTATACGGGACGAAGTGCACCATCTTCACGGACCACAAGAGCTTGAAGTACTTCTTCGAGCAGAAGGATCTAAACATGAGGCAGAGACGGTGGTTGGAGCTGATAAAGGATTATGATTGTGAAATCCATTACCACCCGGGCAAAGCTAATGTGGTGGCTGATGCCCTTAGCCGGAAGGAAAGGCCCGAGCCGATTCGGGTGCAGGCTTATCAGCTGATTATGACCTCTGACGTGATGACACAGGTTAAGGAGTTCCAAGACGAGGCTTTGAAGGAAGATCGTCTTAACTCCGAAAGGATGAGAGGTCTAGTTACAGAACTGGGTGAGAACACTCTTGGTGTTAAGACCCGATTTGGGCGAGTGTGGATTCCTCGGTATGGGGATCTACGTGAAAAGATCATGGATGAGGCCCATAAGACTCGATATTCCATTCACCCCGGCGCTACCAAGATGTACCAAGACATGAAGAAAGACTATTGGTGGCCGGGCATGAAGCGTGATGTGGTGGAATATGTGAGTAAGTGCTTGACTTGTTCACAAGTCAAGGCAGAGCATCAGAAACCGTACGGGAAGATCCAACTGTTGGATATACCCGAGTGGAAGTGGGAGCACATCACCATGGATTTCATCACGAAACTACCACGTACCCCGAAAGGGTATGATGCTATATGGGTGATAGTTGATCGATTAACGAAGAGTGCTCACTTCCTACCGATCCGCGAGACGTATTCATCTGAAAGATTGGCGGATCTATTTATTAAGGAAATTGTAGCTCGTCATGGCGTACCGGTGTCTATTGTGTCTGACCGTGACACCCGGTTTACCTCCAAGTTTTGGAAGAGGTTTCACGATGCAATGGGGACGAGGCTACACATTAGCACGGCATATCATCCCCAGACAGACGGTCAGTCTGAGAGGACGATCCAAACACTCAAAGACATGCTTCGAGCGTGCGTGATCGATTTTGGAGGAAGTTGGGACGATCACCTGCCGTTAGCAGAATTCTCGTACAATAACAGTTATCATGCCAGCATTGGCATGCCGCCCTACGAGATGTTGTACGGTAGGAAATGTAGGACGCCCGTATGTTGGGGAGACATTGGGCAGAAAGAACTGGGTGGTGTCGAGGTAGTTGAAGCAACGACTGAAAAGTTAGAAAAGATCAAAGCCTTCATGAAGGCGGCGAAAGACAGACAAAAGTCGTATGCTGACAAGAGGCGGAGACCGATAGAGTTCAAGGTCGGTGATCGGGTCATGTTGAAGGTCTCGCCTTGGAAAGGAATTATTAGATTCCGAAAGCGGGGTAAACTGAGCCCGCGGTATATAGGCCCTTTCCGAATTATCGCCCGTGTGGGAGAGGTGGCGTATAGGTTGGAACTGCCAGATGAGCTGAGTGGAATTCACCCGACCTTCCACGTATCTCATCTGAGGAAATGTTTGGCCGATGAAGATGTGGTTGTTCCGCTGGAGGATATCGAAGTAGACGAACGGCTCAACTATGTGGAGCAACCAGTGGCGATCATCGATAGAAAAGAGAAACGGCTAAGAAACAAAGTGGTTCCTCTTGTGCGCGTACAGTGGAAGCACAGGAAGGGATCTGAATCTACGTGGGAGACTGAGGAAGAGATGAGACAACATTACCCACATCTGTTCGAAGAATAACATGTTTCGAGGACGAAACCTAAATAAGGGGGGTGGACTTGTAACGCCCGGAAAATTTTCTAAATCGAGTCAAGTGATAGTGATGGGCTCGGATGAAAAACCATTTAATAAATATAAAATGGTTGCGGATATTACACCGGGTTTACCCTCCGGGTCACGAGTTTAATGAGTTTGGGGTCCCGGGAACGTCTGGCATATAAATAGATGGATCAGCTGAGCAACTCTCATTTTCACTCAAACGCCATTCTAGAGAGAGAAAGTGTAGAGAGAGAAAGTGTAGAGAGAGAAAGTGCCGGATTGAAGCTCGGGTGGTCAACAATCGAAGGCTGGTGTTTGTGGACTCCAAAACTACAAGAATCAAGGTAAGAAACGTATCTAAATTGCCACATTTGGTGAAAAACCCGAGTTTGGGGTTTTGGGGTTTTAAATGGCAAAAATCACCCCAAAACACACGTTTTAGAGTAAGAAAACGTGTAATGAGCTTAGATATAGCTTCCTGGATGATAATCCATGGGTTTGGGTGGAAAGGATTGGATTTTTGGGCTGAAACGAGCTGATTCGTAAATTTCAGCTCGTTCTGCGAATTTAAGGTCTCGACCAGCGAAACTGTGAGTTCGTCCAGTGAAACTGGAAGGATTTACAGCGAAGTTATAGTTTCGCTGCAGCGAAACTACATATTCGCCATAGCGAAACTATGGTTTCGCTGATGACTATGCCAATGCCCAAGTTGACCTTAGATATTGCGAAACTAGGGAATTCCAACGAAAGTTGGGCGCTCGAGGTAGCGAATCTGTCCAGCGAAACTGGCAGAATGCTGCCCGGCGAAACTAGCAGCGAAACTGCTGATTCGCCTGGCGAAATTACTGGCGAATTTACGGGCGAAACTACCTGCGAACTTAGCAGCGAAATTAGGCAGAAATTAACTCTTTTGAGTGTTAACTTATCTGCAGGCAGTGTAGTGTGACCCGCGACTTAAAGGCTTGATTGAGAAGCTGCTTGTCAAGCACATGTGAGTTCTAGGACCCCTCATTTACTGATTTTAAATGATTTTTGGGGCTGGAACACATATAAACTTGTTTACTGACGTATGTATGTATGACCCATTTGGGTATAATGTTGTGTTATACGTCTAAGGTATGATTGTGGACTCGACACGTTATGTAAGGCCCTAGTATGAGTGCCCACAGTCTTGGAAGGACAGTTAGTGCTACTGCACCAGGATGACGCATAGTAAGTGCCTAGTGATGATTGATGATGTAGGCTACGTATGTACGAGGTTATGTATGATAATGATGATGATGTATGTATGATGTTAGGTATGACGATGTATGTATGATGATGATGACGATGTATGTATGATGATGTATGTATGATGTGTGTGTTCCTTATAATAATGTATGAATATCTTTCTATGACTTTACGTATTATGACAACGAACGAACAAAGTATTATGTAACGTAAAGTGAAAATAACGAAAGAGGAACGCGATGATGAATGCATGTATTAACGAATGAACGAATGAGTAAAAGATGATGAATACATGCATTAATGAACGAACGAACGAAAGATGTTTTGCAAACATTGGATAAGGTTAACGGGTCCTTCTTAGTGATTGACCATATGTATGGTATCCCTACCGCTTACCTCTAGTACCGTGGCATACGTTTTGCTGTTCATTTAATGACTTCGGCCCGGTAGCTAACAACGTTCGGGGTATAGCAAATGGTAGTGGTACAAAAGATATCCAATGTGCAAGAAAAGATGTAACGAAAGATGATGAATACATGCAATAACGAACGAATGAATGAGAATGCTGCAACGTCATGCGTTGTCCATTTGATAATGCTGCAACGTTTGGGATGGCATTCTCCATTTGATAATGCTGCAACGTCATGCGTTGTGGGTCCATAACGCGCGCAACTCATCACGTTGCATGCCATTACGAGATTTCTTGAGGATTCCCATAAAAGGGATTACTTAAGAAATCTTCTTTAGATTTTGATAAGTTCGCCACGCATTGGATGCGTGTGCGTAGCACATGCAACGAAATATGTTGCATGAGAATGTCAAGAGTGTTCCTTAAGGGTTCCGATGTACGGAATTACTTAAGGAATATTCTTTAGTATAAAAATATAATTTTTATATTTTTGAACTTAATATCTTCTCTAGAGGTCGCTGTATGACCCTATGAGGAGAGACAAAGTAGAGAAAGCTGTATTTTGTAATCATGTCAATTATGTAATGACTTTTATGAATGAATGAGAATATATATTTTATTAATTCCGCTGCGTTATTTAATGATTATATACATTATGTACGTTTTACGTGCGATGAACCACCAACCGTAAGGCGCCCGGGAGCGGGGCCTTACATTAGTGGTTCAAGGCTTTGCTCAAGAAGAAGGAATTGACTACACAGAAGTTTTCACACCTGTCGCTCGTCTTGAAGCTATTAGAATATTCTTGGCGCACGCTGCTCACAAGCAATTTAAAGTCTATCAGATGGATGTCAAATGCGCTTTTCTCTATGGTGACATTGATGAAGAGATATATGTGTGTGAACCCCCAGGCTTTGAAGATCCAGACTTTCCTGACAAAGTATACAAGCTTGATAAGTCACTTTATGGACTTCATCAAGCTCCTCAGATCTGGTATGAGACACTGACCCAGTATCTCTTAAGCAATGGTTTTACACGTGGCACCATTGACATGACCTTGTTCAAAAGAGAGGTAAACGGTGAGATGTTGATTGTGCAAGTCTACGTTGATGACATTATTTTTGGCTCTACCAATCCTCAATTATGTCGGGAATTTTGAGGAGGTTATGCAAAACAGATTTGAAATAAGCATGATGGGAGAAATATGTTTCTTTCTCGGGCTGCAAGTTGAACAAAAGCCAGAGGGAATTCTCATTCATCAAGAAAAGTATATTAAGGAAATATTGAAGAAATTCAAAATGGATGACGCTTCTTCTGAGATGACTCCCTTCACGGCTCAAACATGTCTCATTCCTGATGAAAACGGAAAACCAATCGATCCTCATCTCTATAGATCCATGATTGGCTCTCTCATGTACCTTACAGCAAGTCGTCCTGACATCACCTTTGCTGTTGGATATTGTGCTCGATACCAATCAGCTCCTAAAGAATCCCATGCCAAGGCAGTCAAATGAATTTTTTGTTATCTAAAGGGTTCTTCTCGTTTGGGACTTTGGTATCCTTATGGTGGGAATTTTGATTTGCATGCTTATTCTGACAGCGATTCCAACGGATGCAAGCTAAACAAAAAGTCAGTTACTGGAGGTTGTCAGTATTTGGGTAATTGTCTTGTGTCTTGGCAAAGCAAGAAACAGACCACGGTTTCTCTCTCAACAGGAGAAGCTGAATATATTGCTGCCTCTAGTTGCTGTTCACAAGTGTTATGGATTCAACATCAAATGATGGATTATGGGATCAACTTTCTTCATACTCCATTGTTTTGTGATAACGAAGCAGCCATTGGGATTGCCAAGAATCCAATTCATCATTCTCGGACCAAGCATATTGAGACACGGATTCATGCCATCCGTGATGCTCAAGAAAAGGGTTTCATTAATATTATTCCTATTGATACAAAACATCAAAAAGCAGATCTTTTCACAAAAACCTTTGATAAACCATGTTTTTATGAATTGATTTCTATGCTAGGATTAATATCGTTCTGAAAATCTTTTCTGAGCAACACAACTGTTCAATCTATAAATATGTACATATTTTCTTTATGGTCTTGATTGTTGTTTGCCTTGTGTCCCATAGATCTTTACTTTTTATTCTTATTTTTCTTTTACTTTAGTTGTTAGGAAATTTTCTATTTAGTAAGCTGTCAAATGAAAATTTTGGGGGAGATTCATACTAATAATAAGTTTTAATTTTTATTCTCTCAGGAATTCAAGAAAATGAAGTTAGAATAAGGGGACATCTTACGTTAGGATATGCATGATAGACTCATCCCAAAAACGAAGTAAACAAGTGATCATGCAGCCAAATTAAAGATCATTACTCAGTAATAAGGATTATCCTCACGATATTTTGGTCTGCACAAAGATACAAGTCTTGTCTAAAACTTGGTTGAGAGTTGCTAATTGATGTCAAAGATTATCGATGTGAAGCTTATGGTGTTTCCCACTGGGATGGTGACTCGGTGATAACACTCTCTAAGTCAAACATTAAATAATCTCAAATAGCCTATTACTGTATATATAGATTATCGATGTGAAGCTTATGGTGTTTCCCACTGGGATAGTGACTCGGTGATAACGCCCTCTAAGTCAAACATTAAATAATCTCAAATAGTCCTTTACTGTATATATATTCATACTTTACATAAGAAAAGATGTGTGTTTATCTCCTCTGCTATGCGAAAGCATTGACCTGGAGTGTTGATCTTCTCTGCTATGTGAAAGCATTGACCTGAAGCTCTCATCAACACGCCTAGATGATCTTCTCTGCTATGCGAAAGCATTGATCTGAAGCTCTCATCATTTAGTTATAGGATGAGTCTGCATCTGTACATTATAGTGTCCCATATGTATATATGCCAGTCATTGTGGTTGCATTAAGTAGTTTCAGTATAGTGATCAGGCAAAATCAATGATTATGCTCAATAAACCTTGAGGACGAGACTAGTTCTTTATCAAATATCAGTGGGGACCAAGTTGCTGAGTTACTAAGACAATCCAGAACATGACAAACATTTGCAGATCACGAGTTGAAAAGAACATGGAATGGGTTTAAGCGGACAAACATATCAGCAATCTCGCTAAGTCATGATCCTCCGAAAAAAACTTCGAGAAAAACATGATATATGAGTATTTTAGTCTTATTTTATTTTTATATATGAGTATTGATATCGTGGGGCAATAAAGTTTTCAAAAGGCAATTTTTTTATTATTATTAATTATATTTTTAAGTTTAATTTTATTTTTAATTTAATTTAATTTAATTTTATTTTATTTTTTTTAAATTAGAGTTTCTTAAAAATGTCTGCGAAACTACAATTTCGCATAGCGAAATTACAGTTCTGTTTAGGGAAATAGCAGATTCGCTAACACTTCTGTGTTGAGACGAATCTACTGTTTCGCTGGGCAGAAATTATAGTTTCACCTTGCCGAAACTATAGTTTCGCTCAGTCGAAACTATAATTTCGCCTTGCCGAAACTATAGTTTCGCTCAGTCGAAACTATAATTTTATTCCTCTACGAAACTCCTATGTACATAAACATAGTTTCGAATCAAATCACTCACTTTCGCAAAAATCTAATTTCGACGAAGCTATGTACTGTTTAGGGTTTCTTCATAGACTTTCGCCTCAAATCTCTGTCTCTGTCTTGTTCTGTTGCATTTTCACTCGTTTTTAGACTTCTAATGTGAGTTTTGAACTCAGAACATTAGTTTTCATAGGCTAATCTTTCCCACATTTGACTGGATTGGATTATGACGATTGGGTAGTCTCGCAGTTCATTCTACGAAACTACCCCTTTTTTCAGCGAAACTGAATGAAAGTTCTTATGATATACCGAAACTGTGTGGTTATGCTGCCCGAGCGAAACTAACAGTTTCGTCAAGAAAAAATCAGTTTCGCCTAGCGAAACTGTTGTTTCGCCCGGTCGAATTTATCTTCATGTCTTGCCGAAACTATATGTTTTGTCTGTCGAAATTTTATTTCTTCATTGTTTACTTTAATATAAATGGAGCGAAACTATAATTTCGTCTACACGAAATTATAGTTTCGTCTATGCGAAACTGTTTCATCTAATATACATAATATATATATATATATATATATATATATATATTATTTTAATTATATATGTATATATTTGTATTTTCACCTTTTGTTACCATTTGTTTATTTTCATTTCGTGTGTAAATACTTAAATTCTAATTTTATTTCTAACCTGGTTTGTTTGTCTGTCAGATCTAAATGGCGAATCTCAAGTTCGATGTTTGGAACAATATTACAGCTATTCTAGATGATTCTCATCCTAAAGCAGCAGATTTAGGGATTGTATCAGATGGCTGCAGAGATCCCCGATAGCATACGCCATCTCTCATTCTACTACAATCTATGATTTACACATTCGAGATTCTGGCGAACTGCTGAGCACAACACAAGGGGAGATTCTGAGAGTATTATAGCTAAAGTTCTGGATCATCAAGTGACCATTACAGAAGAGATTATATCACAGGTGCTGAGATTAGAAGAGGACACTGGAGGTGACATTGATTTGACTGATCAGGAGGTGTTTGATGCTTTCCTGTCTATGGGATATTAAGGTCCTCCTTTTTGGACTAGAAAGGAAATCAAAAAATCCTTTCTATCGAAGGAGTGGAGATACATTGCCCACGTTTTCATAATGTGCTTAGATCACCAAAAAGGTGGATCAGATGGGCTGAACTTAGACTGGGCGAAAGCTATGGTTATATGCTGCAGAGGGGAGAAGGCTAACATAGCAAATCTTATATTTAGCTGCATGGCTGAAAACATAATGGCCCTGAAGAAGGATAAATGGCTGCTTTATCCCAGATTTCTTCAGATGATCATAGATGATCAAGTCCCCAACATCCAAAGACACGGAGAAGTCAAGAATCTAGTGTCGATGAATACTCGAATCTTTGCCGACTGCTGTGCTATCAGGCACGACTTCAGTGGTCGGATCACTCACTTGTGGGAAAACATGTATACTCCTGATCGATGGGATTACATCAGGAGGGTGATCCAATCTGAAGCCAGAAGAACAGAGGAGATTAGACCGAGTCAGTCGGAGGCGGTAAAGAAAAGAAAAAGATATGCTAAGGAGAAAGATTACGATTTTGAGAAAGAAGTGACTGAGATGGCGTCTAAATCCAGAATTGAGAAATAAAAGAGGTCCAAGAAGACGGTGGATACCGGGGAGCAAGAGAGGAGGACAAAACAGAAGCATCAAACATTCTCTGAGCCCCCACAAACTGAAAGACACACAAGTTTGGACGAGGATGTAATCAGAAACCTCAACACCTCTCTCTCAAATGAATTAAGCATGATGAAGACCAAGTTGATGAATCAAGAGATGAGGGAGAAACGAAAACATGAAGTGTTGGAGGGTATGCAGAGAATGTTGGTTGACCAGAATAATTTAATCAAAAGGTTATTGAAGGAGGTGAATGAATTAAAAGCTGCTGCTGGCCTGCCTAATCAGCTAACTCAACATGAGTTAGATGATCTGACTGACGCATCTAAGTACCCATTTCTGAATGTGGGTACTTCATCAAGGGCAGGAGAGGGCACCTCAGGGGCAGTAACTGAAGAAGCAGGAGGCTCTGGCAAGAGAACTGAAGAACCTGAAATGGAGAATATACAGACAGATGATGATGTGTTTGACGCTGGATTTGTTGATTTGGGAATAAATCTCGGGGATTTTACTGGAGAAGAGTAGATGGGAAAACGAGCTGAAACTGCTGAGAAACCCATTGCGAAGGGTCTAGTGGATGAGGAGGTAGAAGAGGAGCAGTTAGTTGACTATGATTCCGAACCAGAATATTATGAAGTTGACGAAAGGCCTCTAACGTACGTGTTCCAGAAGGGTGATGATGAACATGATGTTATTGAGATGGAGAAGAGTGATTGGTTTGTAAGGGAGAAGGAACTTGAAGAATTGACTCCTCTATTTCAAAATATGGAGGGATTGAAAAAGGAAGAGGCGGATAAAAGGATCATGAGTTAGAAGTATAACCCTGACCTCAGGATGTTTATGATAAAGAGGAGAGGGGGTGGAATCACTTATTTACACAAAAGGAAGGCATTCAAGACCTTGCCTAGATGGGACTTGAGAAGGTTGGCCTCGTTGCCTCTACTTGGAGCCCATTTGAGTGAACGAGCCAAGCTTCTAGAAAAAGAAATACAAAATGGGCTCAACGACAACTTCGAGGCATTTGGACATATGAAAGCAGAGAGAAAGAGATCAAAGAAAGATAAAGACTGGGCTACTGGAAAGGGAAAGATTGTGTTAAGTGTGAAGCCGCCAAAGACGGTTCACAGAGTGAGACTGGCAGATCCCTCCCCCTCTCGTCTACAAGGGTTTGAGAAGTGGTTCTATGACAATCAGACGGGGGAGGCTGTGGTTAAAGTAAAGGGTGGCATCGAATACCGAATCTTCGACCCGATGGAGCTGTTTGGATTTTCTGATGAAGACCTGCTCATTCTATGTGAGAACCACATTAAAGCTGGAGCGGGAAAAGAGACATGGAAGGAAGCTAGCCTATTTATGGTTGTAGCAAACAAAGTCAGGGGAGTGAGAGCTGAAGTGAAAGCGCTGGCAGAGAAGGTTAGAGCTGAAGATGACCTAAACATGGACATCCAGGATTTAACAAAACAGTTTGCACAGGCTAGTGCTCATCCCGAAGGAGCTAATGAGGCAGGAGGCAACCAAGGAAGATCAAGTGCTGAAGCTCATCAAAGTAAAGCTGCAGGAGCTGAAGAAGGAACATCCGGAGCAGATGAAGGGGATGCTGGAGCTGATTAGAGAAGATCAAAATGAGCGAAGTCGGTGAGGTCCAACCTAGGGGGAGTATTGAAGATCAAGAATAGGTTGGACTCACCTTAGATTAGTATTTGTTTATCTTTATATGTAATAGGATTTATGTTAGTTTCCTTTTGTAAGTTGTTTTGTTGATTTTGTACATATAGCAGTCCAGCGAAACTGTGAGCGAAACTATAGTTTCGCTCACAGTAATCTGAAAGTTCTCCGGGCGAAACTACAGTTTCTGCCGGGTGGCGAAACTACAGTTTCGGCATCACAGTTTCGCCACCAGTGAAACTGTGTGCGAAACTGAGACTTCTATATATAGATTTCATTGTGTTCATTGTTGGCTATCCTTGCAAAAACCCTAATCGTGTATTACTATTGCAAGAGGCTATTGTAAGCTTGTTATTCCTGAATACATTGAGCTTGTTTCATTTCATCCAATATTGTTCATCATTAAAACCTTATTTGAAAGCTTTTTGGTGTTATTTTGATCTTCATCTCTTAGTGTTTGTTGCGTGTGTTTGGTATTGAACAATTCAAGCATTCTTCTACACTGAAAACCGATCAAATGGACCAACATGAACCAAATATAATGTCATCAACATACACTTGTGCAAGTAGCATATCCTTCCCGGCCTTCCTTATGAATTATGTTTTGATTATGGTGCCTCTGGTGTAGCCATTCTTCAGAAGAAATTGAGACAATATCTCATACTACAGCCTAGGTTCTTGGTGTAAGCCATAAAGAGCTTTATCAAATTTGCACACATAGTTGGGGTGCTGTGGGTCTTCAAATCCAAGTGACTGACACACATAGACCTCTCTGTAAATATCCCCATATAGAAATGCACATTTCACTTCAAGTTGATGGACTGTGAAGTTCTTGGATGCTGCAAAAGCAAGGAAAATTCTCACAGCTTCAAGTCTTACAACAGGCGCAAAGAAATCAATATAATCTATCCCTTCTTCTTGCGTGTATCCTTGAACTACAAGTCTGGTCTTGTTCTTGATGATCAAACCTCTTTCATCCTTTTTCTTCCTGAATACCCACTTGGTGCCAATAAGGACTTGACCAGGTGGCAGTGGACATAGGTTCCATACCTTTTGTCTCTTGAATTAAGGCAATTCCTCTTGTATTGCTTCAACCCAACTGTTGTCCTTAAGAGCTTCCTCCACCTTCTTGGGTTCCATCTGGGAGAGAAAGCATGAGTACAAATAGACATTCCCATTATGAGTTTGTCTTCTAGTTCTCACACCTTCTGAGACATCCCCAACGATGTTTTTCGCTGTATGAGTGTTGTGAATCCTGAGTCTTGGAATCACATCTAATTGCATAGATAGATCCAAGTTTGAAAGATTCTGCTCAGGATTATGAACATTAATTCCAGCTGATGTCTCACACTCATTCAATAAGGACTGATTGAATGAATGAGTCACAACATCAATGTTATTTTGATGTGAAGCAGTATTAATAGTTGCCTATTCCTCCAGATTACTGTCTTCATGAGGTTGGTATTGAGAGTTTGAGTTGTCAGCAGATGAATTTTAAGGCTCCACTGACTGAAAACTTGTTATAGCTCCACCATTTCCTGTGATATTCAAGCTTTCAAGACTTGCAGTATTAGGAGCTTGTTCTTCATGTCTTCTTGGAGAAATTGGAATAGGTCTGGGTAACTCAAACAGTTGATCATCAAAGAAGTCATTTTGAGTTCCTGTTCCAGTTGAAACATTCTCACAAGATGGTTTATAATAGTTGGAAAATAGTTCTAAGTCAAAAATATGGCCAGGCCTAAGAACTAAACTCAAACCTGTAAAATTTGTGTCTGCTGATTTGTTGAACATGAACTCTGTTTAAGAAGTTAAGCTAAGTCCTAAGAACAAATCACACTCTGATATGAACGGGTTCAGGTTCTAAGACGTTCGCTGTTATTAAAAGATTTGTTCATAAGGAATCCAAGAAGGAAGTTCATGTGCAAAATATAAAAAATAATATGTCAAAGAACAAAATGTCAACTCAAAAGAAAAATTTGACAAATCAAAAACAACAATTTAACTTTTTGATGCCAAAATATAAGTAAGAATCAAATATTGCGTCAACATCAAAAGTTAACAAGCAATTGTTTAAATCTCCATAGAGGTACTGTGAAATTTGTGATATGTACAATCACAATACTGCTGAGTGCTTTTTCAATAAGTACTGTCACATGTGTGACATGAGGAATCATTCCACCGCAGATTGTTATTTCAACAAATACCGTACCTACTGTGATGAAAGAACTCAAAACACTGAAAATTGTTACTTTAGAAAGAGTTCACCTAAGAAAGGATTTGCCAATTCAACATTGAGCAAAGGTTATGTTAATCCTCAGTATAGGAGAAATCAAACTGTTGGTTTTCAAAGATTAACTAAGCAACCTTTATTAGTTTTAGATCTTTCCAAAGGAACAATTATATAAGACCAAAACAAGTTCTGAACGAACAATTCATACCTAGATCTGTAAGATTGACTAATAAAAGTGTTATTAATCAATATTTTACAAAAGTTGGTCAATCAACTGGTATGAATGTTTACAAAAATGATCAATAACATATGCATAACAAAATTGGTAAATTAATTAAGAACAAGCCATATTTGAATACTCTTATTTCAAGCAATTTACCATTGTTGATAAATTTACAAAACCCAAGACCATCTCGGCTTGGGTAGATACCTCAACTTAATTTCTTTGTTGTGCAGGTACGCCTAAGAAAACCATTCAACACTTGGTATGTGGATAGTTGGTGTAGCTGGCACATGACAGGCAATCATGCCTTATTGCAAGATTTTAAGTTACAGGATGGAACACATGTCACCTTTCGTGGTAATGCAGGTGGAAAGATAAGAAGAGAAGGAACAGTATCCAATGGGATAATAAGCTTCGCTAAAGTCAACTTTTGTTCTCGGTTAAACTTTAATCTGTTAAGTGTATCCCAAATCTGTGATAAATCACATTCTGTTCTATTTGATGATCCTTTCTGTTATGTTTTGAAGCCAGGATTTTAGATTAGCAAGGATTGGGTGATTGTTAAAGCTGAAAGGGATCGAGATGTATACAAACTAGATATGTCTCAAGTTGATCCATCAACAGAAACAACTTGCCTCATTGCTAAAGCATCAAATGATGAAAGTTAGCTTTGGCATAGATATCTCGGGCATTCCAACTTCAAGAACATGAACATGCTTGTAGTAGGAAATCATGTTATTGGACTTCCATAAAGAAGTTTGCAACTATTGATCACTGCTCAACATGTTTGAAGAGAAAGCAATATAGAGCGTCTTATAAGACCAAGCCGATAAACTCAAATTCCAAACCACTCCAGATATTGCACATGGACGTCTTTGGACCAACCAATGTCAAGAGTATTGGAAGAAAATCATATTGTTTAGTTATCATTGATGACTATACAAAATTTTCATGGGTTTTCTTTTTGAATGCTAAATCTGAAATGACAGAATTATTAAAAGAATTCATCATTAAAGTTGAAAATCAATTAGATAAAAAAGTGAAGATAATAAGAAGTCATAATGGTACGGAATTCAAAAATGTTAATATTGACATGTTTTGTGCAAAGAAAGGAATCGCTTATCAGTTTAGTGCTCCCAGAACTCCTCAACAAAATGGAGTTGCTGAAAGGAAGAACAGAACACTGATTGAGGCTGCATGATCTATGTTAGCAGATGCTAAAATTCCGATCACTTTCTGGGATGAAGATATCCCAACTGCGTGTTTCATCTAGAATCGCACGTTAATCGTGAAAGATAAACTGAAAAATCCATATGAGTTGATGTTTGGCAGGAAACCAAACATAGATTTTCTTAAATCTTTTGGTTGTCCAGTCATGATTCTAAATTCAAGTGATCATCTAGGAAAATTTGAAGCAAAATCTGATAATAGATTTTTCGTTGGATATTCATCTATTTCAAAAGCCTATCGAGTTTATAACTCTAGGACTAATGTTATAATTGAAACATTCAACGTTAAATTCTTGGAAAATTCATTTCCATCAGTTTCAAATGGTCCTGCTTGGTTGTTTGATTTAGATTCAATGTCAAACTCTTTTCAGTCTAACTTGTTTGATCAATCTAACTTGCTTGATTCTACAGGTAAGAAGAAATCTCAAGAAGATCTTGTTTCTTTCAGTGATGACTCAGATTCTAACGACTCAGATGATGAAAGCTGAGATTACCCATTCTTCTCTTTTGTTAAGGATTCAACGATTCGATTCAATGAAACGATCAATCTTATATAGATTCAGATCATTCAGTTTCAGAAAGCCAAGATGTTTCTCAACAACTTCCTAATGATGGTATTGAATTTAAGCAACTTGAGTCTGGAACATCATCCATCTCTGGTGATGCAGTTGATTTTGGTAATCTTGATTACTTTATCAACTCACCGACTCAAGTTCCAAATTTCAATCCACATTCTTCAAGCCTATTGCATTAGCTCTCTAACTTGAATCAAACAAATCTGGATGTTAATGTTCAAGGGAATGAGATTCCGACATCTCATATTCATAAGAACCATCCAACATCTCAGATTATTGGTCCATTGAATGAGAGAACAATAAGAACCAAATCAGAACAAGCAAACCTTTGCATATACTCGTGTTTTCTTTCTCAAGTTGTTCCTAAAAATGTTACAGAAGCATTAAAGGACAATGGTTGGATTGAGGCTATGCAAGAAGAATTATTTTACAATTCCGCAAACAAGAAGTGTAGAATCTTGTGGATTTACCTGAAGGAAAAATGCCATAGGCACAAAATGGTTGTTTAGAAACAAAACCGATGTAACACCTGCATATTTTAATAGACGAGAAAGCAAGAATAAACATGAATAAAAGAAGAAAACATAATCTAACCCAAGTTGAGGGGTTAAAAGTGTCAGAAGGACACAAAAGTATCAAAAGTGGGTACCAAAAGTGGTATGGCCGCCCATGTTGTCTGCACATTTCATTTCAACCGGTTTTTAGAGAGAGAAAGAGCAGAGAGTTCGGATTTTCTAGAGAGAAGAAAAAGAAGAAACTGAATTTAAGGTAAGATTTGGTGTTTTTAAGTTGTTCTTGGCTAGATTTATCCTCGGTTACATGCTTATATGTGTTTGCTTGGGTTCAGTTTTGTGTTTTAGTGGATTTTAGGTGTTTGAGCTCATTGCATACGGATTTGAAGGAAGTCATACTTAAAGTTGCATAAGGTGAGTTCTAGAACCCTACTTTTACATGTTTTAACGGATTTTGGGGCTGGAAATGCATATTTAAATGTTTTTATAACATGGGTGTGTATACACGTATGTATGTGCGAATGTGTATGTTGGTGGGTGTCTGTCTTGGGCGATTATAATGTTATGACGATGTTGTTAATGTGTTTCTGTTGTCTAGAATGTACGAACTAAACTTAGAACATGTTAGAATTAGAATTAGGACAAGATTTTGATTATGGTAGTTAAAGTTAGTTGTCATGCGCCTAAGTCCCATGCGCCTGAAACACATGCGCCTGAATAGTATTCATGCGCCTAGAATTAGGCTGAATTTGACTAAGTGTTCCATGCGCCTAGATTGCCCATGCGCCCAGGCACTCATGCGCCTGCATAGTGCCTATGCGCCTAGATTTGCCCAGAATGACTAAGTGTTGGGCCATGCGCCCCAATAATGCCCACGCGCCCAGAACTTTTCCCATGCGCCTAAGTGTTCCTATGCGCCTAGAAGGCCATGCGCCTACATAATGCTCATACGCCTAAGACTTATAATTATTTTCTGGATTTTGGAAAAAATGTAAAGGGTAGGCTTTGACCGGGGATTTTCCTGGGGGTGATGTAAGTTGATTTTTGGTGTTGGATGATGTGTGATATGTCATGAATGATGATATGTGATGATGTTATGATTATGTATGATTTGTTCTTATATTACTTATGTTATGATATATTCATGTGTGACTTTACATGGTGTGTTTACGACCATAAACGTAAAGTATTATCATTAATGAAAGAGATAAGATTAATGATAACGAAAGTGGAACATAAAGAACGAAAGAAAGTAAAGACTTGCAAGCAGAAAGAAAGAAAGATTACAACTTTTTGTGAGTTCATAGCTCAACTGTGTGTTTTATAACGTACGATTTTAACCCATGAGGGTTCACACACAGGGGGATCAGTCTAGGTGACTGAACCCATAGTACGAAACGGCATCCTTGTCATTCGACCCCGGGCTTTGTGCCAATATATGATACGGCTTTGTTCCAGTTATTAATGGGGCTTTGAGCCTAGAATGGTGGCTTCGGGCCTAGAATGGTGGCTTCGGGCCATGGGCTTCGTGCCAATTAGTAAAGGAGCTTTGTGCTTGGAATGGCGGTTTCAGACCACGATGGGGGAAAAGCCTGACATGATCTAGACTAAGTGGAAACGAGCGAGATAATAAAGTATGAAACGAACGAAGTGATAAAGTACGAAATGAACATTAACGGAAGATAGTAATAAAGTACAAGACGAACGATAACGAAAGATAAGAGTAAAGTACGAAACGAACGAACACGTACGATAATGAATGAACAAGTGAGATAGTAAAAGAAGGTGTTTTACAGAAAAGAGTATTCTTACGTATGAAACGTATAAAGTATTTTGATTTCTATGAAACTACAACTCACTCAGCAATGCTGACTTTCATGCATTTTCAGTTGGCAGGTAATGTTGCCGAGGATGGCACTAGGGTGAGGCTACTCGGCAAGGGCAAGATTGGAATCCATTCACACATGTTATTATTGTTGATTTGTAATGCAATTAATGAATGTTTTCTTTTGTAACTTAACAATGTTGTATTGCATATCAACAGTATTTATATTTTGATAATTAAATTCCGCTGCAATATTTTATGAAAATTATATTAATATGTACGTGTAGTGCTATGAATGACCAACTGTGAGGTGCCGAGGAACGGGGCCTTAAAAGTTGGTATCATAGCTATAGTTTAAGTGAATTAGGTAAATATTTTCAAAACCTAATCTTAAACTGAGAATGGGTCAAAGGGAAGGGATGCCAGCCTGAGTAGCTATGTGCCATCAGGTATTTTGAAGTTAATTGAGTTATGTGTATGTGCTAGTTGATTATGTGTTCTTATTAGATTTAGATACTGTTGTAGTTAGGATAGGAAATGCTTAGGGTGTGAAGAGTAAAGTAAGTGGCTAATCATAACTGGCCACTGTAATTAGGGACTTACTATACTTAACATAAACTGAGCTATTCCCTGAATGACCATGTTAGTGTTTGAATCTTATAGTGATTAGAGAATGGCTAGAGGTAGATCATCTAAGGCCTCTAGGGGTGGAGCACAGGGAGGATGTGATGCTGAACCGTGTGTCACTAGGAACCAGGCTAAGATGACTGAGGGGGCCCGTGAAGTGCACGAGATACATCACCAGGAAGGTGGTGATGAGAGTGCGAATCTAAGGGCCTCAGTAAAAGAGGCAGTGGTAGATGAGGTGCATCAAGTCATGCAGACGATAGTGCCGTCTGTGGTGACTGAAGTTATTAAGGTGATGAGAGAGGATGAGAGGAAAGACAGGAGAAGGACCATAGGAAGGGAAGAGAAGGAATGATCAGAGACCGAGATGATTGTCTCGAGTGAGGAGGAAGAGGAAGAAGCAGTGCAGGAAAGTGCACGCGGTTGCAACTATGGGACATTTCAAAGGTGCAAACCCCCGACTTTTGATGGAAATGGCACTGCTGCTGCTGCTCACCGATGGGTGAGAGAGATGGAGGCGATACTCGATATCAGTGAGTACTGAGAGGACCAGAACGTGAAATTTGCTACCCACTCATTTATGGACATGGCCTTATGCTGGTGGAACAATATTGTCTAGGCTGAGGGTAGCAGGGCCATCGGTAGGATGAGGTGGTCGGAGTTGAAGAAGCTGGTGATCGAGGAATTTCGTCCTCATTGGGAACTCGACAAGATAGATAGGCAGTTCCAGCAGCTGGAGGCTGGTACCATGACACACCAGCAGTACACTACCAAGTTCAATGAGATGGCGAGGTTGGTGTCGGACCAGGTGATGCCGGTGTCAAGGAAGATCAAGAAGTACATACAGGGACTACCAGCTGATGTACGCAGGCATTTGATCACTACCCGGCCGGGTACCTTTTGATCAGTGGTAGACCTGGCGGGTAGGTTGTATGATGAGAGGGAAATGACAGTAGTCGAGGTGAAGAAGATGGATGATGGTGACAAGAGCTGGGGAAAGAGGAGGTTTGGACATGGTGGTTTCACTCCAAATAACAAGAGGAGGAAAGTGGACGACCGGAGGATGGCATCCTCAAGTTCGGGGATGAAGAAGTGTGGTAAATGTGGACGAGAGCACGTTGGTGAGTGCAAGTGGGGGATGAATGTGTGCTTCAAGTGTCGGAAACCCGGTCATGTAGCGAAGGCGTGTGGACTTATACGGTGTTATAACTGCGGAGAGGAAGGCCACGTGAGCAGGGACTGCAAGAAGCCAAGGGCTGAGCATTCTGGGGCTAAGAAGAAGCCGGAGGAAGGAGGACAGAGGGCATTTGCTAAAGCCTTCACAATGACGCGGGAGGAGGCTAGAGAGGATCCTGACATCGTGTCTGGTATGTTTCTAGTAAACCAAACTTGTGGCTCCGTGTTATTTGATTCTGGTGCTAGTAGGAGTTTTATTTCTGCTGCTTTCTGTGATAAGTTATCTGTTATTAGAAGAAGTATTAATAATCCATTTGATGTAGAAACTGTTATTGGTAAGTCCACTAGAATTACTGATGTGATAGAGGAATGTGCGATAGAATTAGAAGGTCATAGGTTTGCTGCTAAGTTACATGTGATACCCCTAGGCGGATTCGATGTAATACTAGGGATGGATTGGTTAGCAACCTATGAAGCAAACATCATTTGTCGAAAGAAGATGATTCAATTAGTTGCAACCGATGGAAGTTCAGTGGCGGTCTACGGTGATCGCGTCACTACGATTCCGAAGGTGATTTCAATGGCGATGGCAGCAAAGTGCATGAGACGTGGATGTATTGCTTATCTGGCCTACGTGAAGGATGTGGATGCATCAGTACCACATGTGTCAGCTGTATCGGTGGTATGTGACTTTCCAGAAGTGTTCCCAGAAGACTTACCAGGTGTGCCGCCGGACCGCGAGATCAAATTTCAGATTGATCTAATACCCGATGCCTAACCCGTTGCCACAGCACCGTATCGATTAGCTCCTACCGAGATGAAGGAACTAATGGATCAACGACAGGAGTTGATGGATAAAGGGTTTATCCGACCGAGTATCTCTCCATGGGGTGCTCCAGTCTTGTTTGTAAAGAAGAAAGACGGTAGTATGCGAATGTGCATCGACTACCGAGAGCTGAACAAGTTGACGGTGAAGAATCAGTATCCATTACCGAGGATCGATGACTTGTTCAATTAGTTCAAGGGTGCCAGTTGGTTTTCGAGGATAGATCTTTGATCTGGCTACCACCAATTGAAGGTGAAGGAGCAGGACCTACCTAAGACAGCTTTTCGCACGCGTTATGGACACTACGAGTTCCTCGTTATGTCTTTCGGTCTAACTAACGCGCCAACTGCCTTTATGGATTTGACGAACCGAATGTTTCGGCCGATGTTAGATAAATTAGTGGTCGTGTTTATTGATGATATCCAGATTTATTCTAAGAGCAAGGAAGAACATGCCAGCCACATACGTGAGGTATTGGCGACACTTAGGAGAGAGAAGTTGTATGCTAAATTCTCTAGTGTGCTTTTTGGTTGCGCGAGGTGCAATTTTTAGGTCATGTGGTAAATGCTGAGGGAATCATGGTGGACCCAACAAAGGTTGAGGTGGTGATGTAATGGAAGTCTCCAAAGACGCCATCCGAGATTCGTAGGTTCTTGGGATTGGCGGGCTACTACAGGAGATTTATTCAAACTTTTCCAAGATAGCCTCACCTTTGACCAAATTGACTCGCAAGGATGTGAAGTTCGCATGGGGTTGGGAATAAGAGGATGCTTCTGAGGAGTTAAAGGAGAGATTGACACAAGATCCTGTCTTGACATTACCCGAAGGGAGTGAAGACTTAGTGGTATATTCGTATGCTTCTTATTCTGGGCTAGGTTGCATGTTGATGCAACGTGGAAGGGTAATAGCCAATGCATCCCGACAGCTGAAAACCCACAAAGTCAACTATCCCACACATGATCTAGAGCTAGCTGCGGTGGTCTTCAGATTGAAGATTTGGAGGCACTACTTATACGGGAGGAAGTGCACCATCTTCACCGACCACAAGAGCTTAAAGTATTTCTTAGAGCAGAAGGACCTCAATATAAGGCAAAGGAGGTGGTTAGAGCTCATCAAGGACTATGATTGCGAGATCCATTACCATCCGGGCAAGGCCAATGTGGTGGCGGATGCCCTTAGCTGAAAGGAGAGACCCGAGCCGATTTGGGTAAAGGTGTATCAGATGGTGATGACCTCGGACGTGATGACGTAGGTCAAGGAGTTTCAAGACGAGGCTTTGAAAGAAGATTGTCTTAACTCTGAAAGGATGAAAGGTCTAGTCGTGAAATTGGGTGAGAACACTCTTGGTGTTAAAACACGATCTGGACGGATGTGGATTCCTCATTATGGGGATCTATGTGGAAGGATCATGGACGAGGCTCATAAGACTCGATACTCCATTCATCTCGGTGCTACCAAGATGTACCATGATATGAAGAAGGATTATTGGTGGCCGAGTATGAAGCGTGACGTAGCGGAATACGTGAGTAAGTGCCTTACTTGTTTGCAAGTGAAGGCAGAGCATCAGAAGCCGTACGGGAAAATCCAACCTTTGGATATACCCAAGTGGAAGTGGGAGCATATCACCATGGACTTTATTACGAAGTTACCGCATACCCAGAGAGGTTATGATGCCATATGGGTGATAGTTGGTTGTTTGACGAAGAGTGTTCACTTCCTACCGATCCGAGAGACGTATTCCCCTAAGAGATTAGCGGATTTATTCATCAAGGAGATTGTAGCTCGTCATGGCGTACCGGTGTCTATTGTATCTGATCGTGACACTCGGTTTACATCTAAGTTTTGGAAGAGATTCCATGACGTGATGGGGACGAGGCTACACATTAGCATGACTTATCATCCTCAGACAGATGGTCAGTCAGAGAGGACGATTCAGACGCTCGAGGACATGCTTAGGGCATGTGTGATCGACTTTGGAGGGAGTTGGGATTATCACTTACCGTTAGTAGAATTCTCATATAACAATAGTTATCAGGCCAACATTGGTATGCCACCATACGAGATGCTATATGGTAGGAGATGTAGGACACCCATTTGTTGGGGTGATATCGGTCAGAAGGAGTTGGGAAGTATTGAGGTGATTGAGGCTACGACAGAGAAGCTTGAAAAGATTAAAGGCTTTTTGTAGGCGGCAAAGGATAGACAAAAGTCATACGCCGACAAGAGGCGTAGATCAATGGAGTTCCAGGTGGGCTATAGAGTATTATTGAAAGTCTCACCTTGGAAGGGGATCATACGGTTCAAAAAGCAGGGCAAGTTGAGCTCGAGGTATATAGGGCCTTTCCGAATTACTGCTCGAGTAGGAGGTGGCCTATAGGTCAAAACTACCCTATGAGTTAAGTGGAATTCACCTGACATTCCATGTATCTCATTTGTGGAAGTGTTTGGTAGACGAGGATATGGTTGTACCACTGGAAGATATTGAAGTAGATTGATGGCTCAACTATGTGGAGCAACCAGTGGCTACCATTGATTGTACAGAGAAAAGGTTATGGAATAAAGTGGTTCCCCTTGTGTGGGTACAGTGGAAGCACAGGAAGGGATCCGAGTATACGTGGAAGACAGAAGAAGAGATGAGGCAGCATTACCCTCATCTGTTTGAGGAATAATAGGTTACGGGGACGAAACCTACATAAGGGGGGTGGACTTGTAAGTTGTAACACCCAAATATTTTTAATAGATGACAAAGAAAGAATAAACATGAATAAAACAAGGAAACATAATCTAACCCAAATTGAGGGATTAAAAGTGTCAAAAGGACACAAAAGTATCAAAAGTGGGTACAAAGGGTGATATGGCCACCCATGCTGTCTACACATTTCATTTCAACCGGTTTTTAAAGAGAGAAAGAGCAGAGAGTTCGGGTTTTCTAGAGAGAAGAACAAGAATAAACCAAATTTAAGGTAAGATTTGGTGTTTTTAAGTTGTTCTTGGCTAGATTTCGCCTCGGTTACATGCTTATATGTGTTTGCTTGGGTTCGGTTGTGTGTTTTAGTGGATTTTAGGTGTTTGAGCTCAATGCATACGGGTTTGAAGGAAGTCATACTCAATGTTGCAGAAGTTGAATTCTAGAACCCCACTTTTACATGTTTTAACTTATTTTAGGGCTGGAAATGCATGTTTAAATGTTTTTATAACATGGGTGTGTATACCCGTATGTATGTGCGAATGTGTATGTGGGTGGGTGTATGTCTTGGGTGATTATAATGTTATGATGATGTTGTTGATGTGTTTCTGTTTCCTAGAATGTATGAACTAAGCTTAGAACATGCTAGAATTAGAATTGGGACAGGATTATGATGATGGTAGTTAAAGTTAGTTGTCATGCGCCTAAGTCCCATGCGCCTGGAACTCATGCGCCTGAATAGTATTCATGCATCGAGAATTAGGCTGAATTTGACTAAGTGTTCCATGCGCCTAGATTACCCATGCGCCTAGACACTCATGCGCCTGCATAGTGCCCATGCGCCTAGAGTTGCCCAGAATGACTAAGGTGCTGTTTGTTTTTTCTGCAGGAAAACGTCTGCAGTCTACGGACCACATCTGCAGACATCTGCAGTAGAAGAGGTGGACCAAACGTCTGCAGTCTGCAAGAAAAAGACTGTTTGTTCTTTTAACATCTGCACACTGTTAAAATATTATGTAATTAAGTAAACCAAAATTTTTTAAACTTTAAAAAGTACTTTTACATTAAAATATAAATAAAAGTCATAAATATACATAAAATATAAATAAAAGTCATACAAATACATTAAAACATAAATAAAAGTCATACAAAATAAATGTACTTTTACAATATTTGATATTCTGCATTAACTGCTCCGTAATTTCATCTCGTAACTGAATCATATATTCCCGGTCTGATGCGGTACCATGTTCTTGAACATCATTTTCATCAGCATCAACATGATGATTTTCAAATGACACATTGGGTTGATCGTATTATGTAAAAAAGTCATTGTTGAGACCCTAAACATTATCAAACATAAACATAATCCATGTGATAAATCAAACTAATCAAAATCAAACATAAACATATTCCAAAAAAAATATCAAACCTAATCCATTATGACAAATCAAACAAAACTAAACAAAATTAAACATTATCAAACAATTCTAATCCATTATGATAAATCAAACAAAACTAAACATTATCAAAACTAAACATTATCCACAAAAACCCATCAAACAAGAACTACATACGGATCCAATACGAGAAATTCTAACAAAACACTTGAAATCAAATAAGAAATACATACGAATCAAAGAAATTGAAAACCCCAAATGGAGTTGCAATAGATCTAGTGATTTACCTGACACGTTGGAGCAAGAGGCGGTAGAGCAGCGGTGGACGAGAGCAGCGGTGGACGAGAGCAGCGTTGGTTGAGAGCAGGGGTGGCCGAGAGCAAGGGTGGCCGAGAGCAGGAGGAGGACGGTGGTCGAGAGAAGAGGGGGAGGAGGCGAATTCTGATGGGTGGAGGTAGAGGGGTGGCCGGCGGATTCCGACGAGAGCAAGGGTGGCCGAGAGCGGTAGAGCAAAGGGATGGAGGCGGAGCCGGTGGTTGACAAGCAGAGGTGAGATGGCCGTTGTTGGTCGGCCGAGAGCCGATGTTAGGCTGTGGAGAGATTGGGGAGGACGTGTTATGGGGGTTGTGGAGAGGTGAAAAGGGTTTAGGTTATTTTTGAGTTAGAAGAGGTTGGAAGAGTAGAGAAGATAGGTGTTTGGGTCTTCTCCAAGAAGAGGACGGGAAGACGTTTTTTAATGAAATGTCTTCCGAAAAACAAACAGTCTGAAAGTTAAAATGTATGCGCGTCCTCTTCTTGGTGAAGACAAAAGAGCCTGAGAAGCTCTTTTGTATAAAAACAAACAGCCCCTGAGTGTTGGGCCATGCGCCCCAATAGTGCCCATGCGCCCCAATAGTGCCCATGCGCCCCATTAGTGCCCGTGCGCCCCAATAGTGCCCATGCGCCCAGAACTTTTCCCATGCGCCTAAGTGTTCCCATGCGCCCCAATAGAAGGCCATACGCCTGCATAGTGTTCATGCGCCTAAGACTTATAAATATTTTCTGAATTTTGGGAAAAATGTGAAGTTTAGGCTTTTACCGGGGATGTTCCCGGGTGTGATGTAAGTTGATTTTTGGTGTTGGACGATGCGTGATATGTCATGAATGATGATATGTGATGATGTTATGATAATGTATGATTTGTTCTTAAGTTTCTTATGTTATGATATATTGATGTGTGACTTTACATGTGTGTTTACAACCATAAACATAAAGTATTATCATTAATGAAAGAGATAAGATTAATGATAACAAAAGTGGAACATAAAGAACGAAAGAAAGCAAAGGATTACAAACAGAAAGAAAGAAAGATTACAACTCTTTATGAGTTTATAGCTCAACTGCATGTTTTATAACGTGCGATTTTAACCCATGAGGGTTCAGACAAAGGGGGATCAGTATAGGTGACTGAACCCATAGTACGAAACGGGATCCTTGTCATTCGAACCCGGGCTTTGTGCGAATATATTATACGGCTTTGTGCCACTTAGTAACGGGGCTTTGTACCTAGAATGGTGGCTTCGGGCCATGGGCTTCGTGCTAATTAGTAAAGGTGCTTTATGATCAGAATGGCGGTTTCGGACCGCGATGGCGGAAAAGCCTGACATGATCTAGACTAAGTACGAAACGAGCGAGATTATAAAGTATGAAACGAATGAAGTGAGAAAGTATGAAATTAACGTTAATGAAAGATAGTAATAAAGTACGAGGTGAACGATAACGAAAGATAAGAGTAAACGAACGAACACGTACGATAATGAATGAACAAGTGAGATAGTAAAAGGAGGTGTGTTATAGAAAAGAGTATTCTTACGTATGAAACGTATAAAGTATTTTGATATCTATGTAGCTAGAACTCAATCAGCAACGCTGACTTTTATGCATTTTCAGTTGGTAGGTAATGTTGCTGAGGATGGCACTAGGGTGAGGCTACTCGACAAGGGCAAGATTGGCATCCATTCACACATGTTATTATTTGTTGATTTGTAATGCAATTAACAAATGTTTTCTTTTGTAACTTAACAATGTTGTATTGCATATCAACAGTATTTATGAATGGCATTTGATAATTAAATTCCGCTGCAATATCTTATGAAATTTATAATAATATGTGCGTGTACTGCTATGAATGACCAACTGTGACGTGCCCAGGAATGGGGCCTTACAACCGATGATCGAGGAATCATCATTCGAAATAAAGCGAGATTTGTTGCACAAGGATACACTCAAGAAGGGGGTATTGATTATGATGAAGTATTTGCTCCAGTTGCAAGACTTGAATCCATTCGCGTCTTCCTGGCTTATGCATCATTCATGAAATTCAAAGTGTATCAAATAGATGTTAAAGGTGGATTCTTGTATGGTCCAATCACCATGATGTGTATGTGAAGCAACCTCCGGGTAATGAATTTCAGAATTTCCACATCATGTGTACAAGCTTAGCAAAGCTTTGTGTGGACTTCATCAAGTTCCAAGAATCTGGTATGAAACATTATCATAACACTTAATCAAACATGGATACACACGAGGGAAAATCGATCCAAATTTATTCATAAAGAAGGATACTGATGATCTCTTATATGTACAAGTGTATGTTGATGATATCATATTCGGTTCCACCAGTCCAAAATCGTGCAATGAATTTGAAGAAATCATGAAGTCTCGATTTCAAGTGAGTTCTATCAGAGAAATCAATTTCTTTCTCGGACTTCAAGTTCAACAATCTGCAGATGGTATTTTCATTAATCAAGAGAAGTTTGTTGACAAGATCTTGAAGAAATTTAAACTGCAAGATTGTCAGTTCATTAGAACTCCAGCTGATGTAAACTCCAAGATTGAGCCTAATCTAAAAGGAAAATTAGTTGACCAAACCTTATATAGATCTATGATTGGTTCATTGATGTATCTTACTGCATCAAGACCAGACATAATGTATGCTGTTTGTCTGTGACAGGTATCAATCAAACCTGAAGGAATCCCACTTAATTGCTGTCAAAAGGATATTCAGGTATCTCAAAGGTAAACCAGCTTTAGGGCTATGGTATCCTTACGAGGGAAACTTTGAGTTACATGGATATACTGATAGTGATTATGGAGGATGTTGTCAAGATAGAAAATCTACTACGGGTGGATGTCAGTTTTTAGGTCCCAGATTAGTCTCGTGGAAATGTAAGAAACAAAAAAATGTCTCCGTTTCAACCGCAGAAGCTGAGTACATAGCTGCTTCAGCAGGATGTTCTCAAATCCTTTGGTTACAAAACCAACTGTTGGATTATGGGTTCAATTTTCTTAAGACTCCAATTTACATTAATAACACTGCTGCTATGTTCATTATAGCTAATCCTTTCCAACATTCAAATAAATAAAATATCGAGATTCGATATCATTTTCTCAGAGATAACTTTAAAAAAGGCTTAATCATTTTGATTCAAATTGCAACTGAAAAACAGTTGGCAGAACTATTTACTAAAACCTTCTTACCAGGACGGTTTGAGTATTTAGTGGAGTCAGTTGGTCTTATTAACCATGTGTAAAAATGGTTTTAAGCTTTTTAGTTCATTGAGTCTTAATATGATCAGAACCCTCCCTTATCAAAAAGGTCATAGTAAGAGAACCTGTCAAAGTTAATTGTCTGATTGTAGTTTGTGTGTGCTTGTTTTCTTTTTAAAGAAAAATCAAATACAAAAATAGAAAATCCAAAATCAAAGATAAAAATGAAAAACAAAAATTACAAAAATAGTGTCTTTCTATGTTAATTCATGTTTTAGGAATGAATCAGTTTTTGCAATATGTGTGAAATGATAGTATATTAGTGAGATCAATTGCATATTTCACTCCACTATAAAGTTTGACATGATCAGATATGATGTGTATACAAACTCATGCTACTATACTTAAAAAGGAAATTCTTGTGATTAAATTAAATCATCTATGCATGTATGTGTCTTCATCTTAGTGCTAGTGAGCAGCATTAGCTTATCAAATTAATTGCTTGTAATGTTACAACACTCACACCTGGTGGTGATATGACTAACCATGAGATTTTGTTACAAGCATCATCTCACTTCTCTGTTATCAGTCATCATAGACCTGAAGTGATGAGATATTCTTTGTTGTAAGTGATTATAGACCTGGATATTCTCCTTTGATGCAAAAGATGCCAATGTGCACAACCCATTAACTTTGGTTATAGTTTATCAAATGGTTTATCCATGAGAATTTTTTGCTAAATTATTAACATGAACTCTGGTTATGGATATATGTTAGGTAACAAGTTAAGAATTTATGCTTTCTTGCCTGTCTTGATGATAGTTGATCTATCTAAGTGAGTAAGTTCATGTCATATCTAATTCAACCTAATCAATCCAAGAATTGAGAAAACACTCATTGTTTGTCCTTGGATCTTGTGTCTCCTATGCTGTAAAATCAGTGACCTGGAGCACATTTGATTAGGATTTATTCATTGTCTATGACTATTCATAATTTATTTTCTTTTAGTGTGCTGATCTTAACTGATATGATCTCACTGTAGGCATTGATTCTATTGTACGTAATAGATTTTTATTCTGCTTTAATTCTGATTTTATACATGTTTTATGTGTGCAGGCATATTAACAATGATCAGTGTAATCTTTTTGTGACAACTTGAGAAACTTCTAAGTTTTGTAAAACTTAAAAGTTTAAGGGGAGTAATAAAAAGTAAGAGTTTCTAAGAAAATAAAAATTAAAATGTTTGAATGGAAAGGATGAAGCTAAAAGTTCAAAGCATGTGTGTGTTTGATAACGTGAAAATGAACCTATAAAATTTTACTAGTGGAAAAGCTTCTTGCAAATTTTTAAATGAGATGTTATGTTTATATTTTGGAGACTAAAATGAAGGGAAACTAAATTTTGTTTATTGGAAATTTAAATAAAGGTGAAATATAAAAAAATTTTAAAAATTGAGGGTCAATTATGAAAATTTTGAGTGAAAGTCAAAAACAAATTTGACAAATTGTATGAATATTAGTATATGAATAGTATTAATATGTCTAAATATTGTTTAAGTGGAAGATGTGAAAAAAATACAAGTATAAGAAATCACATGTGCCTAAACATTGGTCTGAAGTCCAAACAGGAGCATGTTGATTTTTAGAAAATTCACAAGTGTTTTAGGCGTTTCAATGACACTCATGCGCCTAAACAGTTCCAGGCTTTTCTAGAATTGGGCGTTTCAAGTAAAATTTACAAGTGTTGGGCATTTCAGCTAGTCTCATGCGCCTGAACAGTGCAAAGCGCCTAAACAGTGCTTATGCGACTGAACAGTGCTCATGCGCCTAAGCCCATGCGCACAAACAGTGCTCATGCGCCTAAAAAATTCACATTTAGTATAAAAAGAACACTTTGTGTTTTCACTCATTCATTCACAAACATCCCCTGAACTCAATGAAATCATTCTCGACTCTCGGTCATTCAAATCTCACAAAATTTGATTGTTGTGTTTGATTCTTGTTATAGAAAGATTGATTCTAAGATTATAAATGTAAGTTCATTATCTAATCAACATAATTTCAAGATTAAAAGTTCAAATTGATTAGGGTGTTTTTAGGCTGTTCGGGCGTATGAACCCTAAAAACATCTGAAATTTGAATTTTGAGATTTGATTGTTAAACAAAAACTGAAATTGAGTTTATAGTGTTGATATTGGACTGATTTCGAGCACATTAACACATTAAACATCAAATTTCATCAACATTGTTCAATGATGATTCATCATCAGTTGGCTGATGAAGCTGAACAGTTATTAAATTTTGAACTTTTAATTAAAAATGAAAATTCATAAAAAAATTCAAATTGCTAATATGTGCTTGATAATCTTTGATGAATTGATATGTTTAAAACAATTAAACCCTAACTTATGTGATGTTTCTAAACATAATGTATGAATACTTAGTAATTTCTAAGTAAAAGTTGGATTAAAATTGTTTAAAACATAATCATTCATTAAAATTCAATCAACATTTATTAAATTCAACAAGTTTAATTTCAAATTGACTAAAGTTTTGTTTTCACTTGTGCAGATGAATGATTTAAAGTTTGAGCCTAAGCATAATGTGGCTGGTTTACTAAATGAAGACATTCAAGATGCAGTAAGCTATGAAGACATGATAAGATTTCTTCTAAGGACCAAATATGTCTATGCCATGTGCTATCAGCTAGTTGTGTATGCAAGACTGATCAAAAAGTTTTGGCACACTGCATCAGTTGAACTGAATGATGAAGGAAGAAATGTGCTTAGAGGATTTATGACAAATGACAGAATGATAGAAGTCTTTGAAGATTCTATCAGATCCTCTTTGAGATTGGGTCACAATAATCCAGAGGATCCTTCTGAGTTAACATTCAATGAATGCAGAGAAACATTCATTAAAATGGGTCATCTAGACCATTTCCCCCAAAAGCAATTCTTCAGAGCTAGAGTCTTCAATCATTTGAAGCTCTTGTGCTATATCTTTCAGCACTGCATGTCTAAGCGAAGTGTAGGATGGAATTCTTTTCCAATAGACATTGCATCTCCGATAGTGGCATTGGCTACCAATAGAAGGTTCAACATGGCTAAGTGGATAATGAATGCATTTATATTCAACCTTGAAAAGGGCATTAGGAACAAATACCTAATGTATCCTAGGTTTATACAAATGATCATCAATGAAGAACACCCTGACTTTCATGCTTATTGAGTTGGTGGTGACATTCTTGAGTTTGAGCATATGTCTAAGATATCATATAAGAGATTAGCAACGATCACTGGTGCTTAAAATGTACCAATGTTTCAATACATGAGGAACATTACTAATGATGATGTTGATATCAACATAGATCACTTCCACTTAATTGATGGTGAATAAGTGGATGTTGCTGATCTCGTTGATGAAGTTTCTCAAGTGATCTCTAATGATGATGATGAAGAAAATGATGATGATGATGAAGATGGTGATGATGATAATAAAGATGATGAAGATGATAGTTCAAATAGTGATGGTGATGATGCCTTTGATACTGCTAAAGTTCATCAATCTGAGAGCAGTGAAACTACTATCTCTGATCATGGTGATGAGTCACTTGATATTGATGAAAGATCATCTGTAGGAATTGCTCATGATAAAGAAATGACTGAAGCTCATGTTGGTAATGAGATAGATGTTAATGTTCATGAAGAAGATGTTCAAAATCAAGACTTTGGTTTTGATTTTATAGAAGCTATAATTTTTGAACCTGTATTTCAAAGCTCCACTCTGATAGAAGCTGAAGAAACTCCAGTTATTACAACACAAAATGTGTCTGTACAATCTGAAGATATCTTGGATGTGGATGAACTTCAAACTTTGAAAGAATCAAACTGTGCTTAAGGAAAGATTATTAATTAGTTGAAAGAAGAGAATGTAAAGATAAAAGAAATTATTCAAAAGAAAGAAGCTGAGATTGAAGCTCTTGTACGAGAAAAAGATGAGAATATGAAAACTTTTGAAGTAATGATTAGAGACTATGATTTGATGGAGGAAATACAAGAAGTTAACTAAAGAGCATGAAGCTATGAAAGAGGAGTTAGCAAATTGAAAAAAGATAAGAAGTCTGATTCTCCAGAGTTCATGATTGTATCTGAGATAACTCCGATTGACATTGAGAAAATATCTAAAGCTGATAAAGGTAAACAAAAGATAGATGATGTAGATGTGTCAGTTTTACCTGAGCCATCATCTAAAGTACAAAGGATTTCTGAAAGTTAAGAAGAAGGTGATAAATTTGTTCAAGAGACAATAGAAGCTCTTGATGATATTGAGGATGAATTTGATGACGATTGGTATAATGAAGTTTTAAAAGATGAAGATATTGTAGAAGCCAATATTGAAGCAACATTTTCACCGATAGAGACTACTCATGAAGATATACCTGTAGACTTTGAAGAAAGGTATAACTATCTTGTGAAAATGAAATATAATAAAGTCTTTCTAGATGGCTTGACTGTTTCTCAAATCAATGAAGAATATGAAAAATGCATAACAGCTGAGTCAGTAGCGCCAGTTGACCCAAATGAGATTGTAGTTGAGCATGGTGAATGGAATCCTCCACAAGAAAGCATAGATGTTGAGGAGATGCCATCTTCTGAATTGCACCATCTAGATCCTGAAGACATGAATGTTTTTGCTTTAAGATCATGGTTGCAAGCAAGGAATTATCCATGGAAAAGAATCAAAAGACTACAAGCTGGATCTCTGAAGAATCTTGTAAGAAGCTTTCAAGAGACGGAGAAGCAAACAAACAAGATGGTTGTGCTTGACACTGGCAATCCTCAATATTTAGATATCACCAAAACAACAAGAATGCTTAAACCATAAGAGATTAAGTCAATGGCAATGAAAAGCTTAGTTTATAAGAAGAGGAAAGAGTTAATGAAAATGTTTCCTGAATTAGAGCAACAAACGTATACAGTATCTCTTGATCTGAAACAACTGTTTAACAAAGCTCGATCTGCTGGTGACTTGGTAAGGAATGTTTTACACAAAGGACAATCGATTTCTGGTTTACTGAATGCCATGATTGCTCCTGACACTACCAACGCAGTAAAGATTGTAGCGTGGAAATATGATGACGTTTTTGACGCATTCTTGATTAAACGAGTCAATGCTGTTTGTGATGTCTATCACTTCTTTTCAAGCATTATTAAACTCCCAGTTCAAGACTTAAAGGAGTTGAACAAACTGCCTTTGATCAACCCAACAGGAGCCAAAAGAGGTGAAATGTTTGTTGAGTTATTAAATAGAGGAATCACAAGGGCTAGTTCATTTTGCAGATCAGATGTACATAAGAAGATAAGGAATACTTTAGTACACTGAAAAAGAATAGGAAGTTTCAAGGAAAACAGGCAGAAGATGAACACTTTTTGATTGAATTTTGTGATCAATATTTTGAAAAGGTCACCACTCTAGGATTAAAAGTAATTGAAGGGACTCAAAAGTCTAAACCAATCCTGGGATGGTTCTACAATTCAGATACATTTAAGCTTAAATTGGTCTGAAATCTCGAAAATTGGGATGAGGCCATGATCACTCTATTCGGAGTATTTGAGCTTAAATAACTACGTCCAAGTTATATTTCATTTTTGTCTGATCACTCCAGAAATTGCTGGAAATGATAAAAAGTATTTTCTCTGTATTATCAAAGTTATGAATGCAGCTATGGATATCCTTGAGGAAAGCTTTAGCTTATGCTAACATTGTAAAGAAGGATATAAAGGAGATTGAGTTCATGAGAATATCAAGCAAGGGAGTTTTGGAGGTATATTCAAGAGGAAGTTCAAAACCTATTGAGTTATATGCAAACATTGATATCACTAGTTTATCCAAAGATACTCTGGAGGTAATGAACAGACTTGAGATAAAGACTAACGAGTCAAAGCCGGAGCAAGGTATCTTAGCAAGCAAGTTCAAGTCTGCAATAGCTAAGGCCTTGAAGGAACAAGAATTATATAAGGAAAAGCCCATGTTCAGAATCAAAGAAGAACCCGAAGACTTCTTTAAAGTTTGAAGATAGAAGAGAAGAGAAGACAGAAGATAATAGAAAGAGAAGACAAAGGATAAAGAGAAGAATGCAGGTTGAAGAAAAAGAGAAGACAAAGCTAAGAAGACACAAGATTTTGAAGACTGAAGACCATGTAAATCTTAGGGGGAGTATTGTTAGAACTTCTTAAAGATTAACATGTTGTCTTTATTAGTCTTTTGTATAAGTTTTGTCATAGTATAGGGACTAGTTGTAAATAGTAGTTCCTTTGTTTATTGGTAGTATAAATATCTTAGATGTGTGTAGGCAGTAGGAGACTAGATAGACTAAACTTGCAACCGCTACTTACACTTGTAATTGTCTTTGCTTTCTATCAATGAACGACTATGAATTTTTCTTTGACTGTTTGCATTGATTTGATTGCATTTGTATGTTTTTGATTGAATTATGTTCTAAGATCATCAAAAATTGATTCATTTGATCCTATCAGCGATAACAAACGAAGAGGAGGAGCGGGGCTATGTTAAGAATGAGAATGGAAGGCGAGACAATGATGGTGGACTTATGTCTTGAGGTAAGACATTGAGGGTCGATGATCGGAAGAGGGTAAAAAGGAGGGAAGAGGTATGCAAGACTTGTGGTAGAGGCCACGAGGAGGAGTGCAAGTGGGGGCTAAACGTCTGTTTCCAGTGTGAGAAGGAGGGTCACAGGGCGAGGGATTGTCGTATGGCTAAATGCTACGACTATGGCGAGACTGGACACATGAGAAGAGACTGCAGGAAGCCAAGGGCTGAGAGATCCAGGGCAAAGCAAGGGGTTCAGAATGAGGAGAATAGACGATGAAGGTTAGAGCCTTTGCCATGACCAGGTGGAGGCTAGACCAAACTCCAATGTAAGGTCAGGTACGTTTCTGGTAATCCAAATTTGTGCATCTATGCTTTGATTGTGGTGCTAGTTGTAGTTTCGTTCCTGCTGCCTTTTGTGATAAGTTGCATGTTAGGAGTAGGAAGATTGATGAGCCCTTCGATGTTAGAATTGCTATTAGTAAGTCTACTAGGTTACGTAATGCCCCAGAGGATTGCGTGATAGAATTGAGAGAGCACTTGTTCCTGCTAGACTGTTCAGGACAGACTTGGGTGGATAGGCGTACACCATAAGGTGAATTGGCTAACAGCCAATGAGGGAAACACCGACTGTCGCAAGAAGGAGGTTTGATCAACTGTGCCCGTCCAGAGTTTGGTGCCGACCTACCGTGATGAAGTAGTGTTGGAAAGGAGATCATCCGATTCAGGAAGCAAGAAAAGCTAATACCGAGGTATATAGGGCCATTTTAAATTGTTGCTCAGGTAGGAGAAGTGGCATGTCAACTGGAGTTACCCGACTAGTTAATTGGGATTCATCCGACGTTCCATGTATCTCGTCTGAGGAAGTGCTCAATCGAGTAGCTTATGATCGTGCCACTAGGGAATATCGAGGTGGATGAGCAATTTAAAAATGTGAAGCAACTGGTGGCCATTTTTGATAAAAAGAAGAGGAAGAATAAGGAGAAGAATGGTTTCACGTGTGTGTGTATAGTGGAGCCTAAAGGGATATAAGCCAACGTGTAAGATCAAGGAAGAGGTGAGACAACATCATCCGTAACAGTTCAAGAAGCGACAGGTTTCAGGGATGAAACCTTTTTAAGGGGGTGGACTTGTAACACCTAGAATTTTATTTAAAGGAAGAGAAATGCAAAATAAATAGAAAGAAAAGACAATGGGCACAAGTGGAGGGGGATAAAGTGTACAAAGTGCAAAACCCATTATTTTATGTTTTTAAAGGGGTATGGTTCCCCACTTCTTCTTCCACCCACCTTTATCCTCGGCTGAAAAGAAGAAGAGAGAAGAACTCTCGGTTCTAGAGAGAGAAAGGAAGAAGAAGCTGCAAAAGGTGAGTTTTCTTGATCATATGTTCAGTTTCAACCGAATTCACAGCTTCTAGGTCGAGATTTGTGGTGCTAAGTGCTTGAATTCGTGGGTTTTAGGAGCTAAATTTGCAGGTGGAAGTGTTTTGCTCAAAGATTGTTTCAGGTGAGTTCTTGTACCCCTCTTTTATTGATTTTCAAAGTGTTAGGGCTATTATGCATACTAAGCAAACATTTTTAAAGTAACTGTGAGTTTCAGCATGTTGTTTGAATGTGCTTTGTTGTGGTATGTTTTAAAGGATGTTTTTGGGTTAAGTTGGATATTTAACATGTTTTAGTGTTTATAGCATGTTAGATCTGTGTTAGGATGTGTTAGATCAATGTTTGGGTGATGTTTGTAGCATAGAAAACATTTCTGAATGTTCCTATGCGCCCAACTTACCTCATGCGCCAACGGTCCTCATGCGCCTGAGGTCATGCGCCCAAATAGTAACCATGCACCTAGGAAATATGCCCATGCGCCTAAACAATGACCCATGCGTCCATCATGCCCATGCGCCTAAGTGTTGGGTCATGCACCCAAACCATTGTCCATGCGCCTAGAAGTTGCCAATATTCCTAAGTGTGGGGTCATGCGCCCAAATAGTGCCCATGCGCCAAGAGTTACTCATGCGCGTAAGTGTTGATGCGCCTAAGCAGGGCTAATGCGCTTGTATAGGGGTAATGCGCCTAATGCGCCCATACATTTTATACTTAGAAATTTTATGCTCATGCACCTGAAATGTTCCATGTGCCTCATTTTGAACTTAGGACTTTCTAAGGGGTTTTAAGAGGGAGATGTTTGAGATAGGTCCCGGTATGATGTGATGGTTTATGCTTGATATATGCATGATGATGTGATGAGGTTTATGATGTGTATGTGTGTGTGTGATGTGTTATCTTTCTTTGTTAAACGGTTTGCAAAATGTGTGAATTATGTTATGTAATACGTTCTGTATTATGTTATGACTTTACGTGGTATGATGTATGTATGAATGAACGTAAACTATTATGCAATGAAATAAAAGATAATGTTAATGAAAAGTGGAATGTAATGAACAAATGAAAGGCATGCAAGCAAACGAAGGGTGGTGCACGACCATGTTGTTGTTAGCTCAACTGTGTGCGGTTTAGCTAGCCCGAAGGATGCACATAGGGTCAATCCCTGAGATTGACGGGACCTTTGTAGCATGCCCTAGGTACTGGGTCATGCTTCATGCACAATGTTAGGGGTCTATTTATAGACTTCGGCCTAATATCAGCATCGTGCCCAATGTTCGGGGTATTACACATTGGTCTGGATGAAAGTGAAAGATAGAGGATCTGTGTCACGTACCCCGGTACTGTGTTAGTCTTCGTTCATGAGTCAGGGGTTTGTTTACAGGCCCCAACACAGTATCAGTCTTCGAACATGAGTCGGGGGTATTGCATGGATCTAGATAGAAGTGAAAGATAATTATGAAAGTTTGAAACGTACGAAATGAACGAATGAGGAATGAATGATAATGTACATTGAGAAAGATAATAAATGAATAATTATTATCAAGGTGTACGTATCATGTATGACCACGAACGAATGTAAAGTTTTGGTTTTCAAAGGAAGTAAAGTATTTTTATTATAAAACTTGAACTCATTCAGCATTGCTGACTTTTTGTATGTATGATAGTTGGCAGGTATTTTGTTGATGCTGAGGTGTTGCAGGCATGGATGCATAAGCTACTAGGAGTGTTTTGAGGATGGCATCCATATTTTGATATGTTATTGTATTTTGATATGAAAATGAATGATGTAATGTAATGAAATGACATTTTCTCAAATATTAATGAAAGTTTTTAAATTCCGCTGCAAAAGTAAGGTATGTTTTAAAATGATTTATGTGATGACGGTCCAGTGTGTAAGCGTCCCGGGAACGGGGCCTTACATAATGCTTTGTGTAAAGTTTGCCAGAATCTTGAAGTAAATCTACTATCTCTGTCAGATATTATTAAAATAGGTATTGCATGTTCTGACAAAATTTCTTTCATATAAATCCTTGCTAGTTTTTCCATCTTATAATCTTATCTGATTGGCAAGAAATGAGCTGACTTAATCAGTCTATCGACTATAACCCATATTGTGTCATACCCACTTGAGGTTCTGGGTAACTTACTTACAAAATCTATGGTGATTTCATCCTACTTCCATTCAGGAATTTCTGGTTGGTGCAGACATCCTGAGGGTTTCTAGTATTGAGCCTTAACTCTTAAACAGATATCACATTTTTCTACAAATTCTGTGATAGATTTCTTCATACCTAGCCACCAATATTGTCTTCTCAAATCCTTGTACATCTTATTATTTCTAGGATATACTGAGTATGTTGATTTTTGTGCCTCTTAGAATAGTTTCTCTAAGCATATCATTGTTAGGAATCCAAATTCTTCCTTTAAATTTCAGAATTCCATCGGACGCAACTTCCAGTTGTCCGTTCTGCTTCAACACACCTTTTGATTAATCTTTTTTCTAGGTTTCTAGAATTTGACTTCTTAAATCCGAGTGTAATTCCATTGTCATAGCACTCACTCATAATGGCTTAGTTCTCTCTTTTCTACTTAAAGCATCAGCTACTACATTTGCCTTTTCTAGGTGATACTTGATTTCCTAATCATAATCATTTAGTAATTCCACCCATCTTTTTTGTCTCATATTTAGCATATTTTGATAGAATATGTGTTGCAAACTCTTATGGTCTATATAAATTATGCACTTGGTTCCATATGGATAATGTCTCCAAATCTTAAGTACAAACACTACTGCTCCTAACTCTAAGTCATGTGTAGTATAGTTCTTTTCACTTCCTTCGAGTTACCTGGACGCATATGCAATTACCTTTTCTCATTGCATTAAAACACATCCGAAACCTTGATGTGATGCATCACAGTATATGACAAAATCATCTGTTCCCTCTGGAAGAGCTAAATAGGAGCACTGCTTAATTTATTCTATAAGAGTTAAAATGCAACATTCTATTTTTCTCCCAAACATAGGGCCTATCTTTCTGAGTTAATTCTGTCAAAGGTTGGCTATTCTCGAATAATTTTCTATAAATCTTCTATAGTAACCTGCCAACCCTAAAAATTGATGTACTTCCGTTGGTGGTTTTGGAACTTCCCATATCTTAATTGCTTTGATCTTTGTCGGGTCCACCTGAATTCCTTCTTGGTTAGCTTCATATCCTAGGAATTGTACTTCTCTTTTCCAAAACTCACACTTTGAGAATTTGGCGTACAGTTTCTCCTTTCAAAGTAACTCCAAAATTAGTATTAGGTGCTTTTAATGTTCTTCCTTACTCTTAGAATAGATTAAATTGTCGTCTATAAAGACTATGACAAATTCATCTAAGTAAGGTTTACACACTCTGTTCATTAGATCCATGAATACTGCTGGAGCATTTATTAACCCAAATGGCATTACAAGGAACTCATAATGGCCATATTGAGTTCTGAACGTATCTTAGGTATATCTTCATCCCTTACCCTTAATTGATGATATCTTGACCTTAAGTCAATTTTTGAGAAGTAACTATATCCTTGCAATTCATCAAGTAGGTATCTATCCCAAGAAGAGGATATCTATTCTTAATAGTTACTTTATTAAGCTCTTTATAATCGATACACATCCTAAAGGTCCCATCTTTCTTCTTTACAAACAAAACTGGAGCTCCATAAGGTGATACACTAGGACGCATAAATTTTATGTCTAATAATTCCTAAAGTTGACTCATTAACTTTTTCATTTCTGTTGGTGCCAAATGATAAGGAGACTTGGCAATAGGGGTTGTCCCTGGTACAAATTCAATTTTGAATTATAGTTGACGAGGGGTTGGCGATCCTAGTAATTCATTAGGAAATACCTCTGGATATTCTCTAATAATAGGAACATCTTCTGAGACCTTATATAATTTTCTATCAACTACATGGCTAGAAACTCTAGACATTTCTTTCTTAAATATTTCTGGGCTTTCTTACATGAGACTATCTTCATAGCACCTCTAGGTTTGTCACCATATTTGCAAAGAGTTTTATTATCTTTAGTCCGAGGAATTTTAATCTTTCTTTTTCCAAAGATAATTTTAGCCTTATTCTTACTTAACCGATCCATACCCACAACAATATCAAAACCTCCTAATTCAATAGGAATCAAATCTATATCAAAACAATGATCATTTAAATTTAAGATACAGTTAGGAATAACTTCTCTAGCTTCAATTATCTTTCCATCAGCTAATTCTATCGTATGCTTACTTTTTAGTTTCTTTGAGGTTGAATTAAGTAAAGGTTTAAATATATTCGAAACAAAACTACAAGTTGTTCCCGTATCAAATAATACTATTGCGTACTGATCATTAATAAGAAACGTATCCGTCACTACTTCTAGTTCATGTCAGACTTCTTTAGCTTGCATTACAAATGCTCTACACATGGATTGTTTGAGTTGGTTAGGGTTTTTCCTTTCAGTTCCGGACACTCGTCGCGAAAATGATTCTCATTTCCACACTGGTAGCAAACTGGTTTAGGTTCGCGGGTCCCTTACATTTTCTTGATAGGTGTCCCTTCTTTCTACAGTTATAGAAAATTACCATCCTGCACTTACCATTATGGTGTCTCTTGTAGGCATTGCACCATGATTGACCTTTTGTCTGTTATCTCCTTTCCTGGACAATTCCCATGAAATTTCTCATAGGATTTCTGTTTACCTTCTTCTATTAATTTCTTCCAAATCTCCCTCCAGAGTTGCTGCTGCTCCAATTCCTTTTGTCTCCAATCCTTGAATCAATCAAGGATCCATTTCTTATCATCTCGTCAGTCAAGTTGCCTGATAACATCCCTGCATCCTGAAAAGTCTTAGGCACAAAACCCAGATATATCTTCCTATCCTTTTAGCTTCTGGCGTCACTAGATGTGGCACTAATCTAGATAACTCATTACATCTGTCTGTATATTCTTGATGTGCAGCACCCTTTATTTCTACTACCAAGTATTCTGCTTCTATCCTTTCTATCTTATTATAAGGACAGTATTTTTCAATTACTAGGTTTTTAAATTCCTTCCAACTTAACCTATTGATAACATCCCCTCCTTTCATTTGAACTTCCATCTTCCACCATGACTTTGTTTCACCCTTTAGTGAATGCGAAGCAAACATGATCTTATAATAATCAGCACCTTCACTGATATCTAATACTGACTCCATTTCTTCAAACCAACACAACGCTTGTACTGCTCCTCCTTTTCCATTAAAGTCTTGGCGTTTACAAGACATAAAAGTCTTGTAAGAGCATCCCTTTTTAAATCTTTCCATCACTCCATCCTCAGGGTGTTCTACTTCTATAGTATTTTCTGGTTCTTCATTCCTAGGTGGAACACTTCCAATGTTAAGGTTCTGTTAATGTTAAGCTACTAGCGTTGGTATTGCCGCTTCCAATTGCTGAGACACTAGTTGAGAAATTCTTTCATTCTCACTAGTAGTGTTATTCATTGACGGATTTTCTTCTCCTAATCTAGTTCTTGGGCGTCCAACACGTCTTGTTCTTCGTACGGGTTGATTATCTCTTCTTCACGGCATATTTAACTATATATTAATTACATTATTATTGCACAAAAATTTCATTCAATTTATAGTGTAAGTTTTATAATTATAACAAAATACTTTATTATATTCTTATTTTATATATTTAAAGACAAGTTACACAATATACAAGGGTTTCCTACAATCCTATTTTCCCCAAATCCAATTCCATATTTTCGTGAAGGTACTTTGGCTTGCTTCCTTCATCTCTTTGACATCTGTTTGAATCATCCGGGTTTCCTTTTGTATCTTCTTCACTTTCTTAAGGATCTGGTTGGTTGCTTTTATCTAACATTATTCCAACCTTTGCCTTTTAAATCCCTTTTCTTCAATTTCAGAATTCTCCTGTTGAGCTGTGGGTTTTATCTCAGATGTCAGGGGAAAGGTTTTTGCGTTTTGATCTTCTGATTTTTGAACTTCCTTAGCCAGAAATTTCTTGCCACGTCATACACATTTCCTTGGGGTCTCGATGGTATAATCCCCGATTGATACTGGTGCTCTTCGAGCATAAAACTTTGGCTTGGTGTTGGTTCTAACCTCGGGTTGGGATACTTCTAGGTTGTCCTGTGGCTCTATTTTAGGTGTTGTTTCTTTATAATTGCTATAGTCCAAAGGATCAGTTTCATTATAGTAACTATTAGAATTACCAGTACTCATACTGCAAAAATTCTTACAAAATTTCAATTTATAATATTACCGGTATTGGTCAAATAATTTCACAGAATCTCAATAATTTCACATAATCATATACATCTCATACATTTGATTATTGTCTACGCGTAGACATGTTTACATAGAATCATAGAAAGAAAATTTATATTTTAATCATGCTAAATTTTTTTATCATATGAGCTTATGGTTATAGTCTAGGCATTTATTAATAATACCTACTTCTCTATAACCAATGGCTCTGAGACCAATCTGTCACATCTCGGCGGAAGCATGAAATGCTTGGGTGTTACTTGTCAATTCAAAACACATTGATTATCATAATATGCAAATCACATAAATAAAATAAATATCATTGTTATTATCTTATAATTTACAAGATTACATTGTTACAAAATTTAGTCTAATATCTTAGACTTATACATTTGTAATACTATTCTATTTTCATGTCACGATCATTTCACATATTCTTCAACTAATTGTGGACGTGAACATCCACGTAGAGGCTAAAGTCAAATAGATGGATAGTCAACCAAATGCACAGCTTCCCTAAATAGTCGTGCCGATCACTAAACATGTTGAACGAATACACGAGATTATAATAGATTATGCTGACCTGAAAAAGCATACTTAAAGTAGTCAACATAAAGTTGGTGAGAACATAGGTTTAATCAACAACATAAATCATTTTGAATTGGTGCAATACAATCAAACTCACAACCAAACCTACTCACATGTCTAGTGATTCATAACTGCCAGATACAAATCACAAAATCAAATAACATAACATCATTACCCTCATCCGGCAAATGCAGGTTAACATATTCCTAAGTAACGCTACCTATATTATTTGACGATTCCTCATCTGAATTAATGGTTGTATCAATATGACAGTAACAAATTAAAAATTCTCAAATTTTGCATCAAATTCAACACAAACAATATGATTTCTCCCTCAAAATTCATAAATCAAAACGGGGCTATGTTACTCATCTTAATTCCAGTCAACAAGTCAAATAATTCTAATAAAATAACTATTTGTTAGAATAAATCTTATTTCCATAAAATTTTTAGCATTTAAATTACTAATTATCTGAAAATTCCTAACCGGTAGCTACTGTGATCCAAAAATCACCAAAGTTTACAAACAGAAATATTCTAAAATCAATATCATCTCAAAAAATTTTAAATTAGTAACTCATAACAGGCAAATTATTAGATTTTTCATAAGTTTTAAAATAAATGGTAGAAATAGCTACATATCTCTAAAAATTCCAAAATTTAAACACTCTGATCCTTTCTGAATATCATAATTTATGAAGTTTTTCCATGATTTATCCTATTGTTTTACTATTACTTACAATTTTCTTCTTATCAAATATTTTAAAATATGAAACTTAGTCATACATATGAATTAATTCATGAAATTTTTTCTGAAATTTCCATAAAATATAAGCGTTATTATATAAATTTTCAGATTTTTATCAAGTTCGGATCTTGAATTGATCATATAAATTAATATATTTAATATTATTACCCCATAAATTACAGATTAATATTTCTAATATTTTCTAACAAGTTCCTAAATTTTATTACCACAATCACAATCATTTAAGTATTTAATCTAATTTATGAATATCATATGTTTCAACCCTTTAATTCTTGTATTTTTGTTTAAATTCTTGATTTTTATAAAACTTTCTAATATTCTGTTTTTGAACCCTTTTCTTACTGATTTTTGATAAAATCATGTGTTCATGAGGTTTTATGAATAACTTTGATGATTCTTAAAGGCTTGGTTTATATGTGTTAGTTAAACACACATATATACTTCTTATCTAGTGGATTTAGGAATTAAACCTTATGCAGTGATGAAAGATCTTAAGAGAATGGTTTCGCTCGACCCTTGATGATAGGCTTGGTGTGGTAGTTCTTGAGCTTCAGGGTTGGTCACAAACTTAGGGAAATAACTTGTTCCATGTTGTTCTTGAAGGTGGTAATTGGTTGGTGGACGGGAGGTGGTGATGTTAGTTGTATGAGGTGGAAATTGAGAGCAAGATGGTGATGTTGATTTAAGAACCAAGAGCAAGATGGTGATGGTGAGGGTGATATGTAAAAAGAAAGCAAGATGGTGATGGTGGTGACTTGAGAACCAAGATGGAGAGAGAGCCGAGAGAGTGATGTTGGTGGCGGTTGTGGTGGTTTGTGGGTGTGGTGGTTTTTGTTCCATCGGCCTAGAGGTTTCAAGAGGTAGAGTTCATCATCATTACCTCCAAGTTCTAGACTCCTGAGGTGGTGTTTATAGCTTAATTAGGTGTCCACTTAGATGATAGGTGTCATAGTTTGAAGAAGATTAGTGTTATGTTTGGCTAGTATCGATCAAGGAAGCTAATGACTCACTTAGTCATTAAGGTAAGGTTAGTCATACGATTAGTGATTAATTTAGTTTAGTTAATGTCCTAATGAGCCAATACTAGTGTTAAGTATGTGCTTTAATTAGTGTTTAGGTGTTTAGGATAAGTTTAGTTTTGGCTTTTGATATAAGGTTTATAGATATTAACTTGATTGGTAGTGTTTGATTAAGTTTTAAATCTTAATTCATTTCATGTAGATAAGGACATTTAGCATTCAAGTAACTAATCCTATAACCCTAAATTGACAATCACCAAATCCATATACATATACACATATAAACTCTTACGCATGCATGCATGTCGCATATGATCATGCAAAAATATATAAAGATTTCATATAAGGTTAACACATAAATTCACTTAATAATTTTTAATAAGGTATATATATATATATACTATCCCTTTTTAAGGTAATTCTTAAAATATTAGTTTTACCTAACCCTGGATTTTAGGGTTGTCACAATGGAAGACTTCATCAAGTACCATGCGGGATGTGGGATCTGTTTTCTTAGGACCTCATGTACCATGCACCTCTTCAGCTGCTGCTGGAGGTGGCATGATATCAAAGGGAGTAGCTGACTACTTTGAAGAAGACCAAAATAAGATAAATGTATATAAAAATCCATGACCGCCTCCGAACTGATCTTCCAAACTCCATCTACAGAGGCTTCGAGAAGTACAAAACTGCTAAGCAACTATGGGATGCACTGAAGCTGATGTATGAGGGGTCTTTTAAAGCTAAAGAGAACAAGAAAGATCTCTTGAAGCAACAGTTTGAGAACTTCACCTTCAAGACAGATGAAACCATAACACAACAATACTTTAGGTATGTTGAGATTGTGGATACTCTAGTGGATGTTGGAGTAACTCTTGAGAATAGGGACATTGTAAGGAAGTTCATGTCCTCGCTTCCCAGACAATGGATACACTATTGTGTGGTCATTAAGAGGACTGAAAACCTCAAGACCCTTACTGTCACTGAGTTGTATGGTATACTCCGTGGATACCAGATAGAGGTGAACATGCAAAACCCATTTGGGAACTCCAACAGAGTTCTGTCTTTCATGTGGCTGAAAAGGATAGCAGAGCACCACAACATCATCTCATCCGCTGGCCTGACAACTCACAAAAGGGCCCTTTCATCACCTTCCCGAAGACACCAAGGGAGAGCTAGATCTATGGAAGCCCATTCCAAGAAACAAGCTCATCACAAGTCTTTATGTCTGCTTATGAAAGAACAAGCAACTTCCTATTCACCCTCGAAGACTTGGACTGCATCCATCCCGATGATCTGGAGTACATGGAGATACTTCAACATATTGCTCTTCTCACTCATAGAGCCAAGAAATTCTATAAGAGGATAAGGAGGAAGTTTCCTAGCAATGTGTGCATTGGAATGTTTGGGCTGGACAAAATCAAAGTGAAGTGTTACAACTATAACCAAATGGGACACTTTGCTAGGGAGTGCAAGGCATCAAGGACAAATGGTGGCTAAGCACAAGCTAAAATTTCTTCCTTTCAGAAGCTACAAAGTGGAAATAAAGACAAGTGAAAACTAGCCTTCGTAAAAAAATTTAGTCTCGGAAGAAAGGAATGCTTCCGAAGCACTGAGCTTGCTCAGTATTGAAAAGGTAAATTTTGTCAAAGGGCTTGGGTACAATTTACTAATTGCATCCCAATTTTGTGATCAGAGACACAAGATGCTCTTCACTGAGCATTAGTGCATCGTTCTTAAGCCTGGGGTGGTCATTCCTCAAGAGCATAATCTTATAAGTGCCCCCAGGAAAGGGAACTTGTACAAGACGGATTTTAAGGAAACATCTCCCTCAGGAAGAGTTTCTTGCTTTCTATCTAAAGAAAATACTGACGAGTCTTTCCTTTTGCATAAAAGAATGCGCCATGTAAACTTTAAGAACATGAATAAAATAATTAAGAATGATTTGGTATCTGAAATGCCAAACAATGAGTTTAAAAGTGATGATCACTGTGTTTCACGCCTGAAAGGGAAACAACACAAGGTGCCTCACAAGCCAAAGGAATAGAACTTCATCAATTCTCCCTTATACTTAGTACACATGGATCTCTTTGGCCCTACCATTGTAATGTGTCTGGGAAGGACCTTATATTGTTTGGTGATCACAGATGATTTCATAAGATTGACTTTAGTCTTTTTCCTTAGAACTAAGGATGAGACTCTTGAGATCTTGAGGAACTTCATTCTAAAAATTGAGAATCAAGGTGATCATAAGGTCAAGACCATAAGATGTCATCAAGGAACTGAATTCAAAAACCAAATCACAATTTGTGATGAAAAGGCTATTACAAGACAATATAGTGCTCCCAGGACCGCTCTACAAAATGGTATTGTTGAGAGGAGAAACAGGACACTTATTGAAGCTGTAGAACCATGTTGTCTAACTCTAAACTACCCATCACCATCAGGGCAGAGGCATTCAACACTGCTTTCTATGTGCAAAATAGAGTTTAAGTAGTTAAGACTCATGGTAAGACTCCTTATGAGATGTGGCACAAAAGGAGACCTTTCATTGGTTTCCTCAGATCATTTGGATGTCCTTGCACCATCTTGAATACCAAAGATCAAGTAGCTAAATTTTACGAGAAATCAAATGATGGAAACTTTATTGAATACTCTTCTCAAGCTAAGGCTTATAGAGTATACAATCTCAGAACTAGAGTAGTTGAAGAGTCGCCCAATGTGACCTTCAATGAGCACACTCCTAGTATGAAAGGTTCTGGTCTTTATTGGGTATTTGACCTTGACTTAGTTACCAACTGTTTTAACAAATCTTTTGAGAATGTTTTAGGATCTATAGGTAACTTATCAATAGGAGATCCAGATCCAAGTTTTGAGCTGAGAAGACCTAGCAAGAATATCACTTTAGCTCCAGGGGTAACTAACCGTGCAAATGGAATTTGGATCAGCACAACTGTTGATACACATGTCCCTAGTTCTAGTCTAGTGAGCGTCAATGTAATAGACGTTCATCTTGTAACACATATGTAATGTTGAATCTATGAAATGAAAAACTCTTCTATGAATGTTTATTGGTTGATTAATGTCGTATCTATTAATATTATTCATTGTTACATGCATATATGAACATGTTATATAGGTTTACAGCTGTTAGACATAGTTCTGAATCATTAAAGGTTCAAGAATGTGTTTAGCTAAGTGTTTTGATTCAGTCACACGACTGGACCATGCGAATGGGCCAATCGCACGACTGAACCAGGTGATTGAATCAATCGCACGATTGAGTCAAAAGACTGACTCAGTCATACGAATGAATCAATCGTTTGACTCAGTCGCACGACTGAGCCAGTCGCTTGGCTCAGTCGTACGAATGAAAGCTGTAACCTATAAATACCACTTAATTAGTGGAAAAATGGGACACTTCAATAATTTACAACCCTAGCCGTCCCAGTTCGCACAAAGCGTTCCTTCCATGTTCATAGAGCGTTTTAGATCATTCCTACTTCATTCTTAATGTTTTATAATCGTTAGGTTTGATCAGGATAACGTTCTCCCTGATTGGATCGCCAATCAAATAGAATTCCGCGCTATTTGATTCGGTTTCACGTAGAATCAGTTAGTACTACGTCCGTACACGGTCCTAACAAGTGGTATCAGAGCTTTGGCTCTTGATTCTTCGTGGATTTATTTGGTGAAAAAGTCAACGTTTTTAAGTAAAAAGATCCATTCTTTCTGCTCAAAATCCTGTTTTTACGTGTGCATGATTTGAAAATTGAGTCTTTTTCGAGTTACAGCCGTCTAGGGTATTCAAAATTGTGTTTTTAGGTCGAATTGTGTGAAAAAGGTTGAAAAATTCGAAGTCAGCAGTCTCAGTCGCACGATTGACTCAATCGCACGACTGAACTCCAATCGCTTATTCAATCGCACGATTGGACCAATCGCACGATTGGACCAATCGCCTGTTTAATCGCAAGATTGTCCCCAGTCATTCCGCTCATTCACACAACTACCCTAATCGCCTGCCCAGTCGTACGACTCAGCTCAATCGCACATTGATTGTCTTAGCCGTCCTTCAGTCACCTATTCCAGTCGTATACACAGTTTTTTTAAGTTTAATACTACTTCATTATTGACTCAGAGAACTTTGCATTCTCAGTAGGGAAGGACTCTAGGATCCAAAACCTTTTGCTACTAGAAAATGAGATTGGGAACCATAATAAACCACCTAAGCTGTTGTCTCTTGATGAATTTCCTCAATGGAAACAAAGATTTGAGATTCATCTTAATGGAGTGGATACCAATCTTTGGAATGCTATTGAAACTGGCTACACTATGCCAGTTGGTGCTGATGGCATACCCCTGACTTTGAGTGGACTAAGTGATGCACAAAAGATAGCTTATAATGCAGAAAAGAAAGCCTATGCCATGTTGACCCAGTGTATTCCCAAAGACATCTTCCATCAATATTCAGAACAAAAGCAGAGCAAAAAGTTCTGGGAGGCCCTTGAGAAGAGATATGAAGGTAATTCAACACTTAAGTCACTGAAGGCGAAAGCATTGAAGAAAGAATTTGACAACTTTTCTTCTATTGGGAATGAAAGCTTGGATGACATCATAGATCGCTTCTACCATTTGATGAGTGAACTTCACACTCATGGTGTTACAACGACTAAAGAAGAAAAAGTGGCAAGCTTAGCTGATGGACTACCAGAGAAGTGGGATTCATTCATTTCCACTCTGAGATACAACTCAGTGCTAGAGACTTTGGATATAAATGATCTCATCCTGAAACTGAGAGAAGAAGAGGTGAGACACAAGTACAAGACAAAGAAGGGAGCATACACTCAGGATCCATCTCTCAACAACGTTACTCCTACTCCAACTGCCAATCCTCAAGTGCCCCTCTGCAGACTGCCTTTGTGTCTAGTGCATCATCTGCAACTGGTCAAAGCTCATCGTCTGGTGGTGAGTCACATGTTTCATCAGGGGTTCAACAAAGTCCTACCGTTACTCAATCAACGAAGTTAGTGACAGAAAATCTGGGAAAGTAACTGTGGAAGTGGCTAAGGAGCACATGGACCTACTTGCTGCTGTGGTTCATTCTTATGATGGTTTGGTTGCAGGAAAGATTGGGAACTGCCACTTGGCTGATGAAGACTATGAGCAGGTGGATGAAAATGAACTGGAAAGAATGGACATCATGTGGGCTCTCGCAACGGCTGTACGACGAGCAAAGAAGTTTATGAAAAAGACGGGACAGAATCTGGTGGCTACCAAAGATACTACTTTTGGATTCGACAAGTCTAAAGTCACCTGTTTCAACTGTGGTGAAAAAGGCCACTTCATGCGGGAATGTGTCAAACCAAAGAAGACTGGTAACGGGAACCCGTTTTCGTCTTTCAACAAACAAGATAAACAGAAAAAGGCAGCTTCAACAGGCAGTGATTCAAAGGCAATGGTTGCTCAAGGTGATGAAGGACAGGACTGGTCTTTTCGATTCTTAACTGATAGTGAAGCCAACATTGCATCTGTTGAAGATCTGAATGAAGACTCAGCGAGTGAGGGGGAGAACTCAGTTGAGCTTGACACTGCTGATGTGGATGAGACCTTAGCTGCTGTAAATCAACTTGTTAAAAATGAACTGAATGCTGAAGCTGAAGCACAACCGGAACCTCATAATGCTTTCATGGTTGGAATGTCTACATCTTCACAGGTAGAAACAAAGGATGATATGTTTATTAAACATGCTTGTGTCGAATGCGATAAATTTAGAGAAAGCATTGATCTGAAATTTGCTAGGTTATTAGATCATAATGATAACTTTGTAAATGACTTAAAATTGTGCACCAAGGCAAATAGAGTTCTAAAACAAAACGAGAGCAGCTATAAGGAGAAAATTGAAGCGTTAAAGAAACAATTAAAAGAAACTGAAGTTGTTGCGTTGAACCAAGAAAATGATATAAAGTTTTATTTAAAGACAATTGAGGAAACTAAAAAGGACAGAGCTGTTTTGCAAGTTGAAAATGAGTCTTTAAAACAAAAACTCCACAGTCTAGCTAGTTCTTCTCATATTTTGAAAAACTTGGTTAAGGAACGAAACAACGGGGAAGGGTTGGGTTATAAGGTTGTGCCTCCACCACATGAGATCCTTTTAAACACCAAACAACATCCTATTAATAATAATCCAATAAAGGACCATGTGGTGACTACTCCTCTGGTTAGCGATCCGGACACGGCAGTTAAACTTGTTCCTCCGGCTGCTGATCAGACAACATCAACATCAGGCACAACTGGTAAATACATCACTGAAAACCGGGTGGAAGAGAATGTTCAAGCATCTCTTGTGTTGAGTTCAAAATCTGCTACCACGCAACCTAAGATTTCCAAAACCACTCAAACTAAACCTGTTAAGCTAGATAACAATCCTCTTCAAAGACAAAACACTCATAACATTAAACAAGTAAAATTTGTCAAGGAAGGTGAAAATCAAAGGAGTGAGACCAAAAGGTCAGTACCTGAAGTTTACTCGCCGCCCCACAAGAGATCTCCTAGTCCTGTTGAAAGGAGATCATGCTATACTTGTGGACAACGCGGTCACATCACTTCAAACTGTCCATGCTATTAAACACCCAAAATTAAAATTGAACTAGACAATGAAGTTAAACTAGTTTCAAATAGAGATCTAAGACTCCGGTTAGGTCTAAAACACCTGTTAGGTCTAAAACACCTTCTAGGTCTTTTACATCTCCTCAACGCCATAGACAACACAGACAAGCCACTGGCAAGTTTGTGATGCCTGAGGTGAAACCTGTCTTTGAAACTAAATCTAAGGTTCAAACTGTAAATCAGTCATCGGTTTACCATAACAATCCTTTCACAAGGATGGTTTGTGGAAAGCCAAAACAACTGAAGTGTCTAAATGCTTGGATAAGTTGAAGATTGAGGTCCCACCTACTGATAAAGGACAGTGGGTCGAGTTCGTGATGTGTGCCTCAGGGAAACCCAAGCCAGTCAAGGCTTGGGTCCCCCTCAACTAATTATTTTCTATTATGTGCAGGTTGTCCACTATAGTGCTTCTACCAACACATGGATAGTAGATAGCGGTGCATCCAGGCACATGACAGGAAATAAGTCTCTCCTTTACAATGTCAAACAAATTAAAGGGGGACATGTTTCTTTTGCTGGAAACAAAGGAGGTTACCTTACCACACAAGGAGAGGTAGGTAATGACAGGATAAGGTTCGATAAAATTAACTTCGTTCAACAATTGGAAAACAATCTGCTTTCAGTGTCTCAGATATGTGACAAGGGCTTCAAAGTTATGTTTGACAATCGGAAATGTTACATTCTAAATAAAGAGATGGAGATTCCAGAGGAGCAGGTATTAATGTCAGCATCTATGTATAATGACCTATATGTTCTAGATATGTCCAATGCTTCTACTAGTGTGTCTACTGTTTAATGCTTTTTGTCTAAAGCTACAGACAAGGATTCCATCTCATGGCATAGGAGAATGGGACACATTAATCACAGGAAGATGAATCATCTGATTCATAACAACTTAGTTGATGGAGTTCCTGTTAAGAACTTCAAACTTCATGATTTTTGTGTCTCATGCAAGAAGAGCAAGCAGACCAGGAAATCTCTCAAGACCAAGCACGTCCATTCGATCGAGATGCCCCTGGAGCTATTGCATATGGATCTATTCGGTCCTATTAGCACGAAGAGTATCGCCGGAGACTGGTACTGCTTTGTAGTCACAGATGACTACTCACGGTTCTCCTGGGTGATGTTTCTGAAAGCAAAGTCAGAAACCTTTGAGTCATTCAAGGTGCTCGTTACTACACTTGAGTCTCTCTACAAGCTGAAGGTTAGGAGGATTCGTTTAGACAATGGAACAGAGTTCAAGAATCAGTGGATGGATGCTTATTGCAAAGAAAAGGGAAGTGTTCATCAGTTCACCTATGCATACACACCACAGATGAATGGAGTTGCTGAGCGGAAGAACAGGAGCTTGATCGAGACTGCCAGGACTATGTTGGCAGATTCAAAGCTGCCAGTGCAGTTCTGGAATGTAGCTGTTGCCAACGCATGCTACACACTCAATCGTTTGTCAGTTGTCAAGAGGCATGGGAAGACTTGCTATGAGTTGCTTAGAAACGTAAACCTAACCTGGAGTATCTGGAACCATTCGGAGCTCTATGTACGTTACTAAAGAAAACTCCGGAAGGCAAGTTCAGTGAAAAGGCAGATCAGGGGATCTTTTTAGGATACAACATACCAGACAAACGAGTTTACAACAACTCAACAGGTCAGGTCGAAGTATGGTGCAATGTCGATGTACAACGATTCACCATCCCCCCTGCTGGAAAAGGTCCATCGTCGTTCTTCGACTACGATGGCTTTTTCCAATCATACGATCTTCCTCAGATAGATTCAGATGAAGATATTGCTACTCAGATGATGCATGATGTTCTAAACACACCAAATCTGGATACTAGCAATACAACACCTACGAGTGGTTCATCGGGATCTTCACCAGCTGATCAGGACGAGAGTGATGACTCATCAGATGATGAAGAAGCAGCTGAGACAGGCATTGAGCAAAATGTTGATTAAGAGGAAAGCTCACCAGCTGCTGAATATGCATCAGGAAATACGGATACTGAACCTCCTGTCACAAATTTGGATACTGAAGTTGTCGTCCCTACGACACCTGTGACTAGGATCACTACGAATCATCCACAGGAGGCTATCAATGGAGACTTACACTCCGGCGTGCAGACGAGAAATCAGTTGTACTCTGCTGATTATGCTACAATTATAGAAAAGGGCTACGTGAATGATGGAGCATTCAAATGCTTTGTATCCTAAGTCGAACCCAAACACGTAAGCGATGCCCTGAAGGATGAGGCCTGGGTCAATGCTATGTAAGAGGAACTGCTACAGTTCAAGAAGCTTGGAGTGTGGACACTCGTTGACCGGCCCAAAGGCGTTAAGGTGATAGGCACCAAATGGGTGCTACGCTGCAAGAAGGATGACCAAGGTGTCGTTGTCAGAAACAAGGCACGGTTGGTCGTTCAAGGATTCAGACAAGTCGAAGGAGTCGACTACAATGAAGTCTTTGCACCAGTAGCTAGAATGGAAGCAATCCGCATCTTTCTAGCCTACGCATCTTACATGAAGATCAAAGTCCATCAACTAGATGTAAAGAGTGCATTCCTTCATGGGGAAATCCGTGAAGAGGTCTACGTCAGTCAACCCGAGGGATTCGAAGATCCTTACCATCAGGACAGAGTCTACAAGTTGGACAAGGCTCTGTATGGGCTACATCAGGCTCCTCGAGCTTGGTATGAAAAGCTCTCCACTCACCTGCCGAAACACGGGTTTCGCAGGGGTGTGATTGACTGCACGCTGTTTATCAAGGAAAGAGACGGAGGTTTACTGATGGTGCAAATTTATGTGGATGACATTATATTTGGTTCGCAAAACGAAGATCTGTGTAAAGAATTCGAATCTGTGATGAAGGCAGAATTTTAAATGAGCGCCATGGGAGAAATGAAGTTCTTCCTGGGGTTACAGGTGGACCAGACACCTACCGGTATTTTTCTGCATCAGACTAAGTATGTCGGAGACATTCTTAGTCGATTTGATATGGAAAATGTCACTGCTGCCGGTACCCCACTCGCCACAAATCATGATGTGGCTCCTGATGAGAATGGGGATTTGGTGGATGCAACTATGTATCGTGGGATGATCGGATCTCTCTTGTATCTCACTGCCTCACGTCCAGATATCATGTATGCCACATGTCTATGCTCGAGATATCAAGCAAAACCGAAAGTAAATCATCTGATCGGGGTGAAAAGGATCTTTCGTTATCTGAAGGGTACACCAACACTGGGGGTTGTGGTATCCTCATGATGATGACTTCGAGCTAACGGCGTATAGCGATTCTGACTATGGCGGCTGCAAGATGAACTTCAAGTCTACTTCAGCAGGGTGTCAGTTTTTTGGAAGGCGTTTAGTCACGTGGCTATGCAAGAAGCAGACCTCGGTTGCCTTATCAACCTGTGAAGCTGAATACGTTGCTGCTGCAAGCTGTTGCTCTCAGATTATCTGGATCCAATAGCAAATGCGGGACTACGATTTGCTATTCTCAAACACCCCTATCTATGTTGATCACTCTGCTGCCATAGCTGTAACTAAAAATCCGGTTCAACACCCTAAAACTAAACACATCGGAATAAAGTATCACTTCATACGCGACTGCTATGAAAAACATTTAATTGATGTGGTTAAGATAAACAAGGATTTCCAACGCGCATAGTCCGACACAGATGCATAGTCCGACACTAGTTCAGTTTCGTTATTCAACGCGCATATCTCTACACTAAACCGTTTGGTAAACCCAGATTTTCCTATCTGTTAGATGTCAATGGCGTGAAAAAGAAAAGTGACATTATCTCTGAAGACACAGATGCATAGTCCGACACGAGTTCAGTTTTTTATTTTATTTTATTTTTTAATTTCCTTGTGTTATAAAATCCAAAAACACAAAAAGATTTTCTATTTTAGAATTTTAGGGGGAGATTAATTTACTTTCAGTATTTATTTACTTAAAAAAATTAAAAATAAAAAAAGGGGGGGGGGGAAGGGCAGATAAGCTAAAAGGCAAAAAAACACAAAGATAAGACTGTGATTCTACAAAATAGAAAGTGATAGTACACAGGCGTCTAGTTACTTGGAACACCAAAAAGATTTTAAATTCTTGCAATTTTTAGTTTTAATTAAATCACAGAAAATCGTTAGTCAGAGAATTCTAAGTCTAACAAATGGGAAAATGATAGTACGATTGGGTGTTACTGTTGTTACACGGAGAAAGTTGATCTAGGGAGGTGCTAGTTCACTATACGATGTGTCGGTAGATACAACACGCCAGACCAGTAGACACCATTGGTGAACACAATTTAAACTAATCGGTTCAACCGACTGTCAGTTCCCATCTTATCACTAGTTAACACAATCAGTTATTTCCAATAAGGGATGACGAGCAAATAAACGGCACTAAAAGTGTGCGTATGACCACAAAATGAGCAAAGCATGAAAAAAAATTGAAAACAACACAATCAAGCTGATAACCTATGGTGTTGGTGCGTTATGTGCAAAAGAAAATAAGAAATTCTCTAACAAGGAGATAGATTGTGTGCCTCTCTACTGTGCGATGGCACTGACCTGAGGATAAGCATAACCTAGATATTCTAGAATTCACTGTTGTTTGCCGCCTCTCTGTTGTGCAGTGGCACTGACTTGAGGCTTGGCTTCTCTTTGAAAATTCTAAGAATAGTCTCTTCTTGTCAAAATACCCGTAGACCACTCAAAAGTCTCCTGAGGAATGTTGATTACCATATAAGTATGGGATTCACAAATGTTGGTTGAAATAATATAATCTAATACATCACCAATATGTGTCAAAAGTCGGTGTATGGATTTAAGTGGACAAGTATACTGACAATTGTCATGGAAGCACCGACTGAGTCAAATAATCAACGTGTGTTACGTATCAGATCAAGCATGATTCCCAGTTAGAACTTAGAAATCTCAGATGAATAAGAACCTGTGATGTGTAACTATGCTAGTTTCCATTTCAATAAATGTATAAAAAGTTCCAAGTAATTGAGTTTATGCCTGTCTGATTCCATAAGAATCTGTCTTGGAAATAAGGTTAATGCTATAGGCTGATCTACCCAACCCTAAGAAAATCACAAAAACATGTTTATTTTGTTACTTAGTTTAGTCTTTTAATTTTATTTGTAATGCGTGTCAGTGTCGGATTGTGCTATGTACTTACTGCAGTTAATGTCACAAAATGAGCGTAAAGTTTAATCTAAAACAAACTGTTTCTGAAAAGATAAAAGGATCATGTCTGAGATGATCAGGGGATAAATGGATCACATCTAAGGTGATCGGGTGGACAAATGGATCATGTCTGAGGTGATCAGGTGGATAAATGGATCATGTCTAAGATAATCACAAGTTCTCAAAGCTAATATAATCACTTCTGAGATGATTGAATGCTCACAATGTCTAATCTATAATCAAAGGGTGAAAAATGCTAAGTGGTCATAAAATCAAAATCATGAGTATGAACCATACGCACGATTGGACCATAAGAATGGACCAACCGTGCGAATGGACCATACTCTTGCCCATTACAACCGAATGGAGCATGAGTATGAACCATTCACACGAATGGCTTACAAGATTGAACCAGTCGCCCGAATGGAGCTGTGCGAATGAGTCAGTCGCCCGACTGAAATCCAGTCGGCCGACTGAATGTGATCGACTGAACCAATCGCACGACTGAGGTCCAATCGCCCGAATGAACAGAACGAATGGGTCCAGTCGCTCGATTGAAATCAGATTCAGTATAAGTTGAGTCCTAGTCAATCGCATTCATCCCATTCACCCAAATCGCCCTTCACTCGTACGATACGTCGAAACTCTGCCAAATTTTCTAAGATTCCTATTTACCTGAGATTACTGCTTTCTAATGTTGGATATCGGTTATACATGTAATAATCAAGGTGCATCATCGTTTGAACCGGAGATAGACATCAAGAATCACTCAAATTTTGACCTAACAGTAATTGAGACTTAAACGGACCAATAAACCATCTAAACTGAACTTTAAGATCAAATTAATGGTAAAATATATTTAGTCGGCCTACTCTGAGTGTAATGAGCCTAATGTCAATGTTTAACAACAAGTATTGCTCAAAACATGATTTTGAATGGACACATAGTTGAATGAGCGACGGGACACCTGGATGAACTCCAATCGCATGACTAAGTGGACGATTAAGCCAGTCGGCTGAACGACCGATACGAATGAGGTCAGTCGGTCGAATGAACCAATCGCATGCTTAGTCATCCGATTGAACTCAGTCGCATGATTCAATCACCCGAATGTGTTCAATTGCATGATAGATCAACCGACTGAACTCAGTCACATGATTCAATCGCATGATTGAACCAGACTGAGATCTACCAGGTTAATTAGAACTGATTTGTGTTGTGTGGGATCTAAAGTCTATATGTCTTGTGTTACAGATTGATGGCTGACAGGTGGACCATCAACCCTAAGCACAAACATATGTGCACATTTAGATGCTACGACTCGGAATGGTGCCGAGTTTGCGGGGGTCATCGCTTTTCTCCAGCGCTCCAGGATCTACAGGGCTATTTCCACACCATGCACTCCCTACAGGTCTATTCAGCAGGCCTTCTAGGAGGGTGCATCGGTTGACCGCTCACGGGAGCCCTACAACATCAGAAGTTCCATCTTTGGTATCGATATACAGATTACTGCTGAAGACATCAGATGAGTACTTGGTTTGGGTGATGATGCAGACCACCCCACCAGACTTCACCCACTGACAGTTAGAGGGTGCTTCTTAAGGATGAAGTACGCTGGAGATATCAACACAGGTGTACTGAACAAGAGTCACCTGTGTCCCTAGTACAAGTACTTAGCACATGTCATCTCAAGTGCATAGCTTTGAGGAGGGGTGGGTTTGATGACCTATCAGACCAGATTCAAAATGCCTACGTGGCACTGGTTCTGAACCACCCCTTCAGCTTCTTGAACATGATATTCTCATACCTGATAGAGAATCTAGAGGATAAGGGTAAAGAAGGATTCTGCATGTACCCTAGATTTCTCCAAATGATCTTTGATGAGAAGTTGCCAACACTGCCCAAGGAGAGCCACGACGCGGTGCAGTTGGAAATCATGGATGATACGACACTGGGTCGTATGAGAGTATATAGAGGAAAGCAGGTCAAACCCCAGTGAAGAGACTGATCGGGCATTTGGCAAATGCTGAGTACTTGGCGCCTGGGAGACGAAAGTGGCCTCACGAGGAGAGTGACTCATATGTTGAGCAAATTGCTCTTCCATCTGACGACTCCGATGATGATGGTGAACGGGCGGAGACTCAGGACCTGCAACTTCAAGGGGCCCCACTAGACAGTTCACTCATTCACCACCTACACACCCAGATGCCACTACTGCCAATTTTCACCAGGATTTCCGTCATTCCGATGAGGAGGAAGAAAGTGATGAGGACCCTCTGACGAGGACTGTAGGCAGCAGGTGATTGCCATAGAGAGAGGCTTGAGGGCTATTGGTGGACGCCTAGTGGAGTCCGAGGATGCTGCTGCTGATTCAGATTACTCATATGCCCCAGACCCGCTTAGTAGCCAAGGGGAGCCTCTGTAACTAGAGGCAAAAGGAGCAAGACTATGGCACACCTATACGGCAAGAAGGGGAAGAGGTTGAGATTCACTCTGACATTTTCCACCAGCACAACCACTACCTCACCACACATCCACCACTACCCACCACTGCTACTATACCTCCAGCCACCACCTCTACCACCTCACACACCACTACCACACCTGCTCCACACAACTTCATCTATACCACACCCAATCTTCATCACTACCACCACCACACTACCAGTCATCCAGCCAGACCGTCATTTCTTCCCTCCTTCCCATCTGGATCGTCCCTCCCTCCTATTAGAGTGCAGGAACAGCTTGCAGCACTTAACAGAATGATACTGAAGCTGTTAGCTGCAGATGAGGAAAAGGTAGCTCGGCTACGTCAGCTTGAGGAGCAAAACGCTTCTCTAGCTCAACAGATTGCTCAGCAAGCTGAGCGGATCTCCCAACTCTAGGAGCAAAACGTCCTATCTACTCAGAAGATTGAGGAGTTAGAGTCAGCTAATAAGAATTTTTGCTAAAGCTGAAGGGGTCACAAGATGAGCCTCTAAAGATAGGTGAAAGAGATATGATGATGATGTTGATGATGATGAGGATGATGATAAAGGGGATGAAAGTGAAGATGATGAGGGGGAGGGTGATGGCGAGGCTCGAGGCAAGGATGGTGATGATGATGAAGGGGATTTTGCTGCATCTGCCTCTGCTCCTGGTCAAGAGCAACGGACAAAGAGGAAACAGGACCAGGGAGCATCATCGTCCGCCCCGCCTTCCTCCCCATCTGCCAAAGACCCTGCTATGATCAAAGGCAAAGTTCAAGATTAGATGTCTATTTATTATTAAACTTTGTTTTGAAATCATGTATGATCTATTGGGTTAAATAAATAAATGAAAAGTTAAACCAACATACGTTATGTTCTTAATGTATACTAACTTGTATTGTGTTTGGTTATTTCTTTAATAGGTTCATCTAAACAGGCTGACGAGCATGATGTAGTACCCCTTCAACAAATCGAGACGCAATTGACAATGATTATCAATTTGCAAGGGATAGTATCGCTCCGTCAGCTACACGCCTGAAGGGGAGAAATCATACATGATTTGACTGACGAAAAGATTGCTAAGCAGTTCAGTCTAAATCCTGATGAGCTAGTGAAGGATGCTCTAGAGGTCGACGTAGTCAGTGATGAGGAGCTACAGGATGTCGACGAGGTGGAGATAGAGGATGTAACTGCTGATCATTATCCCTAGTATACTAACGCCGAAGGTGAAGTTCTACCGGATCTGGGAGAAACTTTTGACAAAAGTGCATTCGACAAAGTTGAAGAAATGACAGCTGCAAAAGAAGCTACAGTAGAAGATTCTCACGCACATGATGCTGATCTAGTATCCAAAAAGGCTGAGTGGGCAGCCTGCATGGAGGAGATGAAGAAACAGCGCGTGCCTACAAAGTCAAACGCCTACACCAAGCTCTACGAGGTAAAGAAGCATCAGAAGGTGTCTGGCAAGATTATCAGCTGGGCGTACTTTGAGGACCTCAAAGTATATGCCATCAAAAGGGAGAAGGGAATATAGTATTTCAGATTCCCACACGATCTGAAAACTCTCCCTGGATTTGAGCTAAATCGTCCAGGCAACTTGAGCCTCCTGTATACTGTTCCCAGAAAGATATCGGGATGGTTTGAGAGGGCTCTGAAGAAGGAGTACCATACGAGGTGGGTCAATTTTAAACCTCAACAGCCCAAAAGGCTGATTCATAAGACAGAGGTTGACCCCACCTCCGGAAGACCAAAGGTGGTCTTGAGATGGAACCCTCCGCGCACAATGTCGCGTATTCCACTTAGGGAGATGCCACAAGATTTTGCACCCCATTTTAAATGGTGGAATTATGACAGGCGTACTGGTGAGGCCGTCATTGTTTTGAATAAAGAAGGGAAAGCAGAGACTATTAGGGTGTTCGACCCTATGTGGCTAACCAACTTGTCTGCGTCAGTTGTCTACATCTTGTACAAGTGGCCATTATTTTTTGACACTCAGGATATCGTGCAAAGCACTTCAGTTTCAACACGTTATACGTCTATGCTTCGCACTAGATATTCATGCTGGGGTTACATGAAAAGAAAGAATGAAGAGATATGAAGAGTTCAATTAGGAAGTCAAAGCTTAGCTAGAACTAGGTCCAAGGGGGAGTTTGTTGATACACATGTCCCTAGTTCTAGTCTAGTGAGCGTCAATGTAATAGACTTTCATCTTGTAACACATATATAATGTTGAATCTATGAAATGGAAAACTCTTCTATGAATGTTTATTGGTTGATTAATGTCATATCTATTAATATTATTCATTGTTACATGCATATATGAACATGTTATAGGTTTACAACTGTTAGACATAGTTCTTAATCATTAAAGGTTCAAGAATGTGTTTAACTAAGTATTCTGATTCAGTCGCATGACTGGACCATGCGAATGGGCCAATCGCACGACTAAACCAGGTGATTGAATCAATCGCACGACTGAGTCATAAGACTGACTCAGTCGTACGAATAAATCAATCGTTTGACTCAGTCGCACGACTGAGCCAGTCGCCTGGCTCAGTCGTACGAATGAAACTGTAACCTATAAATACCACTTAATTCGTGGTAAAACGGGACACTTCGATAATTTACAACCCTAGCCGTCCCAGTTCGCACAGAGCGTCCCTTCTAAGTTCATAGAGCGTTTCAGATCATTCCTACTTCATTCTTAACATATAATCGTTAGGTTTGATTCGATAACGTTCTCCCTGATTGGATCACCAATCAAATAGAATTCCGCACTATTTGATTCGGTTTCACGTAAAATCAGTTAGTACTCCGTCCGTACACGGTCCAAACAACAACCATGACAAATCCAACTAATACATTTGAGATGCCTACAAATTCCACCTCAGAGGCATAAAACTCAAATGGAGCATCTTCAAATGTAGGAGGAAATGGTAGTGGTGACAGTGATCAAGAATTTCTTGATGCTGATAACCACTCTATGGAAGACAACATCAATGACGTCACACACTCATTAGATCAAGCTTCTCTTGATGAGTGTGCTGATATGATGGGTGAAACTTATCGCCAGATCTAAACTTTACAAATTTAGACCTGTCCAATCAACTTGCTGTGATCCCTCAACTTAGGATCCACAAGTCACACACCACCACAAAGATTATCGGAAATGTAAGAAACAATCCTATGTATCAGTATCAACTGATAAAACTGAATATATTGCTGCTGCTAGCTGCTGTGCTCAAGTGCTTTAGATTCAGAATCAGATGCTCGACTATGGATTTAACTTGAAGGAGACTTCAATCCACATAGAAAAACTGTTAGACTATTGTTGGATTCAACAAGTACATTAATAAAATAATACTTAAAAGGATAATGCTTGCCATAAACAAACATAATGTGTTCTAACATTCAAACAATCATTAACTAACATTTAGTAACATTTACATTCATAACATACACTAATGTAACTTAAATTTCTTTTTCAGGATTGTAGATAAAAAGGAATTTTTGTTAAATTTCTGGAGCGGATGAAGACAGTCCATAAGGATGAACAAGAGCCTGCAACGGATGAAGAAAAGCTTCTAAGTGTATTTAGCGGATGACCAAAGCATACACAGCGGAGGACTTGTCCACAGCTGATGAACTTTCCACAGCGGATGTTCATCCACAACGGATGAACTCTCCGCAGCAGACATTTAACCAATCAAGAACACATCAAGTGTTCACAGCGGACAACATTCAAGATACAGCGGACAGCTTATCAACCATTCATAGCGGTCGACTGTTCATGCACAGCGGACAGTCTATCATCACAGCGGACAACTTATAGAATTAGGATTTTATGTGATTTTCTTTTACATAATGGTAGTTTTAGTAATTATAAATATCTTTTTGTATACGCTATAAATAGCATACTACCCTAACCCTTTTAAGCTTTTGAACAATAAATACAAACAAGCAGTTATATTATTCTACCATTCAATCACTAGCAATCACACACACATACACACACTGATATCATAGCATTAATCATGGGTTTCCGCACCATGATTATTGTTTGTTGAAATTGATATAACAACCTGTTGTTATATTAGTTAAGAGATTAGAAAAGATCCTTGGGGAAATCATCATTATCAACAACATATCATCATTCTTATATGTTGTTGTTTGTGTGTTGTTGATTTGATTTCATTAGGTGGTATCAGAGCCTTGGCTCATATCATACACTAATTTTTGATCCTCTCATTCAACAACATGATATCCATGGTTCATTAGCTTCATAACATACATTTTGAGCTTGAAATCATTACACATTCTTATTCTACATCGTACATTCAACAAATGTTCAAAAACATGAGCTAATCATCTGTTTTTGTTCATTTTGAAGAAGATTCTTTGTTTTTGGTTACTAACAAGTTCTCAAAATCATCATATACTATTTTTGAAACAAAAACATCAAAAAACCATTGAAATTTCATCGGTTTCTAAGGTTTTTCAATAAAACAGTATACGAATATTGTCCTATCACTTTTTCATTAAACAAACATTCATTTGAATTCATTGAATCCGTTCATTGTATTTAAAAAACATATTTGAGTTGTTCAACACTCAAAACAGGAGATTAACAACAAAACAATTATTGTTTTGTTACAGTTCTTTCCGCCGCCAACAAACCCTAGATAAACCATAGGTTTTGCTCATTCACAAACCTTCATTATCTGCGGTCATTTTGTTGGTTCATCATCAAAATCAAAGAAGAAACATAATCTTCTTTTGAATTTTTTAAAAAAGTTACTTTTTGATCCAAAAAGTTAACTTTTTAAAACAAAAAAGATTGTTTTTAGGGTTTTGACTTTTTTTTCAATTAAAAAGTTGACTGCTGATTGACAACCTTAAAAAGTATACAATATTTGGCAATGACTTTGCCATTTGAGATTTTGACACGAGTTTAAAATTTCAAACAGCTCATGAACTCTGGATGGTACTTCATACCATGTGTGAAAGAAGTGAAGAGATAAGGGAAATCAAAAAGGAAAAATTGAGGACCCAATACGAAACCTTCCACCATGTTCGAGGAGAATCAATACCAAAATAGCTCCATAGATTTGTTCAACTGGTCAATGAGATGATTGTTTATGGTCTCAAATAGGAATCTGTGGAGATCAACAAAAAGATATTGCACACACTGCCAGAGCGCTTGACTCAGTCAGTGTCTCTGATGAAAGCAACATTGGATCTTGAAGCATTATCTCTAGATGCTCTAGTGGCTAAACTGGATGCACTAGAACTAGATGAAAGATCTAGAAACAACAAGACAACCAGACATGTGCAATCATACAAGTTCAAGAAACCTCAGCAAACATACAGTACATTCATGACATGCACTGGAGAAGATAAAGATGAAGAATTTCCAGATTCTAGTGAAACTTCATTCTTCTCTGCTCTTGAATCATCCAATAACAAACAAGTCTAAGAAACTGGTGTTCGTGCTTCTTATGAAGCAACACCACAAAGCAAACAAAATCACATCATGCAGTAAGCAACAACAACCAAAGTCTCAAAACGTACATAAATTTGATAAACCCATGAATGCACTCATAATCATTCCACAAAGTGAAGAGTAGAAGGTAGCTTATTCAGCTTTCTCCACAAGTTTTGAAGTCTACTTATGTAGCACCCGGATATTTTCCTTGAAGCCGACGAAAGAAGAAAAAGAAATAAAGTCCAAAGTCGGGGGACCAAACTCGCCAACGTGAGAAAGTTGGGTAAATGGGGATATTTGAAGGGAGAGGGCAACCCTTACCCTCTCCCCACACCCATATTATCAGCCATTGAGAGAAAGAAGAGAGAAAAGGGAGAAGAAAAGAGAAAAGACTTGGTTCAGGTGGATTCAAGTGTGCAAAATCGTCGTGTAGCGGGTCTAAACGAAGTTCTTCTTCTTGGTGTAGTTTGTGTTAGTTCTAGGACCCCTATTTTACTCGTTTTCAACTGATTTGGGGCTGGAACACATAGTAAACCCGTTTTTGTATGTGTGTGTGTTTGACCCATTTGGATGTGTTTGCGTTTGATGCGTTTGGAGTTTGTTTCCAGGCTTGTATGTGCTTGAATGGTGTTATAGTATGCATTCCGAAGGTTTAGGATGGTTGATTTGGGCATAGAATGGTTTGGATGAGTTTGGAGGTTGAAAATGGCAGATTGGGTTCGGGATGAACTGCATTATGCATCAGCTAGGGCTAGGCTACCGACTGGAGGCCATACGGCCGATTGAAGTGCGAATGGAGTTCATTCGGACGACTGAGGCTCAGTCGCACGACTGGGGGTCCAGTCGCATGGAGAGTCATGCGACTAAGATCCCATTCGCATAGTGTCCATCCGCATAAGATCTCATTCGCATAGTGTCCATCCGCATAAGGTCCATTCGCATAGTGTCCATCCGCATAAGGTCCATTCGCATAAGGTCCATTCGCATAGAGTTCATCCGCATGAGGTCTATTCGCACGATTGGTTGTTCATCCGCATTGCTATTCATCCGCATTGGTCCACTCGCATGATGTTCAGTCGCCCGGTGGCCATGCGACTAAAGGGTGCCAATACGCCCAAATAAGGTTGGTGTACCCAAGGGGAAGCGTAGTTTAGTTTCTGACTTTCGAGGGAATGTGCAGATGTAAGTTTTGACGTGAAGTTTCCCGTAAGTTCAAGGAAGGTGTCTTTCCCGTGACTTTACGTGTTATGTTAAAGAATGAAACGAAAGTAGTATGTAACGTAAAGTGAAAGATAATGAAAGAGGAACACGATGAATGAATGCATGCATTAAGGAATGAATAAATGAAAGTAAGAAAGGCTTGCAAGCAAATGTATGGAGGTGCACACCCAATGAAGGTGTTAGCTCAACGTGTGCGGTTTAGCTACCCCGAAGGATGCACACTGGGGTCCAATCTTTGTGATTGACCATATGTATGGGATCCTTGCCTCTTGCCCTAGGTGACTGGATCACCTTCGTGCACAATGTTCGTGTTTTAATTACCACAGGTCCAGCATCAGCTTCGTGCACAATGTTCCGGGTACAACATATGGCATTGATCCAAAATGATAGAGAAAAGATAAGTGGTGGATGTACTTACCCTAGGTACTGGAGCCAGCTCCGTGCCCAATGTTCGAGGTCTATGAAAGACCTCAGGACCAAATACCCGCTTCGTGCACAATGTTTGGGGTAATGTACATGTCATCGAAAGTAATGAACGTACGAATGAAAGTAAGAATTTATGAACGAATGTGAAGGAAAGTAACGAATGTGAAGGGTAATGACGTACGTTGAATGAACGAAAGAAATGAACGGACGAAACATAATCACACTGTACGAAACGGGATCCTTGTCACCCGACCTCAGTAATCATGACTGCGTGCCATGAAGCGGGTAAAGTTTGACAGGATCTAGTTAGAAGTAAAAGAAATGAATGATGAAAATAATAATGATATTACCTATGTGTACGTATGATGTGGGATTGCATGAAAGTAAAGAACGGCTTTAACGAAAGAAAAGTATGTTTTAATTATAAAACTAGAACTCACTCAGTAATGCTGACTTTTTATGTGTTTCCAGTTGGCAGGTAAGGTTGCTGAGGATGGCACGGGGCGGCTACTCAGCTCTTTTGGATGTCATCCATTTATATAATGTTTTTGTGATGTAATGCAAAACAACAAACAAACAAATATACCCAGTATATCTCACTCAGGAGTAGGGTCTGGGAGGGGTAGGTGGTGGCGAGTCTTTCCTCTACCGTGGGGGTAGAGAGACTGCTGCCAAAGAGACCCCCGATGTAATGCAACGATATATATTTGTAATTGATTAACGATGTATTATTTTGCAAAAGCTTTTATGATGAAATGAGATGTCATTTTGATTGTTTCCGCTACAATGTTTATATAAGATAAATAAAAATGTATGTTTTGTGAAATGATCGACTAGCTGTAAGCGTCCCGGGAACGGGACCTTATAAGTTGGTATCAGAGCCAAAGTTTAAGTGAAATGGGTAAATTTCAAAATAAACCTTAACTTAAACTAAGAATAGGACGGAAAGGGAAGGGATGCCATCTGAGTAGCTGCGTGCCATCAGGTATTTTCTTAATGTTAACCGGTATTATGCGCGCATGTTACGTGATTTATGTATTGCTGGTAGATTTAGATACTGATCTAGTCAGGACAGTAATGCTTGGGGTATGAAGAGTAAAGTAAGTGGCTAATCACAACTGGCCACTGTAATTAGGGACTTACTATACTTGACATAAACTGAGTTGTTCCCTTGAATGACTGTGTTGGTGTTTGAATCTTTCAGTGTGTGATAGAGGATGGTCAGTGGTAGATCATTTAAAGCCTCGCGTGGTGGGTTTGGTGCTGCATCACGGCCCAAAGAGGCAGGCCTAGAGTTGAAAAGGTGGTTCCTGAAGAACCCGAGACCCCTCATCTGGAGGTGTAGATGAGAGCGCCAATCTGAGAGCCTCGGTAAAGGAGGTTGTAGTGGAGGAGGTTCATCAAGTCATGCAGACGATCATACCGTCTGTGGTGACTGAAGTGATTAAGGCTGTAAGGGAAGGAGAGCAGAAAGATAGGAAAGGTCCTCGGGAGGACGGGAACAACAGGAGCCTGAAACGGTCCTTTCTGATGATGAGAAGAGGAAGAAGAGGAGCCTGCACCGGAGGCGGCACGAGGCTGTAACTATGGGGCATTTCACGATGCAAGCCCCCTACTTTTGATGGTAACGGCACTGCTGCTGCTGCTGCTCACCGGTGGGTGAGAGAAATGGAAGCTGTTTTGAACATCTGTGAGTGCCGGGAGGATCAAAAAGTAAAGTTTGCTACTCACTCTTTTGTGGACTCGGCTCTGTGCTGGTGGGACAATATAGTCCAAGCCGAGGCAGTCGGGCAATTGGAAGAATGAGATGGTCGGAACTGAAGAAGCTGGTTATCGAGGAGTTCTATCCTCACCGGGAAATGGACAAGGTTGAGAGGGAGTTTCTGCAACTAGAGGCGGAACCATGACACATCAGCAGTACACCACGAAGTTCAATGAGATGGCACGTCTGGTGCAGGATCAGGTGACGCCTCTGTCACGGATGTTAAGAGGTATATTCAGGGTTTGCCAGCGGACATTCGTCGGCACATGATCGCTGCCCAACCGAGCTCGTTTAGGTCGGCGGTGGACTAGGCAGGGAGGTTAAATGATGAGAGGGCGGTAGTGGTGGTGGCTGAAGGTAGTAAGAAGAGCGGTGGTGATTGAAACTGGAGTGGGAAGAGGTTTGGTCAGGGTGATGCCTCGATGGGTAACAAGAAGGCACGGGTGGATGATCGCCGTGTAGCCACACCGGTACGGGATCGAGAAAGTGTGGCAAATGTGGGAAGGAGCATAGTGGCAAGTGTAGATGGGATTTGAATGTTTGTTTTAAGTATTGGAAGCCAGGTCATATAGCTAGAGATTGCAGGGGTACGAGGTGCTTCAACTGTGGGGAAAGTGGTCATATGAGTAATGACTGTAAGAAGCCGAGAGCCGAGGGTTCCGGGTTGAAGAAAATGAGAAGTGAGGACCGAGGGCGAGCGCCAGGGCATTCACTATGACACAAGTGGAGGCTAGGACGACACTGATGTTGTGTCCGGTATGTTTCTAGTGAACCAAACTTTAGCTTCTGTGTTGTTTGACTCGGGTGCTAGTAAGAGTTCTATTTTTGCTGCTTTTTGTACTAAGCTGCCGGTTAGTAGCAGACGTGTTGATGCGCCCTTTGATGTAGAAACTGCCATAGGTAAGTCTACCAGGATTTTTGAGATGATAGCAGACTGTGATGTGGAACTAGAAGGTCTTAAGTTTCCTGTTAGCCCGTTCGTGATGACCTTAGGTGGTTTCGATTTGGTTCTTAGGATGGATTGGTTGGCGGACTTCGAGGTAAACATTGTGTGTCGCAAGAAGATGATTCATTTGACAGCCCCTGACGGGAGTTCGTAACAGTTTATGGGGATTGAGTCACGACGATCCCCGAAGGTAATCTCAATGGCGGTGGCAGGAAAGTGTATGAGGCGTGGGTGTAGCGCCTACTTGGCTTATGTGAAGGATGTGGATACGCCCGCACCATAACTATTTGATGTTCCGGTTGTGTGTGACTTTCCAGACGTGTTTCCCGAAGACTTGCCAGGAGTGCCACCTGACCGGGAGATCGCGTTTTAGATTGATCTGATACCGGTGCCCAACCCGTTGCCAAGGCACCGTATCGGTTGGCTCCGACGGAGATGAAGAGTTGATGGAGCAGTTGCAAGAGCTACTTGATAAGGGGTTCATTAGACCGAGTATCTCTCCTTGGGGTGCTCCGGTCTTATTTGTAAAGAAGAAAGATGGTAGTATGAGGATGTGTATAGACTACCGTGAGCTGAACAAGTTGACGGTGAAGAATCGGTACCCGTTACCGAGGATAGATAATTTGTTTGATCAACTTCAAGGAGCCAGTTGGTTTTCAAGGTTCGACCTTCGATCAGGCTACCATCAGCTAAAGGTGAAAGAGCGGGATATTCCTAAAACAGCTTTTCGCATGCTTTATGGTTATGAGTTCCTCGTTATGTCTTTTGGTTTGACCAACGCGCCTGCTGCTTTTATGGACTTGATGAACCGAGTGTGTCAGCCGATGCTGGATAAATTAGTGATTGTGTTTTTTGATGATATCCTGATTTATTCGAAGAGCGAGATAGAGCACGCCGGTCATATTTGAGAGGTGTTGGAGATGTTGAGAAGGGAGAAGTTGTATGCCAAGTTCTCCAAATGCGTGTTTTGGTTGCATGAGGTTCAGTTTTTGGGTCATATCGTGAATCCTGAGGGGATTATGGTGGACCCGGCAAAGGTGGAGGCTGTGATGCAATGGAAGTCTCCAAAGTCGCCATCCGAGATTTGTAGTTTCTTGGTTTGGCGGGCTACTACCGAAGGTTTATTCAAGACTTCTCTAAGATCGTTTCTCTACCAACTAAGTTGACCTGGAAAGATGTAAAGTTTGTATGGGGTCAAGCTCAGGAGAAGGTATTTGAGGAATTGAAGGTGAGGTTGACCCAAGCTCCTGTTCTGTCATTACCGGATGGAAGTGAAGATCTGGTGGTTTATTCTGATGCTTCCTACTCGGGATTAGGGTGCGTGTTAATGTAGAGAGGGAAGGTTATAGCCTATGCATCCTGACAGTTAAAGGTTCATGAGGTTAACAATCCTAGCCATGACTTGGAGCTAGCAGCCGTGGTCTTTGCACTAAAGATTTGGAGGCACTATCTCTACGAGACAAAGTGCACCAATTTCACTGACCACAAGAGCTTGAAGTATTTCTTCGAGCAGAAAGAGTTGAACATGAGGCAGAGGAGATGGTTGGAGCTCATAAAAGATTATGATTGTGAGATCCATTATCATCCGGGCAAAGCCAACGTTGTGGCGGATGCACTTAGCCAAAAGGAAAGACCCGAGCCGATTCGGGTGAAGGCGTACCAGCTGATTATGACCTCTGACGTGATGAAGCAAGTCAAAGAGTTTCAAGATGAGGCCTTAAAAGAAGATCATCTTAACACTGAAAGGATGAGAGGTCTAGTCACGGAGTTGGGTGAGAACACTCTAGGTGTTAAAACCCGATTCGGACGAATATGGATTCCTCATTTTGGGAATCTACGGGTGAAGATTATGGATGAAGCTCACAAGACTCGATACTCTATTCATCCCTGTGCTACAAAGATGTACCAAGACATGAAGAAAGATTATTGGTGGCCGGGTATGAAGCGTGACGAGGTGGAGTATGTGAGTAAGTGCCTTACTTGCTTGCAAGTGAAGGCCGAGCATCAAAAGCCATATGGAAAGATTCAACCTTTGGATATACCGGAATGAAAGTGGGAGCACATCACCATGGATTTCATTACAAAGCTGCCGTGTACTCTGAAAGGGTATGATGCTATATGGGTGATTGTTGGCCGCTTGATGAAGGGTGCTCACTTCCTACCGATCCGCGAGACATATTCATCTGAGAGGTTGGCTGATCTGTTCATCAAGGAGATTGTGATTCGTCATGGTGTGCCGGTGTCTATTGTGTCTGATCGTGGCACTCGGTTTACATCCAAATTCTGGAAGAAATTCCACGACGCCATGGGGATGCGGTTTCATATTAGCACGGCTTATCATCCCCAGACTGATGGTCAGTCAGAAAGGACCATTCAGATATTGGAGGACATGCTTCGGGCATGTGTGATTGATTTTGGAGGATGTTGGGATGACCACTTACCGTTAGCTGAATTCTCATACAACAACAGCTATCATGCCAGCATTGGCATGCCACCTTATGAGATGCTATACGATAGGAGATGCAGAACACCCTTTTGTTGGGGTGATATTGGTCATAAAGAGATAGGGAGCGTTGAGGTGATCGAGGCTACGACTGAGAAGCTTGACAGGATCAAAGCCTTCATAAAGGCAGGCAAAGATAGACAGAAGTCGTATGCTGATAAACGACGCAGGCCGACTGAGTTCTAGGTGGGTGACCGGGTTATGTTGAAGGTCTCACCTTGGAAGGGTATCATTCGCTTCCGAAAGCGGGGCAAGTTGAGCCTGAGATACATAGGCCCCTTCCAAATCATTGCTTAGTAGGAGAGGTGGCCTATAGATTGGTGTTACCGGATGAGTTAAGTGGAATTCACCCAACATTCCACGTATCTCATCTAAGGAAGTGTTTGGCAGATGAAGATATGATTGTTCCAATGGAGGATATCAAAGTAGACGAACGCTCAATTATATGGAGCAACCAGTGGCAATCATCGATCGAAAAGAGAAAAGGCTGAGAAATAAAGTGGTTCCTCTTGTGCGTGTACAGTGGAAGCATAGAAAGGGATCCGAGTCAACGTGGGAGACCGAAGAGGAAATGAGACATCATTACCCATGTTTGTTCGAGGAATAACATGTTTCAGGGACTAAACCTATATAAGGGGGGTGGACTTGTAACACCCGGATATTTTTCTTGAAGCCGACGAAAGAAGAAAAAGAAATAAAGTCCAAATTCGGGGGACCAAACTTGCCAACATGAAAAAGTTGGGTAAATGGGGATATTTGAAGGAAGAGGGCAGCCCTTACCCTCTCCCCACACCCATATTATCAGCCATAGAGAGAAAGAAGAGAGAAAAGGGAGAAGAGAAGAGAAAAGACTTGGTTCGGGTGGATTCAAGTGTGCAAAATCATCGTGTAGCGGGTCTAAACGAAGCTCTTCTTTTTGGTGTAGTTTGTGTGGGTTATAGGACCCCTACTTTAATCGTTTTCAATTGATTTTGGGCTGGAACACATAGTAAACCTGTTTTTGTATGTGTGTGTGTTTGACCCAATTGGATGTGTTTGCGTGTGACGCGTTTGGAGTTTGTTTCCGGGCTTGTGTGTGCTTGAATTGTGTTGTAGTATGCATTCCTAAGGTTTAGGATGGTTGATTTGGGCTTAGAATGGGTTTGGATGAGCTTGGAGGTTGAAAATGGCAGATTGGGTCGGGATGAACTGCATTCATCCGCATGAGGTCCATTCGCATGATTGGGTGTTCATCCGCATTGGTGTTCATCCGTATTGGTCCATTCGCATGATGTTCAATCGCCTGGTGGCCATGCGACTGAAGGGTGCCCATACGCCTAAATAGGGCTGGTGTACCCGAGGGGAACGCGTAGTTTAGTCTCTGACTTTCGAGGGAATGTACAGATGTAAGTTTTGACGTGAAGGTTCCCGTAAGTTCAAGGAAGGTGACCATTGAGGTCTTAAAGGGTAGATTGGGCATGATGATGTTTCATGTTTATGCATGATGCATGTTACGTATGTATGATGATGCCTTGTATGATGTTGCTACAGCGTATGTTGATGTTCCTTATTATAATGTATGTTTATCTTTCCCGTGACTTTACGTGTTATGTTAAAGAATGAAACGAAAGTAGTATGTAACGTAAAGTGAAAGATAATGAAAGAGGAACACGATGAATAAATGCATGCATTAACAAACGAATGAATTAAAGTAAGAAAGGCTTGCAAGCAAATGTATGGAGGTGCACACCCAATGAAGGTGTTAGCTCAACGTTCTGCGGGTTAGCTACCCCGAAGGATGCACACTGGGGTCCAATCTTTGTGATTGATCATATGTATGGGATCCTTGCCGCTTGCCCCAGGTGACTGGATCAGCTTCGTGCACAATGTTCGTGTTTTAATTACCACAGGTCCAGCATTAGCATCGTGCACAATGTTCGGGGTACAACATATGGCATTGATCCAAAATGAAAGAGAAAAGATAAGTGGTGGATGTACTTACCCTAGGTACTGGAGCCAGCTCCGTGCCCAATGTTCGAGGTCTATGAAAGACCTCAGGCCCAGTTACCCGCTTCGTGCACAATGTTCGGGGTTATGTACATGTCATCGAAAGTAATGAACGTACAAATGAAAGTAAGAATTTATGAACGAATATGAAGGAAAGTAACGAATATGAATGGTAATGAAATACGTTGAATGAACGAAAGTTAAAGAATGAAAGAACGAAAGAAATGAACGGACGAAACATAATCACACTGTACGAAACGGGATCCTTGTCACCCGACCTCAATAATCATGGCTGTGTGCCATGAAGTGGATAAAGTTTGACAGGATCTAGTTAGAAGTAAAAGAAAATGAATGATGAAGATAATAATGATATTACCTATGTATGATGTGTGATCGCATGAAAGTAAAGAACGGTTTTAACGAAAGAAAAGTATGTTTTAATTATAAAACTAGAACTCACTCAGCAACACTGACTTTTTATATGTTTCCAGTTGGCGGGTAAGGTTGCTGAGGATGACACAGGGCGGCTACTCAGCTCTTTTGGATTGCATCCATTTATATAATGCTTTTGTAATGTAACGCAACGACATATATTTTGTAATTGATTAACGATGTATTATTTTGCAAAAGCTTTTATGATGAAATGAGATGTCATTTTGATTGTTTCCGCTGCAATGTTTATATAAGATAAATAAAAATGTATGTTTTGTGCAATGATCGACCAGCTGTAAGCGTCCCGTGAATGGGGCCTTACAACTTAGGTGCTAATCTCACACCATCACAGATCATCCAACAAGACTTGGATAAAGTACCACTAGAAATGGTTGAAGAAGTGGATCTTCAGTGGTCTATGGCAATGATTGCCTATAGATCAAAAGGTTTCTTCAAAGAAACAAAGGGTTGGTCATGGACAAGAAAACCAAGATTGGTTTTGACAAGACTAAGGTGAGATGTTACAATTACAACTATATGGACATTTTTCAAGAGAATGTCAACAACCAAGAGTTGACAGAAACACCAACCAAACACAAGCATCAAGCACCTACCATCCAAACAGACAAATCCCACCTCAAATCAGTTTCCCTACTGCACCAACCCCACCTCAAATCACACAACACAGCCCAAATCAGCACTCCAAATCATCAGCCATGATTATTAAAAAGGATGGAGAGTGTGATTGGAGCATGTATGAAGCTGAAATTCCATCTCCAGATCATGCCCTTATGGAAGACATTGAAGATAAAATTTAAAAATCTCGAAAGAGGTAAAGAAAAACCTCTGCACACAAGCATGCATAGATGAAGTCAACAAATATAGAGAACATGCAGACAAACTTTGAAAGAAAGTAATTGAAACAAACATTTTCAATGAAAATCTAAATACATAACAAGAATAATATGGAATCAAAATTCTTTCATTACAAATTGATTTGGATAAATTGATGTCTGAAAAATTAACAGTTGCAGCTCAAGTAGAGTAACTGTCTGTATCTTTGACTGATTCAAAAACACTACAAGCTGTAACTGAAGTGAAACTTTAGAAGTTTCAGGTAAGCAACAAAAAGTTTGAAGAACTTCTTGCATAACAAAGGGCTTTAAAAGACCCTTCAGGTTTAGGATATATAAAGTTAATCCACCATACAATGATAACTATATTCCTTTACCTGATTCCATTACCAACAAATAGGGTGAGTCTCTTGACCCACATGATAGGACAGATGATTCAAAACAATCATCATCATCATCATCATCAACAGTAAAAACACCAAATTAAATGAACTGATTTTTATCAAGGAGAAAACAATGTATTTAATGAATAGACATCTGATGAAGATGATATTGACTTACTGGATGATGAGTCAATTCAACCAATTACTGAAACTCCAAAAGTTTTAAGTGTGGTTGAGGTACCGACCAAACACACAAAGCAGACTCAAGGATTTGATATCTGCTCTGGTGGAAGAAGAGCTGGATCTTCCACTATCTCTCCTAAACAAAAAATAATAGGAAAGGTAAAGCTCTAATTCAGCAAAACAAACAACAATAACTTTGATATTCCTTTAAAATCAATTTAAAATCAAAAGTTCTAAACAAACAAGGCAATGCAAATTTACTATACTGTAAGTGGTGTGATCAATAAACTCACAGCACTGACAAATGCAAATATGGTAAATATTGCAAGTACTGTAACATGAACAACCATAGTATTGTATCTTGCCATTTTCATAATTAACTTGTTAAAGGAATAATCATAGCACTGCTAACTATTTTTTCAATAAGAAAAACAAAAGGCAAAACACACAACCTCAAGTTGAGAAAACAACTGAGAAACAAACAGTTGTTCCTAATAAGAACAAAGTAGGAGTACCAGGACAAACTCCTCATCAAAAGGTTTTTTTAAACAATAACAAAATTTTATGAAACCTTTAAACAATCACACAGGAGATATAAGTCTTAAAGCAGACAACAAACTTACACTAGCACTCATAGGAGAAGAGCTCAAAGTACTTCTCCTGATAGAGCTAAATTTAATCAAAGTAAATCTAGTGTACCTAGAATTCCTAAACCATTGGATAATACTACTTCAAGAGAAATTTGTATTACGAAAAAAGACAGAAAACCCAAGACCATCTTGGCTTGGGTTGCACCATCTAACTGATTTCTTTGCTTTTATAGGGACATTAAAGAAGGCCTGACAACATCTTGTATGTTGACAATGGATCTTCCCAACACAAGACAGGAAATTGTTCCTTCCTTATGGATTTGAAAAGAAAAAATGGAGGAAATGTAGCTTTTGGAGGTGATAAGACGGGTGGAAAGATAACTAGTGATGAAACAATATCAAATGGATTGATCAGCTTTGCGATTGTCAACTACTGTTCCAACCGTCAGTTCAATCTTCTAAGTGTATCCCAAACCTGTGATAAGGGATATGCCACCTTATTTGACTCTAATAACTGCTACATCCTCAAGACAAGTTTTCAAATACCTAAATATTTTATCCTTTTGAAAACTCCATGTCATAACACATACATTGTTGATATGAACACTGTTTCAACATCAACCCTTGAAACATGTTTACTATCAAAAGCATCAGAAGATGTTTCCTAATTATGGCACAGACGTTTGGGACACTAATTATAATAAAATGAATCACTTGTAAAATGTGACTTAGTAATAGGTTTACCACAAAAGGAGTTCTTCTGTACAGACCGCTGCACTGCATGTCTGAAAGGCAAACAACATAGAGTATCTCATAAGTCTAAATTGGTAAAATCTAATAACACACCACTCAAATTGCTTCACATGGATCTTTTTGGCCCAATAAACATCCAAAGCATAGGAAAGAAGCAATATTGTCTTTCTATAGTAGATGATTACTCAAGATTCCTATGGGTTTTCTTTCTACTACACAAGTTAGAAACACCAGATATAATCAAAAGATGTATCACTAAGATTGAGAATCAATCAGATCTTAAAGTTAAATCCATAAGAAGTGATAGTGGAAATAAATTCATAAATGACTCTATTTCTTCTTATTATATAGAGAAAGGAATCAGTCATCAATTCAGTGTAGCAAGAACTCCTCAGTAAAATGGAGTAGCTGACCGGAGGAACAGAACATTAATAGAAGCAGCCAGATCTATGCTAGCCGACTCTCTATTGCCCATATCTTTCTGGGCTGAAGCAATCAATATAACTTGTTACATTCAAAACAGAACATTAATAATTAAAGAACATTCCAAAACTCCATATGAATTAATGTTTAAAAGAAAACCATTGATTGGATTTCTTAAAGCATTTGGATGTTCTTAATCAATATTAAACACCAAAGAACAATCATCCAAGTTTGCTCCAAAAGCAGATGAAGGATTCTTTGTTGGATATTCTGGATGCTCAAAAGCTTACATAGTATATATTCCAAGACTTAATATCATGGAAGAAACAACAGATGTAGTTTTTAATGAACATTCTTTCACAAAGAAAGTAATTGGATCAGACTTGTTGTTTGATATTGACTCACTAACAAAATCATTTGACACACCCTATTTTGATGTTTCAGGTACACAGGAAGATATTGAATATTCAATGGTACCTCCTCCAACAACCATTGATGTTCCATTAACTACCGATCCTCCTAGGAGAACAACCATTACTCCTTAAAGTACCACCGCTACACCTCCTCCAAAACAAACAAAAACATCCAAAGGAACATCATAAACCACACCATCATCATCAACACCTGTGACCAATCAACCCCAACCACCAACCAAACAAATTCACAACAACCAAACACAGTTGAAGAAGATGATGATTATCATTCATTACCAGACACATATCATGAAGATGAAATCTTAGATTTCTTTCTTGATCACAAACATTCAATGAACCTACACAGCTAGATAATCCAACAACTTCAAATATCATTACCCAACCTTCGACACCAGATAAAATAATCACCAATCTTGATTCAACAATCATTATTGAACAAATTAAAACAACCAGAGTTCACAAAGATCATCCCTTAGAAAACATCAAGGTGATCTCAATACCATATTGATAAGAAGTCAATCAGACACAACAACATTTGCTTGTATTCCTGTTTCTTATCCCTAACTGTACCTAAAAACATCTCAGAAACACTTAAAGACAACAGTTGGATAGAAACCATGAAGGAGGAACTATAACAATCTAGAAAGCAACAGTTGGATCCACCAACATTTAACTTTGCAAAGAGTTTGAAACTCTTATGTAATCAATGTTCCAAATAAGCTCAATGGGAGAACTTACCTTTTTCCTTGGTCTTCAAGTTCAGTAATTTGCTAAAGGAATTTTCATCAATCAAAGCAAGTATTTTCTTCAGACATTAAAAAATACAATATGTCTGACTATACATCACGCAAAACAGCATTTACAATTGGCTTGATGTTTGGACCAGATGCAGAAGGAACATCAGTTGATCTGAAGCTTTATAAATCCATGATAGGCTCCCTGATGTACTTAACAGTAAGCAGATCAGACATCATGTATGTAGTTTGCATATGTGCAAGATACCAAGCAGATCCAACAGAATCACACATCAATGCTATAAAGAAAATCTTTAGATACTTAAAGGGCAAACCGGCACTTAGTTTATGGTATCCCAAAGATGAAGACTTTTCTTTATATGCATACACAGAAAGTGATTATGGTGGATGCAACAACAACAAAAATCCACTACTGGAGGTTGTCAGTTTTTTTTACTCTAGATTGATTTCCTGGCAGTGCAAGAAACAAACCAATGTCTCTATGTCAACAGCTAAAGTAGAATAAATAGCTGCTTTTGCATGCTATTCTCAAGTGCTTTGGATTCAAAACCAAATGCTTGATTTTGGCTATAATTTTCATAAAACACCCATACATATTGACAATTCTGCTACGATGTTTATCACTGACAATCCAGTTCAACATTCAAAAACAGAACATATAGATATCAAACATCACTTTCTGAGAGATTACTCAGAAAAGTGTCTGATTAAGTTGATCAAACTCCATATAGACACTCAATTGGCTGACCTGTTTACCAAACCATTTGATTCAATAAGATTTGAATTTCTCATTTAGTCACTTGGTATGATCAACTATGAATCAAACAAGTAATTTTTTCAAAACATTTTGTCATACAAGCTTGATTTTGTCAAAGTCCAAGTTTAAATAAAACAAAGTTTTTTCAAAATCAAGATATCATACAACCATTCATGTTCTTCAATTAACAAATATTTTGGAGTCACGCTTAACCATTCATGAGAAATGATAGTACACTTTATTATTTCTTCACTAGAGTCCTTTTTCACTAATAAGACTGACAATACTTTGTTTTATATGTGGATAGGCTCCGTATGGAACACCTAACATCACATACAACAGTGAAAAACTAAATGCTCATGATTGTGTGCTCAATACATATCTTGGGTTATAGTAAGTTTTGGTCCATCCAATATAGATTACTAGTAAAGTAAGTACAATACACCAAGTGAAACAGTTTATACATTGCTCAATCATATAATTGTCTCCTTTATTATGATTATCATAGACTTAGAGTACATCATGGCATTCTTTGTTGTGTTGGCATAGACTTGAATGACCTAAATCATGCTCCAACAAGAGTCCCAATGAGGAACACATCCATTAAGGATGTACACTTCCAAAGTGAAGTGGAAAAGAATCCCAATGAGGATCAATCAAAAGGATCAAATCTAGCATTTATGCTCCTAAGTAAATAGGTCCTAAGTATTGAAAGTGCTTGGTAGTATATCTTGAGGAGGATTTTTTAACATACAATCAAATATGGGGTACATACAATTCATACAAATATACCTAAAACATGATAATCACTCATTGTTTAAATCAATCATTAATACCATGCAGGAGTTTATGTGGATCCAATGTAAGGCCCCGTTCCCGGGACGCTTACAGTTGGATCCTCATCGCTCTTAAACATATAATTCATTAGTTTAAATAGAGCATGCAGCGAAAACTGTGAAATAACTTTTCATTTTTACTATGAATGCTTTTGCAAAGTAATACAACACTCATTACAAAATATCGTTTGTTTGCATTACAGTACAAAAGCATTAAACAAAAGAATGTCATCCCAAAAGAGCTGAGTAGCCACCTCGTGCCATCCTCAGCAACATTACTTGTCAACTGGAAACACATAAAAAGTCAGCGTTGCTGAGTGAGTTCTAGTCTTATAATAAAACATACTTTCTTTCGTTAAAATCGTTCTTACATACATGCGATCACACAACATACGTACACATAGATAATATTATTATTATCTTTATCATTCATTCATTAGCTTTTGTTCATGTACCATTCATCGTTAACATTCACATTCTTCATAACTCTTTCTTTCGTTCGTACGTTTCTTACTTTCATTCATACATTCATTACATTCATCCGTACGTGCGTTACGTTCATTCCTACGTTCATTACATTCATTCGTACCTTCATTACTTTCGGTGACATGTACAATACCCCGAACATTGTGCACTACTGTTGGTGTTGGACCTGTGGTAATTAATGACGAACATTATGCATGAAGCTGATCCAGTCACCTAGGGCAAGTACATGCACCACATATCTTTTATCTTCCATTCTGGATCGATTCCATGCGCTATACCCTGAACATTGTGCACGAGTGCTGGTGCTGGACCTGTGGTAATTAAATCACGAATATTGTGCATGAAGCTGATCCAGTCAGCTAGGGTAAGCGGCAAGGATCCCATATATGGTCAATCACAAAGATTGAACCCCAGTGTGCATCCTTCTGGGTAGCTAACCCGCACACCGTTGAGCTAACACTTTCATTGGGTGTGCACCTCCATACATTTGCTTGCAAGCCTTTTCTTACTATCATTCATTCATTCGTTAATGCATGCATTCATTCATCAGGTTCCTCTTTTATTATCCTTCGCTTTACGTTGCATAATACTTTCGTTTCATTCGTTAATCATAACACGTAATATCACGGAAAGATAAACGCGTATTGAAACAAGGAACATCGACATTTACAAGTCATCAGTCATCACTATCTATCATGGCAACATCATACTTAACATACGTACATCGTGCATATACATGCAATACTATCGTCATCGTGCCCAACGTAACTTCTAAGCCTCGATGGTTATCACACATGTACCTACGGGAGCTATCACATCATTACTTAACCCTGCTCTTTTCCTGAAGGCCAGTAATTGAACTATGCTCTCCTTGTACACAACCACCCTATTTGGGTGATTGGGCACCTTTCAGTCGCATGGCCTTCATGCGACTGAACACTATGCGATTGGACCAATGCGGATGTGCATCCATGCGGATGAACACCCAATCGTGCGAATTGACTTTCTATCATGTGAATAACACTATGCGAATGGGCTCCTATGCGACTGAACCCTCAGTCGTACGATTGAACAGCCATGCGAATGGACCTATGCGACTGAGCTCTCTGTCGTGCGAGTGGACAGCTGTTCGACTGAGCACCTATGCGACTGGGCTCTCAGTCGTATGACTTGTTGTGCGACTGGATCCCCAGTCATGCGATTGAACCTCAGTCGTCACTCAGTCTTGTGATTGAACCTCAGTCGTCCCTCAGTCATGCGATTGGCCCTCCAGTCGCCTAGCCCTAACTGGGCAGCGATTGCAGTACATCCCGAACTGCAGCCGCGACTTTCGACCTCCAAACCTTTCCAAACTCATTCTAATCCCAAATCAACCCTCCTAAACCTTAGGGAAACATACTATGAAAATATACAAGCACATTCAGGTCCAAAATCACACTCTAACACGTTATACACAATCACACCCAAATGGGTCAAACACACACATTTCAAACACGGGTTTATATGTGTTCCAGCCCCAAAATTGGTTGAAACAAGTAAATGAGGGGTCCTAGAACTCACACAAGGAAGAAGAAAATGAAGAGCTTCGTTTGGACTAGCTACACGACAATTTTGAGCCCGAACCACCACTTTTCTCTCCTTTTTCTCATCTTCCTCTCTTCTTTCTCTCCTCTCTTTCTTTTTGGCTGATTTTGCAAGTGTGGGGATGGGAGATGGTTGCCCCCTCCCTAACATGCCCCCATTTGCCCTTCCTTCACTCGTTGGCAGGTTTGGTCCCGGACTTCGGACTTTATTTCTTTTTCCTTCTTTCGTCGGCTTTAAAATAAATAACAGGGCGTTACAAGTCCACCCCCCTTATATACGTTTCGTCCCCGAAACTTGTTATTACTCAAACAAACGCGGGTAATGCTGTCTCATTTATTCTTCGGTCTCCCACGTTGACTCAGATCCCTTCCTGTGCTTCCACTGTACACGCACCAGAGGACCACTTTATTTCTCAGCCTCTTCTCTTTTCTATTGATGATTGCCACTGGTTGCTTCACATAATTGATCCATTCGTCTACTTTGATATCTTCCAATGGAACAATCCTGTTCTCATCTGCCAAACATTTCCTCAGATGAGATACGTGGAATGTCGGGTGAATTCCACTCAACTCATCTGGTAACTCCAATCTATAGGCCACCTCTCCTACTCGAGCACTGATTCGGAAAGGGCCTATATACATCGGGCTCAACTTGCCCCGCCTTCGTAACCGAATGATACCCTTCCAAGGTGAGACCGTCAACATAACCCGGTCACCCAACTGGAATTCAATCAGTCTGCGTCGTTTATCAGCATACGACTTCTGTCTTTCCTTGGCTGCCTTCATGTACGCCTTGATCTTTTCAAGCTTTTCAGTCGTAGCCTCGATCACCTCAACGCTCCCTAACTCTTTATGACCAATATCACCCCCACAAACGGGTGTTCAGCATCTCCTACCGTATAGCATCTCGTAAGGTGGCATACCAATGCTGGCATGATAGCTGTTATTGTATGAGAATTCAGCTAACGGTAAGTGGTCATCCCAACTTCCCCCAAAATCAATCACACATGCCCGAAGCATGTCTTCTAGTGTCTGAATGGTCCTTTCTGACTGACCATCAGTTTGGGGATGATAAGCCATGCTAATATGTAGTCTCGTCCCCATGGCATCGTGGAATTTCTTCCAGAATTTGGAGGTAAATCGGGTGTCACGATCAGACACAATAGACACCGGCACACCGTGATGAGTCACAATCTCTTTAATGAAAAGATCCACCAACCTCTCAGATGAATATGTCTCGCACATCGGTAGGAAGCGAGCACTCTTCGTTAAGCGGTCAACAATCACCCATATAGCATCATACCCTTTCGGAGTACGCGGCAGCTTCGTAATAAAATCCATGGTGATGTGCTCCCACTTCCATTCTGGTATATCCAAAGGTTGGATCTTCCCATACGGCTTTTGATGCTCGGCCTTCACTTGCAAGCAAGTAAGGCACTTACTCAAATACTCCACCACGTCACACTTCATACCCGGCCACCATAATTTTTCTTCATGTCTTGATACATCTTTGTAGCACCGGGATGAATAGAGTATCGAGTTCTTGTGTGCTTCATCCATAATCTTCACCCGTAGATCCCTAAAACGAGGAATCCACATTCGCCCGAATTGGGTTTTAACACCAAGTGTGTTCTCACCCAATTCCGCAACGAGACCTCTCATTTGTTCGGAGTTAAGATGATCTTCTTTTAACGCCTCATCTTGAAACTCCTTGACTGCTTCATCATATCAGAGGTCATAATCATGTGGTATGCTTTCACCCGAATCGGCTCGGGTATCTCCTTCCGGCTAAGGGCATCGGCCACTACGTTGGCTTTGCCCGGATGATTATGGATCTCATAATCATAATCCTTTATGAGCTCCAACCATCGCCTCTATCTCATATTCAAATCCTTCTACTCGAAGAAATATTTCAAGCTCTTGTGGTCAGTGAAAATAGTGCACTTCGTCCCATAGATGTAGTGCCTCCAAATCTTTAACGTAAAGACCACGGCTGCTAGCTCCAAGTCATGAGTAGGATAGTTAACCTCATGAACCTTTAACTGTCGGGATGCATAGGCTATGAAATTTCCTCTCTGCATTAATACGCACCCCAATCCCGAGTAAGAAGCATCAGAATAAACCACCACATCATCACTTCCATCGGGTAATGACAGAACAGGAGCTTGGGTCAAACTCATTTTCAATTCTTCGAATGCTTTCTCTTTAGCTTGACCCCATACGAACTTTACATCTTTCCGGGTCAACTTGGTTAGTGGAGAAGCGATCTTGGAAAAGTCTTGGATGAATCTTCTGTAGTAGCTCGCCAAACCCGAGAAACTACGGATCTCGGATGCATCTTCGGAGACTTCCATTGCATCATCACCGCTTCCACCTTTGCTGGATCCACCATAATCCCTCCGAATTCACCATGTGACCCAAGAATTGGACTTCGCGCAACCAGAACGCGCACTTGGATAACTTGGCATACAACTTCTCCTTCTCAACGTCTCTAACACCTCTCGAATGTGACCAGCATGCTCTATCTTGCTCCTTGAATAAATCAGGATATCATCAATAAACACAATCACTTATTTATCCAACATTGGCCGACACACTCAGTTCATCAGGTCCATAAAAGCAGCTGGGGCATTGGTCAAACCAAAGGACATGACAAGAAATTTGTAATGACCGTAGCGCGTACGAAAAGCTGTTTTAGGAATATCCTACTCCTTCACCTTCAGCTGATGGTAGCCCGATCGAAGATCTATCATTAAAAACCAACTGGTTCCTTGAAGCTGATCGAATAAATCATCAATCCTCGGTAATGGATACCGATTCTTCACTGTCAGCTTGTTCAGCTCACGGTAGTCTATACACATCCTCATACTACCATCTTTTTTCTTCACAAATAATACCGGCGCACCCCAAGGTGAGATACTCGGTCTAATGAACCCCTTGTCAAGCAGCTCTTGCAACTGCTCCATCAACACCTTCATCTCTGTCGGAGCCAATCGATATAGTGCTTTGGCAACGGTTGGGCACCTGGTATAAGGTCAATCTGAAACACCTAGCGGTACGAAAGAGAGGTCGTGATGATTACCAACTATGAGAAATCCGCCAATCCACATATGATGTGTGAACAATGACAGTTGTGCTATAGCCTTTTCCAATACTCAGCGGCTTGGTCGAACCAAGCCTCAATCTCTCGGTCAGGTGGCACTCCTGACAAGTCTTCAGGAAACACATCTAGAAAGTCCACACAACCAGTACCTCCGTCAGTTGTGGTGTGGGCGTATCCACATCCTTCACATATGCCAAGTAGGCACTACATCCACGCCTCATGCACTTTCCCGCCACCGCCATTGAGATCACTTTCGGGATCGTCGTGACCCGATCCCCATAAACAGTTACCAAACTCCCGTCAGGTGCTATCAAACGAATTATTTTCTTTCAACACACTATATTCTCCTTGAAGTCCGCTAACCAATCCATCCCAAGCACCATGTCAAAACCACCTAAGGTCATCACAAAAGGTCTAACCGGAAATTCATGACCCTTTAATTCCACATCACAACCCTCTATCACCTCAGAAATCCTGGTAGATTTACCTATGCCGTCTCTACATCAAAGGGCGTCTCAACACGTTTACTACTAACAGGAAGCTTAGCACAGAAAGCAGCAGAAATAAAACTTCTACTGGCACCCGAATCAAACAACACAGAATCCAAAGTTTGGTTCACCAGAAACGTACCGGACACAACATCAAGGTCCGTCCTAGCCTCTTCCTGCGTCATCGTAAATGCCCTGGCGCTTGCCCTCGGTCCTTCTTTCCCGTCTTCTTCACTCCGGAACCCTCAGCCCTCGGATTCTTACAGTCTTTACTTATATGACCACTTTCCCCACAGTTGAAGCACCTCATGCCCCTACAATCCCTTTCCATATGACCAGGCTTCCCACACTTGAAACAAACATTCAACCCCAGTCTATACTCCCTGCTATGCTCCTTCCCACATTTACCACACCTGTTCAGTCCCGTACCCGGTGCGGCTACACGGCGGTCATCCACCCGTGCCTTCTTGTTGCTCGTCGAGGCATTACCCCGACCAAACCTCTTTCTATTCCAATTCCTATCACCACCACCCTTCCTACTACCTTCAGCCACCACCACCACTGCCCTTTCATTGTACAGTCTCCCCGCCAAGTCCATCGCCGACCTAAAGGTGCTCGGTCGCGTGGCGATCATATGCTTGCGAATATCCGCCGGAAAACCCTGAATATACCTCTTGATCTTTCGTGACAGAGGTGTCACCTGATCCGGCACCAGATTGTACATTTTTGTTGAACTTGTGGTGTACTGTTGGTGGGTCATCGTTCCCACCTCCAGCTGCAGGAACTTTCCCTCACCTTTATCCATCTCTCGATAAGGACAGAACTCCTCGATCACCAATCTTTTCAGCTCGGACCACTTCATTCTTCAATGGCCCTGCTACCTCGGCTTGGACTATGTTTTCCTACCAGCATAAAGCCAAATCCGTGAAAGAGTGGTAGCGAACTTCATTTTTTGGTCCTCCCGACACTCGCTGATATCGTCAACGACCCTATTCACCCATCGTGAGCAGCAGCAGCAGTGCCACCGTCATAGGGGCGCACCTCATAAACACCCCTAATTATAGCCTCATGCTGACTCCTGCACAGGCTCCTCCTCTTCCTCTTCATCATTAGAAAGAATCGTTTCCGGCTCTGGTTGTTCCTGTCTTCTTGAGGACCTATTCCTCTCTTTCCTTTCTCCTTCCCGGACAACCTTTATTACTTCGGTCACCACAGATGGTAAGATCGTATGCATGACCTGATGCACCTCTTCACCACTACCTCTTTTACCGAGGCTCTCAGATTGGCGCTCTCGTCTACACCCTCCGGATGAAAGGTCTCGGGTTCTTCAGGAACCACCTTCTCAGCTCTAGGCCTTCCTGTCGTGGCCCGGGTTCAGCCCATATCCGCCACCACCTCCCCACATGAAGCTTTGGATGATCTACCACCGGCCATCCTCTATCACACACTGAAAGATTCAAACACTAACACAGTCATTCAGAAATAGCTCAGTTTATGTCAAGTATAGTAAGTCCCTAACTACAGTGGCCAGTTATGATTAGCCACTTACTTTACTCTTCGTACCCGAGCATTACCTGTCCTGACTACATCAGTATCTAAATCCACCAGCAACACATAAACACATAACATGCGCACATAATACCGGTTAACTTAAGAAAATACCTGATGGCACGAAGCTACTCAGATTGGCATCCCTTCCCTTTCCGTCCCATTTTCAGTTTAAGTTAAGGTTTATTTTGAAATTTACCCGCTTCACTTAAACTTTGGCTCTAATACCAACTTGTAGGCCCCATTCCCGGACGCTTACAATTGGATCCTCATCGTTCTTAAAACATATAATTCATTAGTTTAAATAGAGCATGCAGCAGAAACTGTGAAATAACTTTTCATTTTTACTATAAATGCTTTTGCAAAGTAATACAAAACTCATTACAAAATATCGTTTGTTTGCATTACAGTACAAAAGCATTAAACAAAAGAATGCCATCCCAAAAGAGCAGAGTAGCCGCCTCGTGCCATCCTCAGCAACACTACCTGTCAACTGGAAACACATAAAAAGTCAGCGTTGCTGAGTGAGTTCTAGTTTTATAATTAAACATACTTTCTTTTGTTAAAATCGTTCTTACATACATGCGATCACACAACATACGTACACATAGATAATATATATTAATTTTATCATTCATTCATTAGCTTTCGTTCATGTACCGTTCATCGTTAACATTCACATTCTTTCATAACTCTTTCTTTCGTTCGTACGTTTCTTACTTTCATTCATACATTCATTACATTCGTCCGTACGTGCGTTACGTTCATTCCTACGTTCATTACATTCATTCGTACGTTCATTACTTTCGGTGACATGTACAATACCCCGAACATTGTGCACTACTGTTGGTGCTGGACCTGTGGTAATTAATCACGAACATTGTGCATGAAGCTGATCTAGTCACCTAGGGCAAGTACATGCACCACATATCTTTCTCTTCCATTCTGGATCAATGCCATGCGCTATACCCCGAACATTATGCACGAGTGCTGGTGCTGGACCTGTGGTAATTAAATCACGAACATTGTGCACGAAGCTGATCCAGTCACCTAGGGTAAGCGGCAAGGATCCCATACATATGGTCAATCACAAGATTGAACCCCAGTGTGCATCCTTCGGGGTAGCTAACCCGCACACCGTTGAGCTAACACCTTCATTGGGTGTGCACCTCTATACATTTGCTTCGAAGCCTTTTCTTACTATCATTCGTTCATTCGTCAATGCATGCATTCATCATCATGTTCCTCTTTTATTATCCTTCGCTTTACGTTGCATAATACTGTCGTTTCATTCGTTACTCTAACACGTAATGTCACGGAAAGATAAACACGTATTGAAACAAGGAACATCGACATTTACAAGTCATCAGTCATTACCATCTACCATGGCAACATCATACTTTACATACGTACATCGTGCATATACATGCAATACTATCGTCATCGTGCCCAACGTAACTTCTAAGCCTCGACGGTTATCACATATGTACCTACGGGAGCTATCACATCATTACTTACCCTTGCTCTTTTCTCGAAGGCCAGTAATTGAACTATGCCTCTCCTTGTACAGAACCACCCTATTTAGGCGATTGGGCACCCTTCAGTCGCATGGCCTCCATGCGACTGATCACTATGCGATTGGACCAATGCGGATGTGCATCCATGCGGATGAACACCCAATCGTGCGAATGGAATTTCTATCATGCGAATGAACACTATGCGAATGGGCTCCTATGCGAGTGAACCCTCAGTCGTGCGATTGAACAGCCATGCGAATGGACCTATGCGACTGAGCTCTCTGTCGTGCGAGTGGACACCTGTGCAACATAGCACCTATGCGACTGGGCTCTCAGTCGTTTGACCTGTCATGCGACTGGATCCCCAGTCATGCGAATGAACCTCAGTCGTCCCTCAGTCGTGCGATTGAACCTCAGTCGTCCCTCAGTCGTGCGATTGGCCCTCCAGTCGCCTAGCCCTAACTGGGCAGCGATTGCAGTTCATCCCGAACTGCAGCCGCGACTTTCAACCTCCAAACCATTCCAAACTCATTCTAAGCCAAATCAACCCCCCTAAACCATAGGTAAACATACTATGAAAACATACAAGCACATTTAGGTCCAAAATCGCACTCTAAACACGTTATACACAATCACACCCGAATGGGTCAAACACACACATTTCAAAAATGGGTTTATATGTGTTCCAGCCCCAAAATTGGTTGAAAACAAGTAAATGAGGGGTCCTAGAACTCACACAAGGAAGACGAAGATGAAGAGCTTCGTTTGGACTAGCTCCACGACGAATTTCGAGCTCGAACCACCACTTTTCTCTCCTTTTTCTCTTCTTCCTCTCTTCTTTCTCTCCTCTCTCTCTTTTTGGCTGATTTTGCAGTGTGGGGAGGGGAGATGGTTGCCCCCTCCCTTAACATGCCCCCATTTGCCCTTCCTTCGCTCGTTGGCAGGTTTGGTCCCCGACTTCAGACTTTATTTCTTTTTCCTTCTTTCGTCGGCTTTAAAATAAATAACCGGGCGTTACATCCAAATATCTACAATCAACATTGTATTAGTCTATGTCTATTCTCAAAATCATCCAAACAACCTAATAAGGATTTAAGGCTAGTATGATCTCATGTTATGTGCAAATGACTCATGTTAAAACATGAACATCAATCATTTTTTAGTTAGATAAAGTGTTTTTTTTAAATTTTTATCATGCAAGTAATCAGATTGGACTTTGATAATTTCCATTCAAATTAATTCAAATTTTTGTCATTTTATAAAAGGTCTTTATAAATATGCAAAATTTATGGGGGAGAAATTGAACATGGAAACATCAAGTCAGTAGAACATGTGCACAATCACACATTTTAAATTTTAACAAAGCCAAGTGAAGCAAGCACCCAAAAACAACAGTTTGACGCGCATACATATGCATCTTATTGCACTATGTTGCTTGTGAGTGATATCTTTAAATACCCATATATTGATCATGTTAAAACATTAGATTTTAACAAACATTCAAAATTTGAAACAATTCAAAATATTTTTCAAAGATTGAAGAATATAGTGTTTCTGAAAATCATCACAATTGACTTTGGAAGATAATTCTATCGAACTTTCCTTTTGGAAGAAACCATTTTAAAGCAAACTATTTTTTAAAACTGTTGTCACAGTGGAGATACAAACATTCATCCGCTGTAGCTACAGTAACCAGTACAACAAAACAAGTTTTCTCAGCGCATGATGTTGGTAAAGCATCTGCTGTAAATACAGTGTTAATACTCACAGTGCATAACTTGTATTTGTTATCCATTGTAGAAAGAGTACAAGTGTACACAACGTATGTACACAGGTAAACATACAATGTACATCATCATAAACAATCACAGCTTATGACAACAAGCCATCCGGTGTAAACATCACAAACATTCAGTCTACACAGCGCATGAACCAAATGGTCTTCCACTGTGTATAAGAAAACAAAACAAAGAGTACAAAGTGCATGAACAAATGTTCATCTTTTGTGAACAACCAAACAAACACTCAAAAGTCCACAGCATGTTCATCCGCTGTGAACAACCAAACAAGCACTCAAAAGTCCACATCCTATGAACAAATGTTCATCCGCTCTGGAAATAGTGATTATCCATAGCGCATGACTATGAAGTCATCCGCTGCATACTTACACAAACATTTAAAGGATCCACAGTGCATGACCAAGTAGTCATCCTCTGTATACTCAGAATTAGTCAAAGGAGTCCACAACGTAAAAGTTTAAATTGTACAGTAGACACTGCTCATAGAGCGCATGTGTAACTCACAGCGGACACTTAAAATTTAATTTTTAGGTTTACTGTTTCACACAGCGGACACACACACACTGTATAAACAGCAGACACACAGTTTGTCCATTGTATATATAGTTCAACACTTGTAATTTTCTCATTCATCTCGAGTGAAAGTGAGAAAATTACTAAATTTCAAAACATTCAAAATCTGCTAAAACCCTTAAACCCCTGTCATTCTAAACCAAAACTTTGTTTGATCTTTCTTCTTGTTCACAATCAAATAGGTATAATAACATGATTCTAATCATCAAACATACATTAAAACATCTTTTTTTGTGATTCTAATTTAGACATTGCTCGACCTAGGTCAAACATTTCACCTAAATCAAAACTCGAATCTTTTGATGTTTTAAACAAAATCAAACACTGAATATGTGTTATATGACCTTAGTCAAATGTGTATTAACTGTTGTTTTGATGTAATTTGGTTAAGTGTTGATCATGTTCATGATCAGTCATGATGTTCATGCCAAAATCATACAAACCTGATATTTGATCTTTGAAAATGTTGAAAATGACTTGAACTATATTATACCTTGGTAAACTTGTTCAAAAGTCAGTAACAAATATGAATAATCAGTTAATTTTGCATGGCATTCACACACAAACATTAAATGCATTTTCATTCAATGTGCATTAAATGGCCAGAATTGACTTGAAAAGGTCAAACTGAAATTCATGAACAAGATGTTATAAGATAGAATTAGTGTATGAATTGAACAAAACAACTTGTTGGTGATAAATCAAAAACACTGTATAACAATTTGGATAAAATCAAATTGAAATGACAAGATTTGCATAATTAAAATTAATAAAATGTTGACTTTTGATGAAGTCAAACTGATTCAATTAGATAATGTCAAAGAACATACACTTATATCAAACACAAGTGTTTCAACATGCATTTCAACATCTCATAACAAGCACAATAGTCTAGTAAACACTTGATCAATATTTAATCATCACACATCATTAACATACAAGATACTAACATCAATCTCTTATTGCAGATATGGCAAACCTAGTGTTTGTAAGAGATCATAATCTCTATGCATTTCTTGATCCTGATTCACCAAAGGCTACGAATTACAGAGACATTGTACAGGCTATCAGACATACTAGGCTGGTTAATGCTATGACATCCAGGCCTGAGATATATGAAGATCATATAGTGTAATTTTGGACTCATGCTCATCTAGAACAGATAAATGACCAGCAAGTAGTAGTATTTACTATGCATAATCATCAGATCACTATCACAGAAGAGATTATAAGGAGAGTATTACAACTGGGAGATGAAGATGCTCAAGGTCCAATAGAATTTGATGAAAACTGTGTGTTTCATTTTTTATCACACAGATTGTAGGATTCTATGTGCCCAAGACACTTAGAATATTGATGTGGTTAGTACGTTATGATCCAAGTCGGGTTATACCCAATAACAAGCTTAGCAAACACCAATTAATATTTAATTGATGCTATGATCATGCAATTAAATATTTACACCAAATTTAGGAAATGGGTTTTCTAAATAAGTTGCATATGAGATGGAACAATTTATTAGGATATTTTGTTCAATAATATTATTTGAAGTGTTATTTAAATTAGTTGTATAACACCAAATAATAATGAGAGTATACTACTTATACAATTAATTGGTTAATTGTATAAACTAGTTAAAATACTAGACAATATATATGTGTGTTAATGTTTTATATTTATAAAAGAAAACTTCTCTTTTTTAAAACATCAAAACCATCCACCATGAAGCATGCATGTGCATGTGTAGTGTTCCTTTCGATTCTCTTGATAAGAGAATACACATGCATTTGTCTTCCACTAGCTCAATCCACTAGCTTGGTCTTGGAGAAACACACACATGCACTACTTGTCTACCACTAACTAACTAGTCAACATATACTCTCTCATTCTCATAATAAAGACATGCAAACAACAAGAATTCAGCTCTCCTCTTCTCTCTAAGAGTTACGAAATTTCAGCAAGAAAGGAGGGTTTTTCAGCAGCTGCATAAGAGGGTTTTTGAGCTGGGTTTTGAGCAGTTTTGGTGTAGTTTCTTCCTAACAAGAAGGTTTTCTTGCAATGAGGCTTGGGGTATACAAGCTTGAGGACTTCTACTCTTGAAGTCTTGGCCTTTTTCAGCATCATTCCAACTTCTTTTGGTCGACTTTTTGCTGCTGCAGTAAGGTAGTTTCACAGCTCAATGAAGCTGTGATTTTATGTAGTTTTACATATGTTCATAGCTTGCTAATTCACATAAATATCCTTTATTCTTTGGGTTTGTTTTATACATCAATATAGTCATCTAATGAACATATTTTTCAGCTTATAAACATGGTTATAATGCTTTACTTCCGCTGCATTTTAAGAAAGTTTAAATGGTTAAACTATGATTTTATGTTCTAACAAACCCAACAATGGCATCAAGAGCCGGTTATGTGGATAGCTTGCTTGTTCTTGTCCTTTAAAAATTAGTTTTAGAGGATTATTATAAACTCATAATAGGATGATTTTGGTTGATTCAATAAACCCCATGTCTTTCAAAGTTATATCTTCATGCTTATGATTAAACTTTGAAAGATAGGAATGTCAATTGGTTGATATATTTGGATGTTGTTTGTTTGGACAAACAAACCTTAATTTTCAGTTTATGTTGGCTGAAAATTTGGGGTTTGGTGGGGTTTATTTTGTTTATTGAATAATATTTATGATTTTTCATATGTTAGTGTGCATAACCTAGCCTTTGGCCTTTTGATTTGGATGGTTTTAGTGGTTGTTTTAACTCATTCAACTGGGTTGTAATATTTATGTTTATTATTTGGGTTGTAATTATTTATTCATTTGGTTATGTAATAAATAGACTAGGTGCATTTCTTTTATTAGAAAAATGTATTAGGATATAATTTTTATAAAAGGAAGATGCACAAGATGAAGACCCAAAGATGGACATTAAAGACATAAAAAGGGACTTGAAGCATATGGATGCAAGTTCAAGTGGGAGTCTAAGAAGACCTCTATTTTGTGTTGTATTCAACCCTTAGGAAAGACCAAATGACCATACTTGTGATGGCAAACAAGTGTGGTCACAATAGTAGCTATGGTTATGCACATTGTGGTTGTTAATATTATGCTTGTTTGGTTGTTTGTTGTATGATTGTTGTTTGATATTTGGATATGCATAACAAACTCATTAGCAAACTTAACAAGCTGAAAATTTATGGTTTCTAATCATTAAGTGGTTAATAAAAAGATTATTAAAAGGATTAATGATTTAATAAAAAAGGTTTTATTAAAAAAACCATAGGATACCTTGCATTTGAAAGCATGCAAATACAAGGTACATAGAGTTTTCAAAACCAGAATTAATGAAAACCAAAAATCCCTTTTGAAACAAGTTTAACACCATCCTTTTTCACGACACTCGAATCACTTGAGAACTATTTGTGGGATAAAGTTCACCTAACCACTTTTAGGGAACTTGTGTTTTGAGGTGGGCTTAACATATTTGTGGGATAAAGGTCACCTAACCACTTGTATAAGTAAACTCACATGTGCGTGTAAGTAGGACGACTTGAATTGGAAACCATGTGCATAGGGTCACCGAAGCATGGCGTACAATGGTGTTGATGGGATTAAACGTGCCAACCAAACATAAGATGTTTAACCGATCCCATAAAGGCTAGAAGTTGCAAAAGGTTGCAATTGTCAAATATTGACTACCTTGTTAAATTAAATAATGGGATAAAGGTCACCTAACCATTATTTGAATGTAACGTTGGATTCTAGATTTTAATTATTAATTGTCTATGAGACATAAAATGGTATTAATAATTAAAATAAAATTTTAAGAAATACTAATAAGAACTTTGTAAATTTTGTAGAATGGCCGCAAACAATAATGCTACCACTCCGACCGTCCATACCCTATCACTGAGAATCGTTATCAAAATGAGCAAAAGCCTATGTCCTTGACGATCCCATCTCTCACCAACCAACGCTGTTGATGTTAAGGCCTTTTGACGATTGGCTTAAGCATATTAAGGATTCTGTGCAAGTTTCCTACCTCATGTTGGGAATATGATTCCTGAATTCCAAAAGGGTTTGGAACATCATAGGGCATATGACATGATAATCTAGTTGAAGGAAATGTTCCTTCAACAAACATTAGTAAGATTGCTTCGAAATGGTTCAAGCACTTTATGCATGTCACATGGAAGAAACCCAATCGATATCATCTTATATATTCTTAAGATGAAAAGCCACATTGATAGCTTCAAGATGCTTAACTGTCCTATCTCAAAGTCGTTGGCCAAGGATTTGATCCTTGATTGCCCAACTAAAGGTTTGAGACATTCATAATAAACTGTAATATGAACGGGTGGGACAAGAGCATCGGTGAAATTCACGCAATGCTCAAAAGCAACCGAGGCAGGGATAAGTAGAGAGGCTCTACCCATTCTCTCGATCAATGAGGGGGACTATAAGAAATGGCCAATCTCGATCCTAACGCAATTATTGCCAAAAGAAAGGAATACATCAAAGCAAAGGTTAAAGCGAAACCTCAACAACCTAAGCTTATGAAGCCTATAGTAAAGGAGAACGATCCATGCTTTGAGCATGGAGAGATAGGACAATAAAAGGGAATTGTCCCTCCTACCTCAAGGAGTTGAAAAATAAAGAGGGATGCAAGGCAAACCTCGAATACAATTTTCATGATTCACATTGTATTAAATGTCATTTCTTCAAACACATGGGTATTGGATACCGGATGTGAGACTCATACTTGTTATTGTTGCAAAGGGGTTCAAAAGAAATGTGTACTTCAAAAGGGAAACTCTATTTTGAGACTTACAAATGGTTTGGAAGTTGTTCTCAAAACCTTTTGTATGCACCTAGTTTGACTAGGAACATAATTAAAGTTTCCTATTAAAACAATATGGTCATGATTTAAACTTTGTATATAATGGTATTAAGTTTTATGGATGATGTATTTCATTTTAAGGATATGCCTTTTGATGATATTCATGAATTAGTTCATGATAATTCGTCCTATAATAACTCATTATACACATTAAGCACCAAGAAACTTAAAATCGGTTTAAGTTATTATTATCTTTGACATTGACATCTTGGTCACATAAACAAGAATTGGATTCAAACACTTCAAAAGAATGGTCTTTTGGAAACAAATGAAATGTTTCATTTGACAAGTGTGAACCAAAAGACTTATTAGGAATGATACATTTGGATGTATGTGGTCCTTTTAAGACAATGACAAAGATTGGTGAAAAGATACTTCATTACTGTTACCGACGATAACAGTCGCTATTATTGTGTGCACTTGATGACACATAAGAACGAAGCTTTTGAAATGTTCAAAATCTTCAATAATGAAGTAGAAAATCAACTCTACATAACTATCTAAGTTCTTCATTCTGATAAAGGAGAAACTGAACCCTATTTGGATATGGTTCAATTCATTAAGGCTGTGAGCTTACCACCTTTATCATCTTGGGTTTTCACACTAATCTCCACGGCTCATATTTTGAATATGGCCCAAACCAAGAAAGTGGGTTCGACACCTTTTGAAATATGGCATGGAAAGAGTTCCATAACTATCATATTTAAAAGGTATGGGGTAGTGAAGCTTATGTTAAGCTTAACACCGAAAACAAATTTGAAAGTCGATCCACTAAGTGTATATTTGTTGGATATCCCAAAGACTATATGGGATACTACTTCTTTGATCCAACAGAGCAAAAGGAATTTATTGCTCGAAGGGGAGAGTTCTTGGAAGCCAAGTTCCTTATGGAAGGAGTGATGCATAGAACAATGGAATTTGATGAAGATCAAGATCCACAAGCCGATACACGTTTGGTTGACACTAGCTGTCAACAAGAGGTTGTTGATGATGATCAAGAGGTTGATCAATACACACAAAACGTTCATAGATCTGGTAGAGTTAGCATTCCACCTGAAATATATGGATTTTTCATGGATGGATGCTATGAGATTGACTCTGATGAGCCAACTACATACCATGATACTATGCCCAATTCGAATTGTGACAAATGGCTGGAAGCCATGAATGTAGAGATGCAATCCATGTATGACAACCAACTTTAGGAATTGGTTGACCCTCCACTTAACTCCAAACCGGTTGGATGCAAGTGGGTTTTCGAGAAGAAAACAAATATGCATGGAAGCTTGGATACTTACAAGGCAAGACTTGTAGCAAAAGGTTTCACTCAAACTCAAGGGGTTGACTATGATGAAACCTTCTCACCTGTGGCAATGCTAAAGTCTATTAGGATATCATTTGCCATTGCTTCTCATTATTATGAGATTTGGCAAATGGACGTCAAAATCGCTTTTCTTAATGGATATCTTGAGGAAGATGTCCATATGAAACAGCCTGAAGGTTTTGTCAATCCAAAACATCCTAACAAGGTATGCAAGTTAAAAAGATCAATCTATGGATTGAAACAAGCATCGAGAAGTTGGAATCAACGTTTTGATGAAGAGATCAAGAAATTGGACTTCATCAAGAACGCTGACAAAGCTTGTGTGTATAAAAAGGCTAGTGGGAGTGTAATCACATTCTTAGTATTGTATGTTGATGACATAATACTATATGGAAAAGACATTCCAACCATGGAAGGTGTTAAAACCTGGCTTGGAAATTGTTTTTCCATAAAAGATCTCGGTGTAGCCGCCTATATTTTGGGAATAAAGATCTATAGGGATAGATCGAGGCGGTTGATAGGTCTAAACCAAAGTGCATATATTGATAAAATCTTGAAAAGGTTCAAGATGGAAAACTCTAAGAAAGGTATGGTACCTATTCAATGAGGGACAATATTGAGTGCATCTCAATGTCCAAGCTCAAAGGATGAGCAAGATTGTACGAAGGACATCCATATGCGTCTGCTATAGGATCCATCATATATACGATGATATGCACTAAGACCGGACGTGTCATGCGCGTTAAGCATGACAAGAAGATATCAGCAGAATCCAGGTAATAGCCACTGGATGGCTGTAAGAGTATTTTGAAATACCTTAGAAACACTAAGGATATGTTCTTAATATATGGATCTGGTGAAGAGGAACTCCTTGTAAAGGGTTACACGGATGCGAGTTTCCAAACTGATCGAGATGATCCTCGATCATAATTGGGGTATGTCTCCATTATGAATAGGGTAACATTGTCCACTACAAAAACAGAATACATAGCCACCTCATTAGCAGCTTTGGAAGCTGCATGAATAAAAGGTTTATCACCGATCTAAGGGTGGTCTCTACCATTCAAGACCCCTTAGAAATCTTTTGTTATAACGAGGGTATGATTGCTCAAATCAAGGAACCCCGTGCACATCAAAAGATTAGGCACAATGAGCAGAGATTCAACTACATAAAGGATGAAGTTGAAAAGGGAAAGATATGTATTCGCAAAGTTCACTTTGATCAAAAGATTGCGGATCCACTCACGAAGCTCCTCGAAAGGTCAAAGCATGAAAGTCATACTTGTGCCTTAGGACTTCGATATTCTAGTGATTGGACTTGAGCAAATTATGGATTTGAATAAGTGGAACTCTTTATTATTTGAGTAAAATTATTTGGTTATAATGTTTCAATTAATGTTCTAATTTAGCATGTTTAATCCATGAGTAAATTATTTACTCTAAATGTCTGTAGTCGTTCATACTTGTGGGAACAAGTGTGAGGGTAAGATTATTATGAACTTGGATTGGTTGATATTCATAAGGATGAATATAGAGCAATGGGTTGCTACCAAGGTTCATAGATATTTGTAGGATACAATATTGGACTAACCCATATCTCAAATTTTACTACATGGAATCTTATCGATTGATCATAAGTAAATTTGAGTAAAGGCGAATATCATTTGGTATCCTCCGACCTGAGATACATATTGGGTTTTGATATTCACTAAGTATTATACCTTGAGCTAATTCTTCACTGTCCTGAAATAGTGGACAGTACATAAGGGTATGTTCAGGTATAACACGAGGTCTTTGTGAGAAACGTATGTAGTCAAGATTGAATTTGTTCCTCTTATTCGTTGAGAGTTAGATGTCTAAGGCCTGATTAAGTTAAATCAACAAGGAATGATCATTCTGTGTCCTTGGATTTAACATGACATCTGTAACAAAAGGATAGATGATTGATTCACCTAAATCATTTTAAGTAGGGCACTTGAATAGGATGATGTTATTGAATAGCCATAAGTCATGTGTATTAAGGGTAGTAAACCGTTGTTGGTCGTCATTTACTGCTTGCATCAATCATCTATGAATCTTGGGAAAGTGGGAGATTGTAGGATTCTATGTGCCCAAGACACTTAGAATATTGATGTGGTTAGTACGTTATGATCCAAGTCAGGTTATACCCAATAACAAGCTTAGCAAACAACAATTAATATTTAATTGATGATATGATCGTGCAATTAAATATTACACCAAATTTAGAAAATGGGTTTTCTAAATAAGTTGCATATGAGATGGAACAATTTATTAGGATATTTTGTTCAATAATATTATTTGAAGTGTTATTTAAATTAGTTGTATAACACCAAATAATAATGAGAGTATACTACTTATACAATTAATTGGTTAATTGTATAAACTAGTTAAAATACTAGACAATATATATGTGTGTGTTAATGTTTGATATTTATAAAAGAAAACTTCTCTTTTTTAAACATCAAAACCTTCCACCATGAAGCATGCATGTTCATGTGTAGTGTTCCTTTTGATTCTCTTGATAAGAGAATACACATGCATTTGTCTTCCACTAGCTCAATCCACTAGCTTGGTCTTGGAGAAACACACACATGCACTACTTGTCTACCACTAACTAACTAGTCAACATATACTCTCTCATTCTCATAATAAAGACATGCAAACAACAAGAATTCAGCTCTCCTCTTCTCTCTCAGAGTTACGAAATTTCAGCAAGAAAAGAGGGTTTTTCAGCAGCTGCATATGAGGGTTTTTGAGCTGGGTTTTGAGCAGTTTTGGTGTAGTTTCTTCCTAACAAGAAGGTGTTCTTGAAATGAGGCTTGGGGTATACAAACTTGAGGACTTCTACTCTTGAAGTCTTGGCCTTTTTCAGCATCATTCCAACTTCTTTTGGTCGACTTTTTGCTGCTGCAGTAAGGTAGTTTCACAGCTCAATGAAGCTGTGATTTTATGTAGTTTTACATATGTTCATAGCTTGCTAATTCACATAAATGATCTTTTGTTCTTTGGGTCTGTTTTATACATCAATATGGTCATCTAATGAACATATTTTTCAGCTTATAAACATGGTTATAATGCTTTACTTCCGCTGCGTTTTCAGAAAGTTTAAATGGTTAAACTATGATTTTATTTTCTAACAAACCCAACACAGATTGGCTACACTGGTACCGTTGAAAGAAAGAAAATCAATAATACATACATGTGTGCACAATTCAGATTCCTAATGCACACTTCAGATTCCTAATGCACACTTATCAAAAGACAATGACAAACAGGAAGACCAGTCGGGATGCTACTTCTTTGAGAAGCTCTATAGCAATAGCAAACATCATACAAAGAAGACCATTCAACTTTGATGCACAAGTGTTAAATGGAATGGTATATAACTTAACTGAGTTGAGGAACAAGTTTGACATTTACGCAAGATTCCTTAACTAGTATAGGGAGCTGAAGTGCCTGCTCCAGCACACATAATTGATTATAACATCCCTATACTAGACATCTTAATGAGGATTCCAGGACATGGTGAACCTCTTATGATGTTTTAAAACATTATTCATCAACAATCAATTATTCAACCAGTCCCAATCTTGTAAGAAGAGCAAACTGCTATTGAACATGAACCAATCATACCTGATCCCATTGAACCAGAACCAAAACCAGTCATTCAGCAAGAACAAGAGCATGTTCTTGAAGAAGCACAATAACCGGAACAATTTCAGTTCGAACAACACATGCCTTCACCACCACAAAGCCCAACTCTATCTGATCCAAAAACACTATCTTATCTTTTGAGAGACATTGATGCATCTTTAGAAGAACATACAAGTCCACAAGAAGAAATTAGCACATCTTCATAACATGAGCAGACACAAGAAGAACAAAGCGCTCATGTTGAACATACAGAAACTAAGGAACAAGGCAGTGAGATTCCTACAGAAGAGGAGATTGATTAGTCTAAAGTGTTTTTATTCACAAAGTATAACAAGTTGATTTAAAAGTCAACTAACAAAGCAAGAAAGCTTAAAAATAAACTGAAAAGTAAAGATGAAGAAATTGAAAGCTTAAGGCAGATTAAACAGCTCAAAAGTTAATTGTTTAGTTTTTGGAACAACAACTTAAACAAGACAAGGAAGAGCTAAAGATGAAAGATCAAGATCTTAGTAGTGCAAGACTTTGCATTGCATACCTAACTGAACAGACAGACTCAGAAGATATTGATATTGATGAGCTTAAAAGCACAATTTCTGCTCAAAATGAAGAAATTGATAGGCTTAATCATGAATTGGAACATACAAACACTCTCCGGAATGAGGAAGAACAATCAAAAGGTCAAGAAGAAGACCTGGGTGATGAATTTGAAGTGCAAATCATATCTGAAGCTGAGGAAACAAGCACTAATGAATCTGAAAATGCTATCAGCATATATGAGGAACCATACTCTATGGATCAACTATTTGAAGAGTCAAATCCATTTGAGAACATACACTACTCTCCAATTCTAAGACAACATTTTCATACACCTGACACAAACAATTAAAACTAGCATTGTTCCTATGAACACATTATCAGAAAAACATAAGGAATTGATCAAACAATTTACTGAATCTTAAGAGAACCATCCAAACCATCCAAGGATCAAGCTTCATCATCATCTAAGACTCATTTTAAAACCTATGAGAGGAAGAGAAAGAGGTTGTATATAGCCTCTTTGAATAAGGGAAACAAACCAGTTCAAGAACAAGAAGAACCTAAATCTCCTCCACTCAAACTTCTTAAGGTTAAAGCTGAACCAATTGACTTAGATGAACCAAAACAAACATCTGAAGCAGTTGTTCTTGAAGAAGGTGAGATAGACCAATCTCTTGATCAGCAACAAGAATCCATCATTATCCTGAGTGATTCTGATGATGAAAAGGAAGAAAGGGATGAAGATGAGGAGATGCAGAACATTCAAGAACTTTTCACTGATGATCCTCAAACATTGATAGGGATTGAATTAACAACCAGAGGGTTTTCTTATGATTCATTCATACACCATAACCTATCAGAGGTTAAATACTTGCTCAAAGACTTTCAAGAAGTAATGAAAGATGAAAAAGAGCAAACATACAAAACATACAAGGAAATTGAAGACAAACAAGAGCTTCAGAAGAATCTACCTAAAGATCCTCAAATAGAGAAGATGACCTACTCCAAGGTTAAAAGCTAGTTGAGTCATAAAAGAGTACCATACAGGTCATATGCAGGAAGATCTGTATCTCAAATGAAAGAGATGGCTAAGAGATATACAAGAACGTGCTTGCTAATGCTCTTAAGCCACAGATCATTAGACCACATCCGAATTCTTCTCTATCAATCTATTATCAAGCTCCACCTGAGCTTCATTATATAATGGAGCCCAGACAATTCATGCCTCACAGACTATGGCCTGAAGGCAATGAAGTCAGAGAAATGATCAATAAAAAAACCAATTTTGTAAAGCTCTAAGACAAAATTACACTCACAGCTATTGCCAATGAAAGAAAAGTGTGGCATGGAAGTATGATAAGATCTAGGATGCACTGCTGATCAAAAGAGTATCTGGACTTGTCTAGTACTTATCATACATATCCCAACAGGGATCTTTGAGCTATGAAGACATATTGGACCTGATGCAGTTAAGAATGGTCAATCACACAAAAAATCGCAAGGAAGCAGATTTTTATCATATCTTGAGAACGTACATGAACAAACAATATCATGATATAACGACAAAAGTAGTTAGAGAAGATAAGTTGCACATTGCTAAGCTTAGAAGAGAGCAATAGCTTACCAACAAAAAAAGAAAATAAATGAAGAATCATCTTCTCAGATTGATTCTGATATTTTGGAAAGGGTTGGTTACCCTTTGAGGCCATCTGACTTAAAGTTGATTATGAAGAAGATTGATGGCGATCAATACAAGCATCCAATCACAAGGTTATACTATGATGAACCCCTCTTTGAAGTGGTGTTAGAGAGAAAGCTAGAAGGGAAAGAAGCATCGGACAAAAGATCTTTGACCTTGTGGAGATAAAGTTACTCCATCCATCATATGTATCATTCCTGAAGGCAAAGACATTCCCTGCTATTGAAGATGTGTTATGCAAGGGAGATTGTTGTTATTTCATACACATGCTAAGAATTTTAGGCACTGTGTATGTAAATGCTGCTCTCAAACAAAGAATAGAAACAAATCAACAACCATTAACACACATAGAAGGTATAATAGGCATGAGAATCTCTAGAAATAACAATCTTGAGATCTTGAATGGCAATCATGTTGTAACCAGGGTTAGCAACATTGATGTGCAAAGCTTAGACAAATCAAGCTTGGAGCAGCTGGTTCATCTAACAATAGAGAGCAAGTATGATGATCAGAAGAGTGTTGTTGACTACTTTGTTGAGCACATAGTCAAATTCAAAAATGCTTTAAAGATCACTCCATTGTCTGAACTAGTCAAAGAAGCTCAACAAGATCAAGCTACTAAAAAGGATGTTGAAGAGTCCTTGAAAGAAACAGAAGAAAATTAGAATAATGTAGAAGAAGTTGGACCTTCTAATTCTTAAGAGGTTACTAACATACAAAGAGACAAAACAAACAAACAAACATGTCTAACAAACACGTCAAATCAGTCAAGCAAACATTCAAGTAACTTTGATTACACATGTAATCAGCAAACATACATGTAATCATACAAAACAAACATGTAATTTCATACATGTAAACATACAATCATTCATGAAAATAGTTTAACATACAATGAACCATGCATTCAGACAAACAAACTTTCATTCAAGTATAAAATCAGACACACAGTTAATCCTTTAATCATACATAACATACAAACATGCAATCAAACATTATAGGTCAAACACACAACCGTTATAATCATTCATATTGAACACAAACACACACATATTATTACTACCAAACAAAACATTAGAAAACAAACTTAAGAGATAGAAGTACCATTCTTAGGGGGAGTATTATTGGACTCAACAAGTGCCTTAATAAAATAATGCTTAAAAAGGATAATGTTTGTGTAAGGTTATTAGTAAGGCTGATGCAACCCAAACACTTAAACTCTTTCTTGCATGCATGCACATGTACACTGAAGTGGAATGCTTCAAAAGATTCACACTGACTTGGAAATTTATCTAAGTGTGAAATCTTCCGAAGCCAAGACCAATATCTTATGAAGCCAAAAGATGAAGTCTTCCAAAGCTTCAAGGGCAAAGTCTTCTGAAGCCAACCATTGAAGACAGATTTCTTCCGAAGACTTTTATATTACATGCTTTATCTGATGTACTTTTTACCTAAAGCTCAACCACTTTCTGCTGCCACTCTGATAAGTCACCAACCTTTTCATGAGTTGGTGAAAAGGTCCATGCTTTTGGTAAACTGTACATTGAGGTCTTGAGTCTGTAACTTTCCGCTTTATGTACTTTATCCTTTTTGTAATATATTAGGATGTGAGCTATGGCATGTCATAGTCACTAGTCAAAAGGCAATATGCCTTTTGACTCTACATGAATTTTGTTGTCTAGTTCATGTATCCAGCTGGCCTTTAAAGTATGGCCGGCTGTAGGTTTTAGTATAAGTATTTTTTTAGTTCTTGTAACTAAGTAAGTTTTGAGTTGAACATTGTAAACCACTTTGTAGGTTTTAGTATAAGTATTTTTGGGTTCTTATAACTTAAACCTTGAAAACCAACTGCTTGTGTATTGCTCTAGTTTCTGTCTCATTTTCATCTTGTGTTTCTTAGTTCTCTAAACTCATTCTTATTGTTCCCTATTTGAATTGTTAAGTATACACTCTTCTCCTTTTGTTGTTGTGTTGTACAAGTGTATAAGCCTTCACCCAGTCCTGCAATTGGTATCAGAGCTTCTCAGGCTCTTGATATAAGATCTCACCATCTTAAGATCCCTCACACACACAAAAATACTTAACCCTTCAAATGGCAGTTATCTCTAAAGCTGATATGGAAACTGGAACCATGAAAATGTCCCCACTGATCACTCTTGATGACTTTGACACTTGGTGCTAAAGAATGGAAGATTTCATCAAGTGTCAAGACTCAAGAATGTGGGAATCTGTTGTCTCTAGACCTTACATACCAAAAACTCCTTCAGCTGCTGCTGGAGGTGGTATGATCCCCAAGGCTGTGGTTGACTACTCAGAAAAAGATAGAAAGAGAGTAGAGATTGATCAAAAGGCCATGACAGCCCTTCAGACTGCTCTTCCAAACTCTGTATATAGAGGTTTCAAGAAATGCAAAACAGCTAAGCAGTTGTGGGATGCATTGAAACTAATGTATTAGGGTTCTACTGAAGCCAAGGAAAATAAGAAGGATCTTCTAAAGCGGCAGTTTAAAAATTTCACCTTCAAAGTAGGTGAGACCATGACTCAACAATACTCAGGTATGTTGAGATTGTGGATACCCTAGTGGATGTTGGAGTAACTCTTGAAAGCAGAGACATTGTAAGGAAGTTCATGTTCTCTCTTCCTAGGCAATGGACATATTACTATGTTGTAATCAAGAGAACTGAGAACCTTATGACTCAAACTCTGACAGAGTTGTATGGCATTCTCAGTGGATACCAGATGGAGATGAACATGCAAGGTTCATCTGGTAACTCCAGCAATCAAATGGGTTCAGCCCTTCATGTGACTGAAAGGGATAGCATAGAACCCCAGCATCATCTCATATGCTACCATGACATCTCACAAAACGGTTATTTCATCACCTTCCTGGAGACACCAAAGGAGAACTATACTTAAGGAAGCCCATTCCAAGAGACAAGTTCTTCTCAAGCCTTCATGTCATCTGATGAAAGTTGTGGTAGCTTCCTATTCACCCTTGAAGATCTGGACTGTATCCATGTAGACGACTTTGAGTATATGGAGATAGTCCAACAAATGGCTCTTCTCACTCACAGAGCCAAGAGATTCTACAAGAGGACAGGAAGGAAGTTTCCTAGCAATACAGCCAGTGGAAAGTTTAGACTGGACAAAAGTAAGGTTAAGTGTTACAACTATAACTTGATGGTTCACTTTGCTAGGGAGTGCAAGGCACCAAGAAAAAATGGTGGACAAGCACAATCCAGACCAAACTACATTGATAAAGCTACCTAGAATGAGAAGCCAAAGCAATAAGCCGTAGTTGCTGTTGAAGAAGGAGGCTTTGACTGGAGCTTTCAGGTGGAAGATGCATCTCCAAATCAAGCATTAATGGCTGACCATGATGAAACCAAGGTATTGGAACATCTTTGCACTCCTGAATGTATTGCTAAAGTCAATAGACACATGTCCTATAACCTAGAGATGAGATCTGATCTTGAGTCCTTGAACATACTAAAATCTAACTTTAGAAAGACTGAAAATGATTATAAGTTAAAGATAGAGGACTTGGAGAAAACCATTTCAGTTTTAAAACATGGGCATACAATTACAGGACTCAGATCAAAGATCTCATAACTAAGCTAACTGAATGCCTGGCTGAGCTTGTGATCAGCAAAGCCAGGGCAGAAAAATATGTTCTTGAAGAAGCGACCTTCAAGAACATCATATCCTCATCCTTACATGCAAAAGTTTGTTATCAAAATAGGCAGGGACTGGGATCTAGTGAGATAGCTCCTCCACACACAATCTTGTCTGTAAGATCACCTAGGTGTGGAACTTGTGAAGATGAGCTTCCTCACATAGACCGCTTGAGTGAAGAGGATGAAGAAGTGATAGTGAAGAATTCCTCTGAGAAGAGTGAAGAGGAGGATTCTAAGAAGGGTCACTATCCTTCTGAGGAGAGCATGATGCCTGAGATGACCAAGTCTATGAGGAAGAACTTGATCAGAAAGAGCAAAAGAAAGGCCAGGAGGGCTCAAGAGATCAAGGTCACTTTCAACTCTAAGCAGAAACAGGTCTTTATTTCTGCAGGATTTGATATGGTCAAGATTGAAATCTTAAACCTCAACTCTTCTATAAAGAGTTCTGGTTAATGTTCAAATAATCTCAGCATCAAGAAGAAGGCTGATCCGTTGTGTATCACTGCTACACAGCCTGAACCATCGAACTCCAAGAACAGTCCTAAGCCCAAAGGGGATGACTCATCATCTGCAAAGATGAAGGTGGAGAAGGGAAGTGATCAAAGTCAACCTTGTTCTCAGAAGAAAACTCTGGGGAAGAAAAAGATAAGTTGTGTTATGTGTGAAAGTACTTCTCATCTTGCTATGGATTGTCCATACAATCCAAAAGATACTCTTCATATGACCAAAAAAGAGACTCCCAAGAGATCTAAGAAAAACACAGCTTCAGAAGGAAAATTTGTTTCCTTCAGAAGCTCCAAAGGAAAGAAGAAGGCAAGTGGAAAATTGCTTTCGGAAGAAAAATTGGTCTCAGAAGAAAGGAATACTTCCGAAGCACTAAAATCTGCTGCAAGGCTAGCAGAATCTTCCGAAGGTTCAGTCATCAAAACTTACAAAGTCTTAAAAGCTTCCAAAATGATTAAGGTCAGGTCCAAACTTCCAAAGGTGGTGTGGAAATCAAGGAAAGACCAAATGACTGAAAGTTTTCCATCAACAACAACAACAGATCCCTAGAGCACAACCATAGGATCTATTACTGTTTCATTACCTTCTATCTCCTTTGATGAGCCCAAGACCAATAAGGCTTGGGTTTCCAAATGTAACTAATCATTTTCTGTGTGCAGGAACAGCTCAAGACAAACAAAAATGTCTGGATCATTGATAGTGGCTGCTCCAGGCACAACACAGGCAATAGGTCACTACTCCAGAACTTTGCAAGGATTGATGGAGGACGAGTTGCCTTTGGAGGAGATGAAGGAGGTTACACAGATGACTTTACCAGATTCACATGGGTCTTCTTCCTTAGAACTAAGGATGAGACGCCTGAGATTCTGAAAAAATTTCATCTTAAGAATTGAGAATCAATGTGATCACAAGGTCAAAAACATAATATGTTGTCAAGGAATTGAATTTAAGAATCAAATCCTTGATACATTTTGTGATGAAAAGGGTATTACAAGACAATACAGTGCTCCCAGGACTACTCAGCAAAATGGTGTTGCTGAGAGGAGAAACAGGACACTAATTGAAGCTGCTAGAACTATGTTATCTGACTCTAAACTGCCCATCACCTTCTGGGCAGAGGCAGTCAACACTGCCTGCTATGGGCAGAACAGAGTTTTAGTGGTTAAGGCCCATGGTAAGACTCCTTATGAACTTTGGCACAAGAGAAAACCTTTCATTGGTTTTCTCAGGTCATTTGGATGTCCATGCAGCATCTTGAATACTAAAGATCAAATTGCCAAGTTTGCTGAGAAATCAGATGATGGACACTTCATTGGATATTCTTCTCATGCTAAAGCTTATAAAGTATACAATCTTAGAACTAGTGTAGTTGAGGAATCAGCCAAATGTGACTTTCAATGAGCACACTCCCAGTGTGAAAGGTTCTAGTCCGGATTGGCTATTTGACCTTGACTTAGTTACAAACCGTTTTAACAAATCTTGTGAGAATGTTTCAGGGTCTACGGACATTCTACCTCCAGGTGATCCAGATCCAAGATTTGAGCTAAGAAGACCTTCAAGTTATACATCTTCAGCTCCAGTTGTAACTACTTCAGCAAATGAGGTTTCTATCAGCATAATAATGATAACTACAGCTGATCCATCTGAGATGCCTTCAAGTTCCAGCTCAGAGGCACAACAGGCAAACAAAGAAACTTCAAATGCTGAAGAAGACGATGGTGGTGGTGACAGTGCTCAAGAATTTCATGATGCTGATAACCACCCCATAGATGAACATATCAATGATGTCACACACTCATTGGATCAAGTTTCTCTTGATAAGTGTGTTGAAGTGGTGGAGGAAGCATCTATGCCAGATCTAAATTTCTCTAATTTAGACCTATCTCAGCAACTTGCTATGATCTCTCAGCTAAGTATCCATAAGTCCCATCCTACCACAAACATCATTGGAAATGTTGACACCAGGGTAAGAACAAGAGGACAAAACCATGAAGCAAATGTTTGTCTACACTCTTGTTTCTTGTCCCAGATAGAGCCCAAGAAAGTTGATGAGGCTCTGAAGGATGGAAGTTGGATTGAACCATGCAGGAGGAGCTACTTCAATTCAAGAGACAGAAGGTTTGGAATCTATGTCCTCTTCCTTATGGGAAGACTACTATAGGAACCAAATGGGTATTTAGGAATAAGAAAGATGATAGAGGTATTGTCATCAAAACAAAGCTAGACTAGTTGTTCAAGGATAGACACAAGAAGAAGGAATTGATTACACTGATGTCTTTGCTCCTGTAGCAAGACTTGAAGCTGTTAGGATATTCTTTGTTAGGACCGAGTATGAACTGGTACTAACTGAATCTATATGAAAACATATCAAATAGTGCTAAATCCTATTTGATTGGCATCCAATCAGAGAGAACGTTAATGTAATCAAAACTAACGATTAGAGAGCGTTAAGAATTGATTAGCAATGATCAGGAACGCTCTATGAAGTTGGAAGGGACGACTTGGACGTGCTGGGACGGCTAGGGTTGTGAATTCTCGAAGTGTAATGTTTTTCCATGAATTAAGTGGTATTTATAGGTTTGGTGTCTTCATTCATGCGACTGAACCATCAGCATGGTTCAGTCGTATGACTGAAGCATGCGGTTGATCCATTCGTCCGACTAAATGTCCAGTCGTGCGACTGAGTCAATCACATGTTACAATCGTGCGACTGATCCAATCTCCTGGTTCAGTCGTTGATTGGTCCATGAGCATGAAGTGTTCATGCGTATGGTCCATTGGCATGGTCCATTCGCATGAAAACTTCATACAATTCACAAACCTATATAGTTAATTCAATATGCGTTATCACACAATAAACAATGAAACATTAAACGTTATAAGCATCAACCACATATTGTATTTCATTTATACTCATTCAATAACACATATTCATTCATTCAAGAGTCTTTTATTACATATATCAAATGATTACATCAGTGTAACAAAATAAAAGTCATTAAACATTTAAGTACATTAGAACTGGAACTAGGGACGTGTGTACCAAACTCCCCCTTGGACCTAGTTCTACCTATTCTTTGACTTCCTTTGAAAACTCTTCATATCTCTTGAATCTCTCTTCCTTTGAAACCCCAGCATGAATATCAAATGCAAAGCATAAGCGTATGACTTGTTGAAACTGAAGTGCTTGCACGATATCCTGCGTATCAAAAAACAATGGCCACTTGTACAAAGTATATATATCATTTGCTGACAAGTTTGTGAGCCACATTAGGTCGAACACCCTTATTATCTCCAAAGTCCCCTTTCGATCCAACACAATGACGGCTTCTCCAGTACGCCAGTCATAGTAGCACCATTTAAAATGGGGTGTAAATTCTTGTTTCATCTCCCTCATAGGTATACGTGACATCGTGTGCGGAGGTCGCGATTTCAAGACAACTTTCGGTCTGCCAGTAATGGGATTAACTTCAGACCTTCTGATATACCTCGTCGGTTGTTGAGGTTTAACCCACCTGGTGTGGTACTCTCTTTTCAACGCAGCCTCAAACCAGCCTGATATCTTCTTCGGGTCAACATATAGCAACTTTAGGCGTGCCAGCTGGTTGAGCTCAAAACCTGGAAGAGTCTTTAGATCATGTGGAAATCTATAGTACTCTATTCCCTTCTCCCTCTTCACTACGTAAACACTTAGATCCTCAAAATATGCCCACGCTATGATCTTGCCAGACACCTTGAGATGCTTCTTCACTTTGTAGAGCTTGGTGTAGGCACTTGGCTTTGGTGCAGTGCGCTGGGCACGGATCTTGCAAAACAAGCCGCCTATTCAGCCTTTCTGATGTCCACATCGGCATCCGAGGCTTGGGCTTGGCTTGTTGATGTCTCTACCTCCTTTTCCATCTGATTCAGCTTCTCAAATGTATCACTGTCGAGAGTACTTCCCAAGTTGGGAACCATATTTCCCTCTCGGTCAGTGTACTATTGATAATGCTAGGCGATGACGTCCTCAATCTCTATCTCATCAACATCGTTAAGCTCATCGTCACTAGCCACATCAACAGTTAGAGCGTCCTTGATAATCTCATCCGGATTCAGCCGGAACATCTCAGCAAGTTGCTCATCAATAAGGTCATGAATTATTTCTCCTTCTTCGGTAACTCACAGACCTCCTGACAATCCCTTGCACATCAAGTATCATAGTTAATTGAGACTTGATTTGCTGTAGGGGAGCAACATCATATTCATCTTGCTGAGATGTTTGATCTGCTTGAATTAAACATGTAAACACATCAATAGTTAGTAAGTAATCAAGACAATCCAACATATGATAATGAAATATAAACATCAATTTACGTAACATTAATACATGATCCAAGTACAAAGCTTTCATAAATACATAGATATCTAAACTTTACTTTTGTTAGAATCATGCTGGGATCTTCTGCAGTCGGGGAAGTAGGTGGAGCAGACGATGATACTCCTTGGTCTTGTTTTCTCTTCGTTCTTCACTCTTGACCCGAAGCTGAGGCAGATGCAGCTGCATCGCCTTCTTCTTCATCATCATCTTCCCGCCTTCCTCTTGCTTCCCCCTCACCACTAACCTCATCATCATCATCTCTCATCATCTTCTCCATCATCATCATCATCATCATCATCATCATCATCATCTCCTTCTCCGATCTAAAGAGGCTTATCCTTAGATCCTTTGAGTTTGAGCATGATGGTCTTATTGGCAGCCTCCAACTCCTCTAGTTTCTTTGCTGATTCCACCTTATGCTCTTGGAGTTGGGCAATCTACTAGGCTTGCTGTGAGATCTGCTGAGCTTGGGTAGCACTGAGCTCCACAAGCTGACATATCTGTGCAGTCTTCTCCTCATCAGCAGCCAACAGCGTCAGCACCATACGATTTATTGCTGCCAGCTATTCCTCTACCCCAATAGAGGGTAGAATATATGCTGTGGGAAAAGTGGTGTGTGATGAGGGACCGACTTGGTGGCTGGTGGCAGTTGTGGTGGCTGTGGTGAATATGGGTGGTGGTATGTGAGTAGGTGGTGGATGGTAGGCTGTAGTGGTGGAAGGTGGAGGTGTAGTAGTAGTGGTGGAGGGTGGTGTGATAGTGGTGATGGGTGGTGTAGTGGTAGAGGTGGTGGCTGTAGTGGTAGAGGTGGTGGTAAGCAGTGTAAATCTGGGCCTCTTCCCCTTCTTCCCGTAGGGCTGAGCCATCCTTTTCTTCCATGTCCCCTTTGACATGGAGGCTCCCCTTGGCTGCTGGGTTCGTCTGAGGCATATGATGGATCAGTAACAGCCTCCCTAGACTCACCCTGACATCCACCTACCGCCCTCATGCCTCTATCACTGGCCACAACCCGGCTTCCCACCGTTCGTACCAGAGGCTCTTTGTCTGACTCCTCCTCCTCATCAGGCTTGAAATCCTGATGGAATCTTGCATTCTCTTTACCTCCTTTGGTAGATGGTGGAGATGTAACATCAACAGCAGTGGCCCTAGTTTGAGAGGGGCCGGTATCTACACCATCACCACTGTCATCGTCATCCGAGTCGTCAATCGGGAGTACAATCTGCTCTGTGTCCGAATCGCTATCATCGTTGTGCCACTTTCGCCTAGCTGGCGCCACATACTCCTCCCGGGCCAGATGCCTAAACAGTCGCCTTACCGGGGACTTCACCTGCTTGCCCCGGTATACCTTCATCCGTCCTAGAGTGGTATCATCCATCACCTCTAGAACCACATCGTCCTCCTTCTCCTTTGGTAGCGAAGGGAGCTTCTGAACGATAATCATCTGCATAAAGCGCGGGTACATGCAGAAGTTCTCTTTGCCCTTCGCCTCAATGTTCTCCACGAGATAGGTGAAGATCATCCTCGAGAAGCTGAATGGGTGATTCAGCACCAACGCCACGTAGGCGTTCTACATCTGATCAGATAGCTCGTCGAAGCCTCCCTTCCATGAGGCGATGCATCTCAACAGCACGTGGGCTAAGTACTTAAATTGGGGGCATAGGTTTCTCTTGTTGAGCACACCTATGTTGATGTCCCCCGAGTACTTAGCCCTCAGAAAACATCCTCGAACAGCAAGGAGATGCAGTCGTGTGGGGCAATCAGCATCATCTCCGAACTCTAATACTGTCCTGAGATCATCCTCTGTGATCTCTATAGCTTCCCCAAAGATGGAACTCCTGATACGATGGGGCTCGGAGGACCTGTCAACTATAGCGCTTTACCAGAAAGCCTGCTGAACTGATCGGTACGGTGTGCACGGTGTCGAGATCGCACGTACGATCCTCGATCTCCGTAGAAAAGTAATGATATCGGAGAACTCAGCTGCGTTGCGTGATGACAGATCAAGATGAGCACAAATGTTATGCTTTGTGCTCATCGTCCAACGACTCGCCATTTGTGACACAAAGTAAATAAACGTTAGTAAGTGACAATGAGTAACAGTTTGATTCATGCGACTGAGATCTAGTCGTGCGAATAGACTGTACGATTGAGATCTAGTCGTGCAAATGAGCTCATACGTACGACTGAGTCATTTGACTGGGCTTAGACGTATGTTCTCTCATGGGTTTACCTTAGTCGTGCGACTGAACTCATACGCATGGTTCAGTCGTGCGATTGAGCAATTCGTCCATCTCAGTCATGCGATTGAGCCATTCGCATAGCTCAGTCGTGCGATTGAAGTTCATCAGGGTGTCCATTCGCATGACAGACTGTTTGTCCATTCAAATTCAAATTTTGAGCAAAACATGATGTTAGACGTTATGGCTCGGCTCATTAGGTTAGCAAATGTCCAACTAAACTCCTAATAGCTTTTATTTGATTAAGATACTTAGTTTTAATGATTTATTTGTCAAACTAAGTCTCGGTTCTATTTAGATCTTAAGTTCGATCATTTGGACATGTATTTACTGATCTTTGAGGTTGAATATCGTCGCGCAGTGCTGTAGAATCAGTACAAATCGCCAGAATATTTCAAACAATGGTCTATATTGATCAAACGAAATTTTGGCAGAGTGAGGTTAAGTCATACGTTTGAGTGGGCAATTGGAGTGAATGAACAACTGCGACCGACTCCCCCTCTATTTATACTAGGGTTTCCTCCAGTCGTGCGATCGAACCTAGTCGCATACTTGATTCGTGCGACTGAGGGTCAGTCGTGCAACTGGCCCATTCGGTCACCTCCAATCATGCGATTGAGGGTCATTCGTGTGACTGTCACAGTCGGTCACCTCCAATCGTGCGATTGGGTTCATACGTATGGTCCAATCGTACGATTGGTCCATACTCATGGTCCAGTCGTGCGAATGGCTCATACTTATGATTTTTGACTTCATGACCATTTGATAGCCTGTTTTAACAGTTGATAGAACATTTTGAGCATTCGATCATCTCAGACATGACCATTTCAACTTAAAGAACCTTTGATCACCTTAGACGTGATCCTTTATCCACCTGATCACATCAGACGTGATCCTTTTACTTGAAAACCGTTAATCACCTCAGACGTGTTTATTTTAAGAACAAAAACTGATGATCACCTCAGACGTGATCCTTTTAATTTTCTTCAGAAACAGGTGATTCAAGATTAACGTTTAGTTCCTTTTGTGACATTCACAGAGATACATCTTATTGCATAGTCCGACACTGACACACTGCAAACATAAAAACTTGAAAACTAGAAACACTTAACTAAATTACTAAATAAACATATTTTTGTGATTTTTTTTGGGTAGAGTTGAAGACATTTTAGTATTCACCTTAAAATGATTCTCCCCCTGAGCAGAACAGTCTATTAGCATTAACTACATTTCTAAGACAGATTCATATGGAATCAGACAGGCATAAATGTAATTTCTTGGAACTTTTGTTGATATATTGAAAAGGAAACTACATATTTACAGATCACAGTTTCTCATTCATCTAAGACTTCTAAGCACCAAGTGGAAATCATGCTTGGTCTGTTATGTAACACACATTGATTTTGAACATTAGGTGGTGCAGTCATGATGATTATCGGTATACTTGTCCAATTAAGTCCATACACAGATTTTTGTCACACATCAAGGATACTTAAGTGGATTTGACCAACAAGTGTTTGTGCGTCTCGCTAGTATATGGTAATTAATCTTCCTCAAGAGATTTTTGAGCAGTGCGGTGGTTAAGAAGATTTTGGTCCTAAGAGCTTTCAAAGAGATGCAAAGCCTCAGGTCAGTGCCATCGCACAGCAGAGAGGCGCAAACAATAGTGAATTCTTAGAACGGATAGGTTATGCTAAGCCTCAGGTCAGTGCCATTGCAAAACAGAGAGGCGCAAGACCTATCTTCTTCTTAGAGCAATATACTTTAATATACATTTCAGCAGTGACTTTTGTCATCTTTTGCTCTGTTTTTCGGGTCTTTGCACACATTTGTGGCATTCAATTGCTCCTCACCCCTTATTGGAAATTGATTGATTGTGCAAACCAGGGATACCATGGGAACCCACAACTTGTTGATTGATTCAGGTTTAAGTGAATCACCAATGATGTCTACTAGTCTTTGTGTTGAACCTACCGATACATCGTATAATGGACTAGCACCTCCCTAGACCTACTTTCTCTGTGTAATTACAGTAATAGAAAAGCATACTATCATTTTCCCAATATGTTAGACTTAGAGTTGTCAGACTTACGATTTTCTGTGATTTAAATTAAACATTGCAAAAATAGAAAATCTTTTTGGTGTTCCAAGTAACACGACGCCTGTGTACTATCACATTCCAATGTGTTGAATCACTTTCTTAAATTTGTTGCTTTTGCCTTTTTGGCTTATCTGCTCTCCCCCCTTTTTTAAGTAAATAAATACTGAAACTAAACTAATCTCCCCTAAAATACTAAAACTAAAAATATTTTTGTGTTTTTGGATTTTTAAGACAGGAAATTTAAATAAGATAAATAAAAGAAAATAAAAGAAAAAAAAACTAAACAGGTGTCGGACTAAGCATTTGCATCTTCTGGAATCACATCACATTTCTTTTTCATGCCGTAGACCTCTAACAGATAATGAAAATCTGGGTTTATCAAAAGGTTTAGTGTAGAGGTCGGTGCGTTGAAAATCCATGTTTATTTTAATCACATCAATTAATTGTTTTTCATAGCAATCACGTATGAAATGATATTTTATGCCGATGTGTTTAGTCTTAGGGTGTTGAACAGGATTTTTAGTTACAGCTATGGCAGCAGAATTATCAACAAAGATAGGAGTGTTTGAAAATTGCAAACCATAGTCCCGCAATTACTGTTGTATCCAGATGATTTGTGAACAGCAACTTGCAACAGCAACGTATTCAGCTTCACATGTTGACAGAGCAACAAATGTCTACTTCTTGCATTGCCAGGTGACTAAACGCCTTCCAAAGAACTGACACCCTGCTGATGTTGACTTGAAGTTCATCTTGCACCCACCATAGTCTGAATCACTCTAAGCAGTTAGCTCAAAGTCATCATCATGAGGATACCACAACCCTAGTGTTGGAGTACCCTTCAGATAACGAAAAATCATTTTCACCCCGATTAGATGATTTACTTTTGGTTTGGCTTGATATCTGGAGCATAGACATGTGGCATACATGATATCCGGACGTGAGGCAGTGAGATACATGAGAGATCCGATCATCCCACGATACATGGTGGCATCCACCAAATCCCCATTATCATCTGGTGCCACATCATGGTTTGTAGCAAGTGGGGTACCGGAAACATTGACATTTTCAATATCAAATCGACTTAGAATGTCTCCAACATACTTAGCCTGATGCAGAAAAATACCGGTAGGTGTCTGATCCACCTTTAAACCTAGGAAGAACTTCATCTCTCCCATTGCACTCATTTCAAATTCTGCCTTCGTCTTAGATTCGAATTCTTTACATAAATCTTCGTTTCGGGAACCGAAGATTATGCCATCCACATAAATCTGCACCATTAGTAATTCTCCATCTTTCTCTTTGATAAACAACGTGCAATCAATCACACCCCTGCGAAAACCATATTTTAATAGGTGGGTGGAGAGCTTCTCATACCAAGCTCGAGGAGCTTGATGTAGCCCGTAAAGAGCCTTATCCAGCTTGTAGACTCTATCCCGATAGTAAGGATCTTCAAATCCTTTGGGTTGACTCATGAATACTTCTTCACGGATTTCCACATGAAGGAATGCACTTTTAACATCCAGCTGATAAACCTTGATCTTCATATAGGATGCACAGGCCAGAAAAATGCGAATAGCTTCCATCCTTGCCACTGGTGCAAACACTTCATTGTAGTCTACTCCCTCGACTTGTCTGAATCCCTAAACAACCAATCTTGCCTTGTTTCTGATTACTACACCTTGGTCGTCCTTCTTGCAGCGCAGCACCCATTTGGTGCCAATCACCTTAACTCCTTTAGACCTATCCACGAGCATCCACACTCCAAGCTTCTTGAACTGTATCAGCTCTTCTAGCATAGCATTTACCCAGGCCTCGTCCTTTAGGGCATCACTTACGTGTTTGGGCTCGACTTGAGAAACAAAACATTTGAAAGCACAATCATTCACGTAACCTTTTTCCATAATAGTAGCAAAATTAGCAGAGTATAGCTGATTTCTCGTCTGAACCCCAGAGTGGAGATCCATAATGATGGATTCCTGGGGATGATTGACACTAATCCTTGTCAGAGGTGTCGTAAGAATGACCACTTCAGTATCCATGTTCATGACTACAGGTTCAGCATCCGGGTTCCCTGATGCGTTCTCAGCATTTGTTGAACTGCCAGCTTTATTGACGTTATTCTCAATACCTATTTCAACTATTTCTTCATCATCTGATGAGACATCACTGATGTCCTGAGCAGTTTCTGTAGAGGCAGAAGCACCACTAGTTGGTACCGTATTGCTGAAATCTAGATTTGGAGTGTTTAAGACATAGTACATCATCTGTGCAGCAATCTCATCATCTGAACATGCTGGAGGAAGGTTGAAGGATTTGAAAATCCATCATAATTGAAGAATGAAGATGGACCTTTCCCAGTAGGGGGGTGGTGTATCTTTGCACATTGATGTTGCACCACACTTCTACCTGACCTGTAGAATTGTTATAGACTCGTTTGTCAGGTATGCTTTATCAGAGGAAAATGCCTTCATCTGCTTTCTCACTAAACATGCCTTCCAGAGTTTTCTTCAGTAACATACATGGTGCCCCGAATGGTTTTAGATAACTCAGATTTGGTTTGCGTTTCTGAAGCAACTCATAGCAAGTCTTACCATGTCGCTTGACTACCAATACGCGGTTAAGAGTGTAGAACGCATTGGCAACTGCTTCATTCCAGAATTGTACTGGCAGCTTTGAATCTGCCAACATCGTCCTTGCAGTTTCTATCAAGCTCCTATTCTTGAGTTCAGCAACTCCATTCATCTGTGGCGCGTATGCAGAGGAGAGCTGATGAACAATCCTCTTTCCTTGCAGAAAGCATCCATCCACTGATTCTTGAATTCAGTCTCGTTGTTTGAACAAACCTTCCTTACATTCAGTTTGTACAGAGATTCAAGTGTAGTCACGAGCACTTTGAACGATTCAAATGTCTCTGATTTAGCTTTCAGAAACATCACCCACGAAAATCTCGAGTAGTCATCAGTGACTACGAAGCAGAACCAGTCTCCTACTATACTCCTTGTGCTGACAGGACCAAACAGGTCCATATGCAGAAGCTCTAGGGGTATCTCAATAGAATTGACATTCTTGGACTTGTGAGATTTCTTGGTCTGCTTTCCTTTCTTGCATGAGACACAAAAATCTAGAAGTTAGAAGTTGTTAACAGTTACTCCCTCAACTAAGTTGTTGTAAATCAGATGATTCATCTTCCAAGGGTTTATGTGTCCTATTCTCCTATGCCATGAAATTGACTCCTTCTCCATTGCCTTTGACAGGAAGCACTGAGCAGTGGACACAGTTGTGGAAGCTTTAGATATGTCCATGACATACACATCATTATACCTTACAACTAACATTAGTACCTGCTCCTCAGGGATATCCATTTCCTTCTTCAAAATGTAACATTTCCTATTGTCAAACATAACCTTAAAGCCCTTGTCACATATCTGAGAGACTGAAAGTAAATTGTTCTCTAACTGCTAAACATAATTTACCTTATCAAAGTTTACCTTCCCATTACCTACTTCACCTTGACTGTGATGTACCCTCCTTTGTTACCAGCAAAGGAAACATGTCCCCCTTTAATTTGTTTGACATTGAAAAGGAGGGAGTGATTCCCAGTCATGTGCTTGGATGCCCCGCTATCAATAATCCATGTGTTGGTAGAAGCACTATAGCGAACAACCTGTGTAGAGTTTGAGGTGCCAGCAACAAATGCAACCTGGGTTCCTGTGAGTTTCAAAAGCATCATTCAGTTCATCCTCTACCAGCTGATCAGCAACAGTTATTGAGTCATTTACATCAACAATATCAAACTCAGCCAAGTTCTCCCCCTCACTTGCTGAGTCGTTGTTTAGATCCTCAACCAACGTGATATTAGTTTCACCGTCAGATAAGAAGTGAAAAGACCAGTCTTGACCTTCATCACCTTGTGCCACCATTACTTTGGAGTCCTGACTTGTTGGAGCTATCTTCTTGTCATTTTCTTGTCTGTTGGTTGATGAAAAGGGGTTACCATTTCCTATTTTCTTTGGTTTAACACACTCTCTCGTGAAATGGTCTTTGTCTCCACAGTTGAAACAGGTGACCTTTGACTTGTCTAATCCAAAAGTAGTATCCTTTGTGGCCACCAGGTTATGTCCCGTTTTCTTGATGAATTTCTTAGCTCTTCGCACAGCACTAGCTAGAGCCCACATGATATCCATCCTCTCTAGCTCGGTTTCATCAACTTGCTAGTAATCTTCACCTGCCAAGTAACAGTTACCAATCTTACCTGCTACTAACCCATCATACGAATGGACCACAACAGCATGTAAATCCATATGCTCCTTAGCAACTTCCAAAGTTACTTTCCTCAGATTCTCTGTCGTTAACTTCGTTGGTTGAGCTTCTGCAGAACTGTATTGAACACTTGATGAACCACCTGACTCACAACCTGATGATGAACTTTGAACATTTGCAGATGTGTTAGACACGAAAGCAGTCTGCAAAGGTGCACTTGAAGTTGCAGTAGTAGGAGCCACATTATATAGAGAAGGATTCTGAGTGTAGGTTCCCTTTTTAAACTTGTACTTCTATCATAGCTCTTCCTCTCTCAGTTTCAAAATAAAGTCATTTATATCCAACGTTTCCAGCACTTCATTATGTCTTAAAGTGGAAATGAATGAATCCCACTTATTAGGTAAATCATCAGCCAGACTCGACACCTTATCTTCCATAGACGTTTTAACTCCATGAGTGTGCAATTCACTCCTCAAATGATAGAAGCAATCGATAATGTTGTCCAGACTCTCATTTCCGATTGACGAGAAGTTATCAAATTCCTTCTTCAAAGCTTTAGCCTTTAGAGACTTAAGCATTGCATTTCATTCATAACGTTTCTCTAGAGCCTTCCATAACTTCTTGCACTGCTTGTGTTCTGAGAACTGATGGAAAATATCTTTTGGGAAGGACTGTGTGAATAATGCTTAGGCCTTCTTCTCAGCATTATACGCAATCTTTTGAGCCTCATTCAAACCACTTAGAGTCAGTGGAACACCATCAGCTCCAACTGGCATAGTGTAGCCAGTCTCAATTGTGCTGCATAAGTTGGTGTCCACTCCATTCAAATGAATTTCAAACCGTTGCTTCCATTGAGGATATTCGTCAAGTGTCAGAAGCTTTGGTGGTTTGTTGTGATTTCCGATTTCATTTTCCAAAAGCATGAGATTTAGAATTGTAGAGTCCTTCCCAGCTGAGATGCCATTTTGCTGAATCAATATTTCAGATTCATTGAGCTTGGATCTTAGGATTCATCATTTTCAGATCTGAAAATTCAAAATTAAGATGGGTGGACGTGTGTGAATCAAAGAACAAAGACATGGATAATAATACTGTTATGATTTCATTGATGTTGATAACAAGTTACAACGAGAATCATAAATGGCTGGTGAAATCAAACCCACCCAAAGGAGAGGATTTCTCCTTGGGTGGTGATTTACACCATGAGAAACACACATAAAAAGCCACACTTGCAAAAATGCACTAGTGGGTCTATTTATATTATTAGTACAACATGACCTAATTTTGACTTTTCTAAATGTCTTGATCTTGACTTTGTCATGTTGTATTGTCTTGTATTGTTGTTTTTGTTGTAATCAACTTGGTCTCTGAACTTGTACAATGAGATCTTCAGTCGGGTGTGATTGTGATTTGGAAAGCGTCAGTTTATCCAATTATTGAACCCAACAATACTCCCCCTAAACTGATGCTTGCCAAACTCTAACTTTGAAGATCTTCTCTGTCACATCTTTTCATGATCAACTGATGTTCTGACACAATTCATTGTAGTTCTCCCCCTCAGATTAAGTTTCTCCTAATGTATTTCTGATAGAGGATAGAATCTCTTTGAGAACACTTAACGAATTGGATATGAGGTGTATCACTTTTGGATTACTGTTGTTCATATCACACTCAAAGGATTAGTATGTATTAGGCATATGATGAGGCTTTGAACTTCAATAAATTGCATCAGGAACATAAATCAATCTTGAAAACACTTCAACTTATTTGAATTTCTAAAATGACTTCACAATCTGACATTCTTCAGATAATCATTGGTCCCCTTAATTAAAGTTTGTCTAACTGTTCCGCTCAGTAGTCAGACACGGGTGCAAAAGATCATCTTTGATTGTAGTATCATCAGCTTCAGAAAGTGTTTCTGACAGTTGTACAAATCCTTGAATAAATCATTGATTACATGACCAAAGTTGATTTCTTCTTTTGTTTTGAATGCTCAAAATGGACGTGCCTGTTGGTTGCAATTGTCCGCATTCATGATGTTTTCTTTTTCTTGTTTGTTTGTGTCATTTGTTCATCATCTGTTCATTGATTATGTTGTTGATGTTGCTGCTGCTTTTGATGTTGATGTTGATAATAATGTTGTTGATGTTGATGGATGTGCATGTGCTTGAAGTAAGCTAACATTTACATTAGTTACTCAAAGCACGAGCATTTGTGATGCAGCTCACGGAATTAAATCGAAGCTCCAAAACATAAAAGTGGCCCGAAAACCTATTTAGAGGCCTTATTTTGGAAAAATAATGGGATAACCTGCCTTCGGCGGTTAGCAAGACGTATCCCTCGTTTCCACGGTCGTTTTGACTAGTAGCACGTCAGAAACGGAGGCTCGTAGCCCAGGTTATGCCCATTTTGGTGATTAACATCCGCATTTGAGGTTATCATCACCATTCACCCGCATTAGTTGACTTGTATCCGCATTTGTGAAGTCAACATCCACATTAGTATGTTCAACATCCACATTAGTATACATAACATCCACATTTGCATGTTTTTCAACAGCATTTCATTGAACATCCGCAGCTCTACCTTGTGCATCCGCATTTGTTCGTTGAACTTCCGCATTTGTTCGTTTAACATCCGCATTTCTTTGAATAAATGCGGATGCTTTGTCAGTCATCCGCATTTGTGAAAAATTCATCCGCATTTGTGATTAACACATCCGTATTTGTGGATAACACATCCGCATTTTTTTATATCACATCTGCATTTGATCAAGCTTCATCCGCATTTGTTTTCAGACGAACAAAAACTTTTCACACTGCAGTGCAGGTCGGGAAATCAGCAGTAGCTTCGATTTCTTCATCTTTTCTTCATTTTTGATGATTATCATGTTCAATTGCATCGAATTTTGAAGGAATAATCCAAGGGATGATTATATTTCTTCAAATCGTACCATATTAGAATAGATCTGATACCAATTGACTTGGTTTGAGAATGATATTCTCTATTGATATGAATCAACAAGGATCGAATATGAAGATTGAGTCAATCATTGAATGGCGGAATCAAGCAATCAATGAACATAGAATACTTGATATACTCGTAAATGCATTCTTGTATTAATTAGATGAACTGTTACAAAGTAAATGCTAGGGTTTAGCAAGCTACAGTAACAAGACAGCTAACATGGGAGAAAACAAAGTATATTTTGATTGTCTATTCTAGTAAATGCAAAAATCTCAAAAGTCCTATTTCACATACGAGGTTTCTATCCTATTTATAGGCTGACTTACAGCTTGTACAAAAAGACTAAACTACCCTTACAATATTACAGAATAGTCCGTCTAAGTCTTCATCTGCATTTGTCTTTTGTCATCCGCATTGACTAATGCGGATGAGTAAATCTTCATCAGCATTGATCTTCTATCAGCCGCATTAGTGTTTGGTCATCAGCATTAGTCAATACAGATGAGCAAACACTTGGCGCATTTGTAGCTGGTCATCCGCATTAGTTAATGCGGATGAACAAATGCCTTGTCCGCATTTCAAATCACAATCTAACCCGACTGAAGATCTCATTGTACAAGTTCAGATACCATGTTGATTATAACAAAAACAACAATACATGACAATACAACATGACAAAGTCAAGATCAAGACAATTAGAAAAGTCAAAATTAGGTCATGTTGTACTAATAATATAAATAGACCCACTAGTGCATTTTTGCAAGTGTGGCTTTTTGTGTGTATTTCTCATGGTGTAAATCACCACCCAAGGAGAAATCCTCTCCTTTGGGTGGGTTTGATTTTACCAGCCATTTATAATTCTCGTTGTAACTTGTTATCAACATCAATGATCTGTTGATTTAGTTGCTGTTTAGATCTAGGTTTAACCCGATTGATCTGTTGATTGAGTTGCTGTTTAGATGTTTCGAACATCTCTTCTCAGTATTCCAACTGAATACTCACTGATATACTCCACTGCTACTGTTCACCCGAAGGTCTCCTCTTCGAACAAACAGTTCAGGTTGCACGGTCATTAAAAATAGAAAATCAAAAGTCAAATATTCAGAATATTCTTGCTGAAATTTACATATTCTCAGTAGATCCATTGTTACAGGACTAAGTTCGGACTTGTTGGAATATTTGGACTAATTAACCATAAAAATCACTTAAATCCAAAAAAAAAAATTAAAACTAACAGTTAACTATGGATTCACATAATTATTCTGAACTTGGGCATGCCTCAAAACCACCCATGCTCAAACATAAATCTGAATTTAAACAATGGAAAATCAAGCTGCAAAGGCCCACACATTCCAGTTACATTATCTGCAGATCAAGCTACACTGTACAAGACTTCAAGAATTCCTATTGAAGATCTTACTCTTGATGATGATGATTACAAGAAGATTAAGATTGACCTCAAAGATTACTACATACTCACTCAAGCACTTAAAATGGATGTACTTAAAAGATTAGAAAAGTATGGCACTGCAAAAGCTGTATGGGATGCACTGCAAATCATGTGTGAAGGAAGCAGTGAAGCGGCTAAAATTAACAAAGACAAGCTTGTGAATCAGTATGAGACATTTCATCACTCCAAAGGGGAGTCCATCTCTAAACAGTTGCATAGATTTTTGCAGTTGGTGAATGATTTAGAGATCATGGGTGTTACTTACAAGTCAAAGGAGTTAAACAAGAAGATGTTACATAGTCTTCCCGAAAATTGGAAACAAAATGTAACTATGCTGAAGAATACTCTTGATTTGGAGACCACCACACTGGACATCATGATAGCAAAGATAGAAGCTTTGGAACTAGATGAAAGAAGCAGAAATCTTGGAGGACCTATCGTAATTGAAGCGTACAAGTTTCCCACAGATACTCACTCTATGGTAAATGCCTTCATTACTGAGGAGGATGATTTCATCTCCACAAGGGATCAAGCTAAATCAACTGGTTTCACTATAGCCCCACCATCCAACAGACCATCAACATCTTCCCCATCAACTTCAACAAGCCAAGCATCAGGATTCTCTGCAACTCTTACTCCTGATGATCCAAAATCTGAATAACAAAAGGCAACTTACAATGCATTTGTTGCTAGCTTTGAACCCTATTTCGGTGGAAGACTCACATCTACACATCTGATCCAAGAAGATCTAGAAGAAATGGATCCAGATGATGTGGCGGAAATGGACTTGCAATGGCAAATGGCCATGATTGCTGTGAGAGCAAAGAAGTTTTTTAGAAAAGGGAAAAAGCTTCACCTTAATGCTTCAATTGTGGTATGACTGGCCACTTCTCTAGAGAATGCAATGCTCCCAGAAGAAACTACAATGCTCAAAGGCCTTCTCAGAGCCAGTCATCATCACAACCAACTTCAAGCTTTCACACCAACAGTCATCAACAACAGCTTCATCATCATCAACAATCACATCAGACTCAACCTCAACTGACCAATCAAGCTTAAGGAAGCAATCAGTCATCAGCTAATGCTCTTGTTATCAGGCAGGATGGAGTGTGTGACTGGAGCATGTATGCTGAGGAAGTAAAGCCTTAATTTCAAAACCATGCACTCATGGCTCCCATAAATGATGGACCTTCTCCCATGCCTACTGAGGTAAAATCCAACCTTTGTAGTGATAAATGCATTAATGAACTGCAAGGTTATAGAGAGCGTAATCATAAACTGGCTGATAAAATTAATGAAGAAAAGGTCAAGTCAGAGATGCTCAAGAGAGAAATAAAAAACGTTGAAATCAAAATTAAATCTCTCATCTCTGACATTGAGAAATTGCATGGTGAAAAGTACACTCTTGCAGCTGAGAATGAGCAACTGACTAAAAAATTAGCTCAATCTAAAACTGAACAAAATCTTACTGAACTGAAACTAGAAAAGTTTCAACAGTCATCAGTAAAGCTGCAGGAGATGCTTGATTCTCAAAACGATCCCAAAGACATGTCTGGTATTGGATACAACTCTTTTCCACCACCATACAATGACAACTACGCTGTCATGCTTGATTCTATCACACTCAAACAGGAAAATGAACCTAACACTATTGAACCTAAAACAATAGTAAAACAAGTCACCAATCCTCAAAATAAACCTAGTGTTTACATTGAAACAAATGAGGACAAAATCAAGTTAGGTCACCCAATTAAAATCAAGGAGTGTTCAGACAAGACAGTGAGTGTGATCAAAACAACCAGCCCAATCAAGGCTATTGTTCCTTTTATGAAATTCATTCCTGATATTTCCAAGGAAAAGAAAATAAAAGCTGATAGGGTGAATCTACCTACTGAAAGCAGATCTGATAGTGAGATAAACTCTCCAAAAAATTCAAGCCAATCAGACAATGATTCACCATCCATCAAAAGAAATGTTTTTCGGGTCACAAAAGCTAAAAATAACTCAGACCCTCAAGCTTCAAAATCAAAGCAAGGGGTTGGCTTTGATATTTTCAACAAAGAGCATGTGAACCAATTTGAAAAAGAGATTAGGCAAAGATCAAGAAAGCATGAGCAGCCTCAGAAAAGCAAAGTCAGTAGTGTTGTGAAACAAACTACTAACAAGGTTGATCAGGCGGTCTCATCAAAACCAAGGAATGAATCTAATTCCAAATCTGTCAAAGCTACAAAATCCTCAACACCAGGATCAGTAGCTAGAAACAAACACATGTATTGTGATGTGTTTGAGAGGTTTAATCACAGAACAAATAAATGCTATTACAATCAATACTGTTCAATCTGTGATATGAACAATCACTCTACCAAGAACTGTTATTTCAAAAAATACTGTTCTGTCTGTAACATGACAAATCACAATACATTTGATTGTTTCTTTAAACAAAAGGGATTGAGAATACCTCAGAATAAGCCTATCTCTCCAATCATGTCTGAGAAACATAAGATCAATGGTCGTCCTCATTATAGAGTTTTTAAGTCTGATGATGATGTGAAAAATCTGAAAACTTCAAACAGAATCCAAAGATATAAAAATCAAGTACTCAAACAAACTAATGATTTTTATAATTCTAAGACCAAGTTTGATAACAAAAAACAAATCCAATTTCTGAAAAGAAATAGGGATCAAAGGTTTGAATGCTCATCTGACTCTTCAGTTGATATAGTAAACCATTCAAGTTTCAGAAACAAATCAAGCATGACCTCATCACCAAAGCCCCAGTTTAGAGGAAAACACCAACAGGTTACTATCATAGATAGAAACGGTAAGCCCAAGACCATCATGGCTTGGGTTTCACATTCTAATTAGTTCTTTCCGTGCTTGTAGGGTCATTCATACAGGTCCAACAGTTTATGGTATGTGGACAGTGGATGCTCCCGACACATGACTGGAGATCATTCCCTCCTTCATGATTTTAAGCTCATTCAAGACTACTGTGGTATTTGGAGGAGATTCACAAGGTGGTAGAATTACAGGTGAAGGATCTGTGACAAGTGGAATGCTGAGCTTTGACAGAGTGAATTACTGCGAATAACTGAACTTCAATCTTCTCAGCGTGTCTCAGACTGTGACAACAAATATTCCACTCACTTCACTGACACTCATTGCTACATTCTGAGACCAGGGCTACAAATTCCTGAAGAATGGGTTGTCTTGAAAACACAGAAGAAGAATAACACTTATGTCATTAACCTTAATTCTGCATCACCAAAAGAAGAAACATGTCTTCTATCAAAAGCATCTTTTGATGAATCACAACTTTCGCACAGACGATTGGGACACACAAATTTCAAAAACACGAACAGACTGGTCAAAGGAAATCAAGTTATTGGTTTACCTCAAAATGAATTCTTCATTGACCATTGTTCAGCGTGTCTCAAAGGAAAACAACACAAGTCTTCTCACAAGCTAAAGTTGGTGAACACCAACGATTCTCCATTGAAACTACTTCATATGAATCTTTTTGGACCAACTCATGTTATGAGTATGGGAAAGAAGCAATATTGTTTGGTGATCATAGATGACTTCTTTAGATTCATATGGGTCTTCTTCTTACTTCATAAAAATGAAGCGTCCCAACTAATAAAAGATTTTATCACTAAAATTGAAAATCAAATTGATCTTAAAGTCAAAACAATCAGGAGTGATAATGGGACAGAATTTAAAAATAAAGATATGAGTTCTTTTTGTACAACCAAAGGCATAGCTCATCAACTTAGTGCAACTAGAACTCCTCAACAAAATGGAGTAGCTGAAAGGAGAAATAGAACACTAATTGAAGCAGCACGCACTACGCTAGCAGATGCTAAACTGCCAATCACCGTTTGGGCAGAAGCAGTTAAGACATCGTGCTTTGTACAAAATAGAACTTTGATCGTCAAAAAAAGTAATAAGACACCTTATGAACTCATTTTTCAAAGAAAACCATTCATTGGATTTTTCAAGTCATTTGGCTGTCCTGTCTCAATATTAAACACCCGTGACCATTTGGGAAAGTTTTCATCCAAATCTGATGAAGGATTGTTTGTAGGTTTTTCTTCTGTTTCAAAGGCTCACAGAGTGTTTAATCGTAGATTAAACATTATTGATGAATCAACAAATGTTCAATTCAAGGAACATTCATTTCCCAAATCAACTAATGGTCCTGATTGGTTGTTTGATATTGACTCATTTACTAAATCTTTTGACCAATTTCACATGTCTAATGCAGGAAACCTACAATAAGTTGTACCTTCATTGTTAGTAGAAAGAAGGAGTGACTTTCCAATGATTCCTCCAACTTCTACTGATTAACTTGATGAAGAGGTTCCACTACAAGCTGATCCTGTCAAACATACTGTTCAACATCAAAGTGCTTCAATTGAGGATGGTCTCAGTACAATACCCTCTCTATCAGAGATGCCATCTATTGAAGCCAGAAACCAAGAAGAAGTTAGAACTCAAACTCATGTCATCCCTCCGGTTGACACTGAAAGAACTTCAAATGATGAGAGTAATCAAATCCCTGCTGACACTGAAGCAGGAACTGGAACAAATTTTGATTACTTTCATAGCTCCCCAACAGTACAAGAAGAAGTTGCCTCGCACCAAGATGAACTGAATGTCTCCAATCTTGATGTAACCATTGCTGGTGACTCAGTTCCAACCACAAGAATACACAAAAATCATCCAGCTGACAACATCATTGGTGAACTAAATGAACGGGTGACAAGGAGCAAGTCAAGCATTGCAAACATCTGCTTGTTCTCATGCTTTCTGTGTCAAACAGTACCCAAAAATATCAAAGAGGCTCTTCAAGACAACAGTTGGATTGAAGCAATGCAGGAAGAGTTGTTGCAATTCAAGAAACAAGAAGTATGGCAGCTGGTAGATCTTCCCGAAGGACAATACCCTATCGGTACCAGGTGGCTATACAGAAACAAAACTTATGACAGCGGAATTGTCATTAGAAACAAAGTAAGACTTGTAGCTCAGGGATACACACAAGAAGAAGGAATTGATTATGATGAAGTATTTGCCCCTGTAGCCAGACTAGAAGCCATAAGAATCTTTCTTGCATATTCAGCATCCATGAAATTCACTGTTTATCAAATGGATGTGAAATGTGTCTTTCTGTATGGAAAGATTGCTCAAGAGGTCTACGTGAGTCAACCTCCTGGATTTGAAGACCCAGATTTTCCCCACAGGGTGTACAAGCTAGACAAAGCCTTGTATGGTCTTCATCAAGCTCCATGGAAGTGGTACGAGACTCTTTCATCGTTCCTTCTTGATAATGGTTATGAGAGAGGAAAGATTGATCAGACCCTCTTCAGAAAAAAAAGAAAAGGACATGTTGCTTGTACAGATATATGTGGATGATATCATTTTTGGCTCAATAAACAAGACTCTATGTAAAGACTTTGAAGATCTCATGCATTCAAAATTCCAAATGAGTGCTATGGGAGAACTCACTTTCTTTCTGGGAGTACAAGTCCAACAGACAGCAGATGGAATCTTCATCAATCAATCAAAATATATGGAAACAATGCTGAAGAAATTCAAGTTTGCTGACTGTCAGTCCATCAGAACTCCTGTGGATACTAAAGTGAAGATTGGACCTGATCCTGATGACAAATCAGTGGATCAGACACGCTATCATTCCATGATAGGTTCACTAATGTATCTAATAGCCAGTAGGCCTGGCATTATGTTTGGTGTTTATGTGTGTGCCAGATATTAAGCAGGTCCCAAGGAATCTCATGTTAATGCAGTCAAGAGGATATTCAGATATCTTAAGGGCAAGCCTGCTCTTGGACTATGGTATCCAAACGAAGGAGATTTCAATCTCTATGCATACACTGACAGTGATTATGGGGGATGTAACTTCAGGAGAAAATCCACTTCTGGCGGTTGTCAATTTCTTGGTCCCAGACTGGTATCCTGGCAGTGCAAAAAGTAGACCAATGTTTCTGTCTCAATAGCAGAAGCTGAGTATATAGCAGCATCTGCATGCTATTCTCAAGTTCTCTGGATTCAAAACTAGATGCTTGATTATGGTTTTAACTTTCTGCACACTCCAATTTACATTGACAACACAGCAGCTATGTTCATAACAAATAATCCAGTTGAACACTCAAAAACAAAACATATTGAAATTAGATATCACTTTTTGAGAGATTGTGCTGAAAAAGGATTAATCAAATTGATGCAAGTTCACACTGATAATCAATTAGCTGATTTATTCACTAAGGCATTTGATCCAACCGATTTTGAATTCTTAGTTCAATCAATTGGCATGATTAATCTTGAGTAAAATGAAAATCAACAAAAAAAACATTCAAAAAGTTCAAAAATTACCAAAAAGAAGTCAAAAGAAGAAGTATACAGTTTATCATAGGAAAAATGATATAATTACAGTCATTATATCATTCACTGTGTTTATTTATAAAACTCAAATGACTGACATGACTTATCCGATATGTTGGTAGGCTCAACTTGGAAAAAAAACCACATGCAGTGATAAATTAAAGCTTATATTCAAATGTGATGTTGTCATCTCATAGTATGTGTATGGTTTGGCATATCCAAATGTGTGTGTGTAGCAACCTAAACACCCTAGGTAATGATGACTTATGAATCTCTTTTACTCACATCAGTTCCTCCTTTGTTTTGCTAAGCAAAGACCTGGAGAAACAAGCACATAGTACTGATGTTATTATCCTTCAAGATTCCTAATGTGTAACACATCCAATTTTGGATGAATCAAAAGATTAAAAACATTTCAAGTAAATGAAACAAAAGAATCCTTAGAGATCTATAAAGTCGCGGGATCGGTAAACATCCGAGTGTGTTCTTGACGGAAGGGTAAACAACCAAAACCAAAAGTCAAATCTATAACACGAACTATCAAAAATTGGTTTCATTGATAAAACCTAACGATTACAAGCTCGTTACAACATAAGAATCAAGAATCTTGGCAAGGGGAGATCAAGCATGATCACCCTTCTCATCCGGCAGCCCTTAGGCTCCGGGAAGACTTCCTCTCAAATCCCTCCCTCTCTACACATCGAAACTGGTATATATAGGCCTCGGCCCATATTAGATGCGACTGGGCCCATTCGTGCGATTGGACCATGCGTGTGGTTCAATCGTACGACTGGACCATGCGTATGGTTCAATCGTACGACTGGACCATTCTTATGGTTCAGTCTTATGAATGCCCCAATCGCATCTCTCAGTCGCACGACTGGTCCATTAGCATGGCTTAGTCATACGACTGAGTCTCATTCGCATATGCTCCTGCGAATGACCCAGTTTCATGTGTTTACAACATATCAGGTGTAATACATTAAGCCTAGACTATTCGTCAAGCGACGGACACACTATATATGACAATATATGCTCTAACAAGATCACCTTCCAAAGTGAAGTAAAAAGAATCCCAATGTGGATCAAACTCATAAAAGGATCAAAACAAAAGAATCCCAATGAGGATCAAGCAAATGAGATTTCATACCTTAAGTAACCTGTTCAAGTAAGATGTTGAAAGTTCTACCATACATTGCATGCAGATGGTTGACCTTGCCATGCTTTTGAGTGTGAGGTACATGTTGAATACCCAATCAACTCAAAAACATGATAAGATCATTTGCATCAGAATATTAACCAAGTATGAGTTTAAGAGGACAAACATACCTGCAATCAATATGTTCATGACCATGTCTGTTTTACTAACAATTGCTTGCACTTGTGAAAGGTAAGATTGATATGATCCCAAAGAAAGGTATAACTCAACTTCTTGTACAGTGAAGAAAGCAAAAATCACAAAAAGATTTTCTCTTCAAAATTTTTCAAATCTTTAAAAATTTCTATCTATTATGTGTGAATCCAAGGATCGCGATTCAGGAATTATCAGTATTAAAATAAATCAATTTAATGATCGCGGAATTATCACTAATTGACGTTTAATTGTTTTAATGATTAATGATGAACACAACCACAGAAACACAATAAATGCGAAATCAATAATAATTCAAATGTATTTCATTAACTATAATGTAATGATTACAAAAGAATAATAATGAATGACTATGAACAATGAATTCTGTTAATCAAATAATGTTTGATGTTGATGTGACGGCAGCTAGGGTTGCACAATGATGTAACTCGATAGCCGTAATATTGATTGATTGTGTTCCCCGAGATGTGAAACCTAGGACTCATATTTATATATGATTTGAGTTGGTTTAGGAAACACCGGATCTCTCGGGATTTGTTATTGATTGTGTTGACTTGATTGACTTAGTGATAGTTGCAATCGCACAAGTATAATGATCCTCCGCAGGAGTCTTGTCGTCCGCAGCACTTTTGTTCTTCCGTAGATGATTGGTCTTCCGTAGCAAAGTTGTTCTTCCGTAGAAAATCCTTCTTTCGTAGGAGTCTTCACTTCACAGTACTTGATCATCCGCAGGAACATGTACTTGGTCTTTTTGTCTTGTAAGAAACATATCTACGGATTAACAAAATTGTTCATCCGTAGATGTTTCTTACACTTGGTCAATTCCATGAATCCGTCCAAGTATATTGTTTTTCTCTGTCAAGTCACAAATCAACACACATATATATGGGGTTATCCTATAGATTCAAAGCACATATATATATATTTTGATTGTTACAAATATTAATTACAAGACTTGATTTTCAAGTACTAAGCCTATACAAAAATGATCTAGCCCTATACAATCTAGATCTAACAATACTCCCCCTTAGGCTTAGCTACTTGTAATTAGTCTTTCAACACTGCAAGCTCCTAGACTCTTGATATGATTTTGTTGTAGAAGTAAGATACAGCAGTTTTCTGATCATCATATTTGTACTTTATCTGCATCCTGCAGATCTTCTTCAGCGTGTCATAACTGAGACCCAAAACATCTTCTTCTGTAGTAAGTGTTTCCACTACACTATCACTATGCACAATTTCTAATTCATCTTCTTCGGATATTCTGAGCTCAGACACTTTAGCTATTATTGTTCCTTTTAGTAGCCCAGCCTCATGCTTCCTTCTCTTGTGTGCCTTTGCATGCAGTTTATCTATCACTTGAATCATATGCACATACAAGCAGAGATCATTCTGGGCTTTTTCATCTGTTAGCTTTGGGAAGAATTTATCATGAAGGTATGATGTGTAGCTGGGATGCAGCATCTTTAGCTCTATTGGATCAAAGATTCTTATTTTTTCTCCCTTCTTCCCATCAACATTTCTCAGCAACACCATCTCTTTATTCTTTTCAACGTATCCCCATTCTGAGATAGGACAAGTGAATTGATTTCCAGTGATGCTTTTGATGGTGTGTGAGCTTCTGGTACATCCCACTCTTTTTAGCAGATCATCATCTACAAGGGATGAGACTTCAGCTGTTTTTCTTTTCTGATTTTGTTTCATTCTTTTGTGCTCCTTATCATTTCTCTTTGCTTGCATGAGCACATCATCAGTAAAGCTGGTCTTCATACCATTAACAGCTGCAGAGAAGTCTCTCCCCCTGAGATGGATTGGGTAGTTAAACATTGGGATGCTCTGTAGATCCCTGATATCTTGCTCCGGAAGGCTGAGCATGTCTTCCACATCATGGAAGTATTGAATCCTTCCAGATGTCCTCTTGATTATTGCACAATCCCAGTCTGGATCATATTAGGCCATAATCATGTGGTCTTCCACAGAACTGGGAGTTGTGATATAATCATACAGCTGTATGAGAGTTGATTTCTTCTCGGTAATCTCTCGAACAGTTGTTCCCAGAGGCCATACTTTTCCGGGGATCACTGCCCTTGGCTCTCTGATCAGTGCTTCTTTTTCCTTGTGCTGATCTTTTGGTTCAACTGTTATTGGATCAGCAGCAAGTTTACTTGGTTGTTCTTTTGGATGTGGAGCAGTGGTTCTGAACTTCACACCAGTTTCTAATTCCACCTTCATTACATGCTCCATCATCCTTTGAAGTTCTCCAGTGGTTCTACCTTTAAGCTCATGAGGTTTGTAGTTGTGGCCCTGTAACCAGCAAGTCATATTGTACTTGGTAAGTTTGGCTGTGTCACAGTGCCCCAGCTCCTTCTTGATCTTCTCTAATGACTGAAAGGTTGTAAAGGCTTCATAATCACAGTTTGGGATTATGAACCTTGCAAACTCAAATTCTTTCAGAGCATTCTTCATTTCAGAAGTGTTCATCCTCTCAACCATGTCATATGGAAAACCATGGTTGATGAGGGTCATAAACATGCTAGAATCAGGCCTCTCTTCCATGATGTCTGCTGTTGTTAGAAGGTCATCGGCCTTTCCATCCTTTTCTCCAGTGGGGGACTCAATTCTTGTCAGTTCCTCCCACTCTTTCTCACTGTCATCATCATCTTTGGATGATACCTTCACAGTAGACACATCTACTGAAGGTGTAGGTGCAGGGGATGGAAGTTTTGGTTTTCTTGGAGAGCTTTCATCTTCAGGTTTCTTTTGAGTTGCTCCCATGTATTTTCTTTTCCGGGTGTATGAAATCATTTGCTTAGCAGCTTCACCTGACTGTTTTGGTTGATCAGTACTTGGGGCTTCTTTTGTTTGCAGAGCAGATATTTCTTTTTCAGCTCTTCTATTTCTGCATCTTTCTTTTTGATCAGTTCAGCTTTATCATTTTGCTCAGTCTTTAAAGAAGCCTCCAACTCTTGTTCTCTTTGCAACAATGCATCAATGACTTCATTGTTGCTTAGAGCATCTTCTCTCAGCCGTTTTAGTCTAGCATCTTTCTTCATCAGCTCTTCATCTTTTTCTTTGATTACACCTTTCAGCTCTTGAATTCTTTCTTTTCGCTTATTTGATTTGAGTACTAACTTGTTGTACTCAACAACCAAATAGCTTTTACTGACAGGAATGTCTTTGTCACTTAAATCATCTTCATGGTATGCAATGACATCCTCATCAGATCCTTGTACTTCCCCATGCTCATCAGCAATTTGTTCATCTTTCAATGAAGATATGGGCTCAGTATGTGCTGATGAAGCATGTTCTTCTGTGTGTGTGGGTGAGATAGGAACAGTGCTGGCTTGAGATAATATCTCTGTGTCTCCTGCGTGTACAGAGTGTACGGACTCAGTTATCTCAAAAGGTTCAGTTCCAGCACTTTCCGGGGATGGATGTTTTGGTGATTCTGGTGGTGGTTGTACAGGGGATTGAGCTTGTAGTGGAGAGAAAGGTTGAGTGTGATGTGATGATGACCGAGAAGGTGATGATGATTGTTGTTTGGCTGGAGATGTTGGCTCAGTGCTTTTGGTGGATGATGAGGATATTAGTAGAGTTGATTGATGTTGATGAATTGGGGAGGTTGGTTGGGTGTTCAAGCTTGTTGGTGATTGTGATTGTTGAGGGGGTGTTTGGCTAGGTGTATGATGTTGGAGTGGTGAAGTTTGGGTTGGTGAGTGGTGTTGGTGTGGTGGTGTTTGGAGTGGTGAGTGAGATGCTTGTGCAGAATCAGCAGATGACTCTGCTTCATCTGCCCAAGCCAACTCTTGTGGAAGGTCTGCTTGGGGATCTAATACATGTGCAAACATTGGCATATCTTGACCCTGATACTTTCCACTAAGCTTGTTTAGCACAGATTTGCTCAAGTGTGCTTGAACAAACACATCGCCAACTCTGTCCAACCCTGGTAGTTCTGAGTTGATCACCAGTTGCAGGAATCTCGGGAACATGTACATCTTGTCATTCTTCTGCAGTTTGACTTGTTCACTCAGACAATTGAAGATGTATTTGGCGTAATTATAAATTCTCCCCTCGAATATCCCAATGATTCCAGATGATATGTGCCTGGAGAATCTGTCGAGTCCCGACTTCCTGTTTGACATGCATTTCAGGTAGGTATGGCACAAGAATCTGTACGGTTTGCACAGCCTACCCTTTTTGATTTTCCCTTTCTCGTAATCACCATCATACCCCATCAGATTGAATATTTTCTCAATGTATTCATTCTCGAATACATCGGGGTGACCTATCTCTCTATCACTCAGTTCCAAGCATCTTCGTAAGGTGCTTTCAGTGATTCGTAGACGTTTGTTTCGAATCTCAGCCACAATCACTTCCTCATCACCTTGTTCTTCAACTCGTGCTGAGTTCCAGAAATCGATTATGTGCGCCTGATGGATCACAGGCTCAGCCGTCAAGGCGTAGAAGAGCCTTGATCGTCGGAGATATCTTATGATATCTCGACATCCTTCCGCCGCCGGATCATCAGCGTTTAAGAACGCGCACACATTATGTTCTTTAGCGAATCTATTATCCATCTGTAAAGAAAATCACGTTAGAAAACATGCAGTTGAATCGTTTGAATGTCAATAACCGAATAATCAGTTTCGTACTGATGTTTAAGACATGATTTACCTTTGCAATAACGGTAATTGATTACAGGATAATGTTGATAATGTGTTCTTGGAACGGATATTTTGAAATTTGAAAAAGAGGGAAAATGGGCGATTTTCTAGGTTAAAAGTGAAAAAGTGCTCTGTAAAAATATCAGAAACCTTATTTATAGGGGAACATATTAATTTCTTTTATTAATTACGTTCTTTTATTAATTATGTTGGGCCCACTCCCATTCATTCCTATCCGCATACCAAGTTTGTTTAGAATGCATTACTTCTTCCGCAGAACATCTGCGGAACCTTGACATCTGCGGATATCAACATCTGCGGAACCTTACATCTGCTGATGTCAACATCTGCGGAACCATACATCTGCGGATGTCTTAACATCTGTGGATGTAAAAGTTCAATGCATTTGTTTTGCTGCTGAATCAGAAATCACATAATACTTCTACGGAAGAGAGGTATCACTGAAACTTCTGCGGAACATAAAAGTTTTTAAAACTTTAAATGTATGATATCTACTGAGTAGAATCAAATGTTGATGTTGGACATTGTTGACTTTATTTGCATGGCAATTAAATATAGGAAAGCAAGTTTCCTGTATCCTGCATTCAAGTTAGTGCTCAAGTTCCAATTCCTTCAAAGTAATTCAAATCAATTATCAGCTTTTATTGTTTTTCATGCATGAACTACTGCCCCTAAATTTGTGATTAATGTGAGACTGTTACATTTATCATAAATTTAAGTTGTAAACAGGCATGACAGGCATATGACAGTCTAAATGAGAGAAAGTCAGTTGAGATAACAATTAAACATCTGACTTAAATAGTTACATGCATGCATATATATATAGAGGGATCATACTATAACTTGGCTTCTGCTGATGTTGATTAGTTGACTCAATACATACCTGATTGCAAGTATATAGATCCACTTAAATTCAAACATGAGTATCGTATCAACTAGGCATGCTATTTATCATGTTGTGAAGTTTGTTAATCAGTAGCAATCATGAGTCCCACATTCAATTATCATTAGAGTATGTCTTCCGTAGGTGAGGCAAATCAATACATTCCACACTTAAGGACTATGTACATTAAGTTATAAGTTCTATCTTGAGACATATTACAGTCTCATGAGTGCTTTGATGTTGAAGCTCTTTAACTTGATGTACAATGGATCACAAGTGATTCCTTTTTAGAGCTGAAATATGATCTTCATAGTCACCAGGTCTTTACTTTCGTAAAACAGAGGTGAACTTTAACCCAGGTCTTTGTTTACACAAAACAGAGGGAGAATGAAGATCACACTTGTTAATCACATTCCCAGGTCTTTGTTCACACAAAACAGACGGAATATGACTTTGCAAAGATAGAAGATTATAAAGTATTTTACATAGTGTGCTTGTGTATGTGATTTGATTACATCAGGAGAGAACATACCTTCCTGATTCTCAAATGGAATCCTCACAGACAGTTACCTGATGCTTTTAGTTTGGCATGCTCTTAGCTTTGTTTCCACTCAAGATGAACCTACTCACATATCAGTATGATATACGTCAGATTGAGTTTTTGTTTAATAACCAAGTATAGTCTACTATCATTTCCCTAATATAATGCAAGTATAGATGTTCTATCAGACACTTAAGGTATCCTTAACGATTACTCTGCACAAAGTCAGTCATATGCTTTTGTTGATTTATTCTAAGTTAATTATCCCCAAAGATTCTATCAGAAAATTAAATCTAACAGAATCAAATGCTTTAGTGAACAAATCAGCAAGCTGATTGGTTGTGTCTACTTTGACTAACTTGATGAGACCCTTTTCAGAGCAATCTATCAGAAAATGGTATCTGATTTCAATATGTTTTGTTTTACTATGTTGCACTGGGTTAGCAGTTATAAACATAGCAGCTGAATTATCAATATGAATTGGTGTATGAAGGAAATTGTAACCATAATCAAGTAATTGGTTCTGCAACCAAAGTACTTGAGAGCAACCTGCTGAAGCAGCTATGTACTCTGCTTCAGCAGTGGATACAGATACATTTGTTTGCTTCTTGCACTGCCATGAAACAAGTCTTGGTCCTAGAAACTGACATCCACCAGTTGTGGATTTTCTGTTGTTGTTGCAACCTCCATAGTTGCTATCTGAGTAGGAGTAGAGGCTAAAATCTCCATCTTTGGGATACCAAAGTCCCAATGCAGGTTTGCCTTTCAGGTATCTGAAAATCCTCTTTACAGCATTCAGATGTGACTCCTTTGGGTCTGATTGATACCTGGCACAAACACAAACAGCAAACATGATGTCAGGTCTACTGGCAGTTAAGTACATTAATGAACCGATCATTGATCTATACAATCTTTGATCTATGGATTTTCCAGCAGGGTCAGGCACAATCTTGTCTATTGTTGATGCTGGTGTCTTGCATGAAGTGGAATCAGCAAGATTGTACTTCTTCAAAATTTGATGAATGTACTTTTCTTGATTGATGAAAATGCCATCTGGTTTCTGATGAACTTGTAAGCCAAGGAAGAATGTCAATTCTCCCATGGAGCTCATATGAAATTCAAATTTCATTAAGTCTTCAAAGCTTTGGCACAGCTTCTTGTTGGTTGATCCAAATATTATGTCATCAACATATATTTGAACCACCAAAAGATCTTGATGTTCATGTTTGAGGAAGAGTGTCTGATCAATTGTTCCTCTCTTGTAGCCATTCTTCAGCAGGAAGGATGATAGTGTGTCATACCACTTTCTGGGTGCTTGATGAAGACCATACAAAGCTTTATCAAGCTTGTATACTCTATGTGGATAATCAGGGTCTTCAAATCCAGGGGGTTGAGCAACATAGACTTCTTCATCAATTTTCCCATAGAGGAAAGCACACTTCACATCCATTTGATAGACTGTGAACTTCTTGAAGGAGGCATAGGCTAGGAAAACTCTTATAGCTTCAATCCTGGCAACTGGTGCAAAGACTTCATCATAGTCTATTCCCTCTTCCTGGGTATATCCTTGAGCAATAAGCCTAGCCTTGTTTCTCACTATGATACCTCTGTCATCCAGCTTGTTTTTGAATAGCCACCTTGTTCCAATTGGATGTTGACCCGTAGGCAAGTCTACAAGAGTCCATACTTTTTGTTTTCTGAATTGTTGTAGCTCTTCTTGCATAGCCTCAATCCAGCTGTTGTCTTTTAGTGCAACTGTAATGTTTGCAGGAACTATTTGGGACAAGAAGCAGGTGAACAAACAAATGTTTGCCACACCTCCTTTGTTCCTTGTAGTTCTTGTATTCAGATCGCCAATGATATTGTCTGTTGGATGAGCCTTGTGGATTCTGCTTGTTGAGACAGCATCAACTGGAACTGTGGATTCCAAGTTTAAGAAACCCATTGAAGCAGATGGAGTCAGCTGAGAAGTTGAGTTTATGAAATAATCAAAAGGCTCATGTTCATTTTGATCAGCTTGTGTATGAGTTGCTGCTGGGTTGTCTTCTTCCGCAGGAAGTTCTACGGAAGCAGCATTTTGTTCGTCCGCAGGAGGTTCTACGGAAGCAGCATTTTGTTCTTCCGCAGGAGTAACTGCAGCATCTACGGACGCATTTTGTACTTCCGTATAAGATGCATTACCATCCACGGATGAACATTGTTGTGTTGCAGGCATGGTTTGTTGATTTAACCCCTCCTCTTTATCCCTTAGTTCAGCAGCTGAGGCAGGACTTACATCTGTGGATACGGAAGCATCTGCGGATGTATTTACGGATATAACTTCATGCTGCTGACTTGATTCTTGCTGAGGTGCAGTTGAAAGTTGTACCCTTGGTGGGTCAGCTGTCAGGGGCACTTCATTCAAACTTGGAGGCACAAAAGGATAGCATGTATCCGCAGCACCTGCATTGATCAGATAACCAGTGTTAAATGATTCCGTTAATGCATCTATATCAAATAACGAAGATGATCCTTTTACATTAGTAGTAAACATGGATTCATCAAAAGAAACATTGGGAGTCTCTTCAACTATGTTATGTTCTGGAATATAGACCCTATATGATTTAGAAGTGGATGAATACCCAACAAAGAAACCATCATAGGCTTTTTCAGAAAATTTTCCCAGTTGTTCTTTAGTATTCAAAACAGACACATGACACCCAAAAGCTCTAAGATATCCTATAAAAGGTTTCCTTTTAAATAAGAGTTCATAAGGTGTTTATTATTTTCTTTGACTATCAAGGTTCTATTTTGAACATTGCAAGTTGTATTCACAGCTTCTGCCCAGAAAGTAATGGGCAACTGAGAATCAGCTAGCATTGTTCTGGCTGCTTCTATGAGTGTTCTATTTCTCCTTTCAGCCACTCCATTTTGTTGTGGAGTTCTTGGTGCACTGAATTGTCTTGCTTTTCCTTTATTTCTGTAAAAAGAATCCAGATCAGCATTAACAAACTCAGTTCCATTATCACTCCTAAAAATTTTAACTTTTAAATCAAGTTGATTCTCAATCTTGATCATAAAGTCCATTAATGTTTCAGATGTTTCACTCTTATGTTTTAAAAAGAAGACCCATGTGAATCTAGAGAAATCATCTACTATCACCAAACAATATTGTCTTTTTCCAATGCTCAGCACATTGGTTGGACCAAAGAGGTCCATGTGAAGCAATTTGAGTGGTGTAGTGTTAGTGTTAATTATTTTGGATTTATGAGATACTCGGTGTTGTTTTCCTTTATAACATGAAGAACAATGATTAGAACAGTGAAATTCTTTCTTTGGTAATCCAATGACTAAGTCATTTTTCACCAATTTATTCATGTTCTTCATATTGGAATGGACAAGCCTTCTATGCCACAGTTGAGATTCATCTTCTGAAGATTTAGACAGCAGGCATGTCTCATGATTAGTGAGTGTTGTGTTGTTCATATCCAAGATATATGTGTTGCCTTTTCTTGATGCTTTGAGAAGGATCCAGTCTGCTGGAACTGTAAAACCTGGCTTAAGAATGTAACAGTTAGTGTTATCAAATAGTTTTAAGTAATTTTGATCACAAATTTGGGAAACACTAAGTAAATTATACTGCAAATTTTCACAGTAATTTACTTTTTCAAATGTTAAAGCACCATTAGTTACTAGTCCTTCACCAATAATTTTACCTCCCTTCTTATCCCCACCAAATGCCACATAAGAGGCATGTTTATGTTTGAAGTCATGGAGAAGTGCACAGTTTCCTATCATATGTCTGGAACAACCACTGTCAACATACCACTTGTTGTCAGCTCTCCATGATTGTTCCTGCACACAAACAGAAATTAGTTAGAATTGACAATCCAAGGCTTAATTGTCTTGGATTTGCCAGATGTGTCAACAATAGTTACTCCTTCATGAATTAATCTTGGAGTTTCAGTATTAGTTGTTTCTTTTTGATTTGATGGTTGTGAGGATGATTCTGTTGAAGATGAGTCAGGTTTCTGGATGCCTTCATGCTTCTCTGATTCTTTCTTCAAAGTGACTTGTTTTGGTTGGTATTTTAACTTTGGAGAGGATCCTGTAGTTTTGAAAATTTCTTCATCTTTCAGCTTTGATTGAGACACAGGAGTTCCTTTAGCAAAGTTGTCAAAGAAACCATCAACTACTTCAGTCTGTTTATCAGACAAATCCACCTTTTCGTGAGGTGTCTTAGACTGTATTGGTGTTTTCTTCTTTGAAGTCTTGTTCTCAACAGATGATCCTTTCTTTGACTTTTGTTGATCTTTTTGAATCTTTGTCTCTTTGTTACTTACTGATGATTGAGAGTCTGAGTCGGATGATGTATCTTGCGACTTCTTTTTGCTCTTTTTCTTGTTCTTCTTATTAAAATAACATTCCTGAGTGGAATGGTTATTTTTGTCACATATGGCATAGTGTTTGTTGAAGTAACAATCAGCAGTCATGTGATTGTTCATATTGCAAATGGAACAATAGCTGCTGAAATAGCATTCATCAGTATTGTGATTCTTCATATCACACCATTTACAATATTTTTCTGAACTTTCTTCAGATTCATCCTTCTTTTTACTGTTCTTTTTCTCACTTGCTGAAGCATCAGTTGATTTCTTCATGTTTTTGTTTGGAGAATCATCAGTTGTTGCTTGTTTACCTTTGGCTGCCATTTGTTGCTTGATATTCACCTTTTTCTTTGCATGTGTGTTGGTCTCTCTTTTTACCTCGTCCGCAGAATCAGCTTCTCTCTTCCGTTGCTTTTCTGCGGATTCAGTAATTTTTGTCTTCCGCAGAAGATCTACGGACTTGGTAAATTTTGCTTTCCGCATATGTTCTATGGATTCTTCAGATTTGTTTTTCCGCTGATCTTCAACACTTGAATTTTTCTTTTGCTTTGTTGAATTTTGTTGTTTCTTACCTTTCTCTAAAGACAAAGGTATCTCAGCACTTGATCCGCAACTATCAACTTTGTGAAGGTTCAGTTCTTGAAGTCCTTCATTCAATTCAGCAATCCTCTTGCAGATAGTCTTCAGCATGTTCCGTTGCTTTGGAGGATACTGCAGCTTTGATTCTTCAAGTACCCGCGGAAGACCAGTTTCAACTTGAACATTCTTACCAATGTCCAGTTGATCAGTATCATGTTCATCAGAATCATCCAAGTCATCATACTTATCAAAATCTGATTCATTATGTTTAAGTGATTCAGATTCAGCAGATTCAGTTTCACTTATCTCAGCTTCATGACTGTTTTTAATGTCAATTTTGGTGCTTTGCACAAAATGTTTTGACAAATTGTTAGTCATTGTTTCAGGTAAAGGTGTGTAGTTATCATTAATAGGTGGTGCAACAGCATTATAACCCAACCCGGACCTGATCTTTGATTCAATATGAGAGTTTAACAACTTCTCATATTGTTGAGATGATAATTGAAACTTCTGAAGTTTCACTTCAGTTGATGCATGATCAGCCATGGATTTTGTTAAGGAAGTGGTCAGATGCTCAACTTGGGCTTTTAGGCTGTAATTTTCAGAAACATATTTTTCTAAATCCTTTTGTAAACAACTTATTTTGATTTGATATAATTTTTGTTCTCTTAAGTATGATTCATTTAAAATCATAGTTTCCTTTACTTTATCAGCCAATTGTTGAGCATGGACTCTATATCGTTCAACTTCCTCAACACAGGATGATGAACATAACCTGTCTTTTACCTCTCTGGCCATAGTTGTTTTCCATATGTGCCATTAATGCTTGATTCTCCTCTATCACTTCCTTCTCATACAAACTCCAGTCACATGTGCCATCTTGAAGGATGATCAGCCCAGTCTCCTTAGAATTGCTTGGTCCTGCTGATGTATTTGTGGCTGGTGGGGATGTTAGCTGAGGTTGTCTATGCAGAGATCTTTGAGAGGTTGATTGTTGATTCTGATATTGTTGTTGCTGCTGATTTTGTTGCTGCTGATGCTGATACTGTGGAGATGATTGTTGGTTGCATTCTCTAGAGAAGTGACCATAGAGATTGCACTTGAAGCATCTGACTTTTGATTTATCAACACCAATCTTTGATGTTTTGCTTGCTGCTGCCAGATATTTATTTCTCCACAGATATTGCTTAGCTCTGTAAGCAATCATTGCCATCTGCCATTGTAGATCCATCTCTTCTACTACATCAGGAGGGAGTTCCTCCAAATCTTACTGACAGATGTTTGCTGATGTAAGTGAACTTCCAAGATATGCTTGAAAGCTAGAACTAAAAGCTGCAAAGGATGCTTTTTGTTCTTCAGAATCCAATATGACAGTTATTGGTTCTGATTGTTTGTTATGTTGAGAAGAGTTTGCCGTTGCTGATGTTTCTCTTTTCTCTTCAGATCTTCCCTTTCCTTTTGATTTTTACTTTGAGATGATTTCTTAGTGGATTTGGATGCATAGAAACTTACTTCCTCTTCATCATCACTCAAAGAACAAGAGTTATCACTTTCATTGTTTGAGATGAATGCACTTCCAGCATTTTTGGTTTCTTTGAAGTGATAAGGTGAGACATGAGTTCTCACACTCTTGTTTCTTGATTGTTCATCCAGTTCAAGAGCTTCCACCTTAGCAACCAATGTATCCAGACCTGTTGTCTTGAGATCTATGGTATTCTTGAACATGGAGACTGTTTGCTTCCAACTTTCAGGCAAAGTGTGGAGCATCTTCTTGTTTAATTCCTCAGTAGTATATTTTAACTCCAAGATGTTTATCTCAGTAACAAGTTGCATAAATCTATGGAGTTGCTGAGGAATTGATTCACCCTCAATATGATGAAAAGTTTCATATTGTGATCTAAGGGTGTCTTTCCTTATGCTTCGGATCTCATCACTCCCTTCACAGAGAGTGTGAAGTATCTTCCACAGGGAAATTGCTGTCTTGTAATTTTCACACCTGATCAAGATTTCTTCTGGCAAAGCCATACTAAGCAAGCTGTATGCTTTAATATCGACTTTGACCTTCTTGACATCATCAGGTGGCAGGTCTTTAGTGCTGATTGGCTGATTTTTTTCATTATAATCCGGCCCAAGAGTGGGTGGAATATAAGGACCTTGAGTGATGGACTCCCACAAGTCAGAATCTGTGTAGTTCACATGATTACTGAACTTGATCTTCCAGGATTTAAAATCAGCTTTGGTTTCCAACTTTGGCGGTTGATAAGATCCTCCACCAAAAGTACTCATGTTTAATGCAAAAGAATTAATCAAAAATTAAATGCTAGAATTGATAAATCTATCAAAGACACAGATCTAGTATTCAATTGATTTGAATATAGATCTAAATCAAACAAGCAATGAGACAGTGCTTGCTGAACGACAAGTCGTTGATTTAATTGTTTGAAAATCAATTAAACAATTTTAATACTGATAGATCAATTGATCTAAATCAATGAGCACCATCGCTCTGATACCACCTGTGAATCCAAGGATCGCGATTCAGGAATTATCAGTATTAAAATAAATCAATTTAATGATCGCGGAATTATCACTAATTGACGTTTAATTGTTTTAATGATTAATGATGAACACAACCACAGAAACACAATAAATGCGAAATCAATAATAATTCAAATGTATTTCATTAACTATAATGTAATGATTATAAAAGAATAATAATGAATGACTATGAACAATGAATTCTGTGAATCAAATAATGTTTGATGTTGATGTGACGGCAGCTAGGGTTGCACAATGATGTAACTCGATAGCCGTAATATTGATTGATTGTGTTCCCCGAGATGTGAAACCTAGGACTCATATTTATATATGATTTGAGTCGGTTTAGGAAACACCGGATCTCTCGGGATTTGTTATTGATTGTGTTGACTTGATTGACTTAGTGATAGTTGCAATCGCACAAGTATAATGATCCTCCACAGGAGTCTTGTCGTCCGCAGCACTTTTGTTCTTCCGTAGATGATTGGTCTTCCGTAGCAAAGTTGTTCTTCCGTAGAAAATCCTTCTTCCGTAGGAGTCTTCACTTCACAGTACTTGATCATCCTCAGGAACATGTACTTGGTCTTTTTGTCTTGTAAGAAACATATCTACGGATTAACAAAATTGTTCATCCGTAGATGTTTCTTACACTTGGTCAATTCCATGAATCCGTCCAAGTATATTGTTTTTCCCTGTCAAGTCACAAATCAACACATATATATATGGGGTTATCCTATAGATTCAAAGCACATATATATATATTTTGATTGTTACAAATATTAATTACAAGATTTGATTTTCAAGTACTAAGCCTATACAAAAATGATCTAGCCCTATACAATCTAGATCTAACATTATGGATATAAACTTTAGGGGGAGTAATTTAAAATTTTGATCATTTTGTACAGGTGGTTCCTTTCTTAAAATTAGAAAAACCAAAAACAATTTACTAAATCAGAAAATCTGTCTGTGTTGTTGCGGAAGTTATACCATAGTATCTCAGTTCTTGCAGACATATTGATGCACAAAAGTCCAAGATCAGTCAACAATGGGAAACTTGGTTCACCACTGATGAACAAGTCAATCCAAGCAAGAATTGATATCCCAAAAATCAGTCAAAACTTCATAAGAATCAAGCAACAGACACATCGTCATAAAGGCAAAGACATTTCTTCATAAAGCATCAGAGAAAATTCATCCAAAACCAAACAAAGCAAAAACATTAAGTTCAAAACTTAATGTGGGTAAGAGTATTGGTTAATGCGGGTGAAGGTAACCCAAGCATTCAACCAATGCGGGTAATGGTTTTGTGAACTGAAACACAAGTGAAAAACTAATGCGGACACTACTACAAAGTTGTTATTCGATGACGTGCAAAAGATGACGCGCGAAGAAATATGACACGCTTTTTTGCGTATCATAAAAGTTATGTCATATTTTAAAAAATTATAGATAAAATGACACGCATTGTTGCGTGTCATCTTTGTCCGTAATCTTTTAAAATACGCGCTCAGTTAAATTTTCAATTCCCCGCTTCTGACTTATTAACCCTAATTTCTCAAACCTCCATTCTCCTCACCTTACCTCCAAATCAAAGACGACCACCACCCACTGCTCCATTCTTATATCACCGCCTCATCACCAGCCACCGCTCCATTCTACTATCGCCGCCTCCATCACCGGCCACCCTATCACCACCGCTCCATTCTTCTATCACCGCCTCCATCACTACCATCCAGATCAAAACCCCAGTTCAATTCACTGCCCCTTTTGGCTTTTCTGCTATTTTCACCAACTTCAAAGGTATTTACACCATAAAGACTCAAACTTTTATCCACAATGGCCGTTGTTCTTCGCTACCACCCACCGATCTACCTTACCTTATCAAAACCCAAAAGGGGGTTTTGTGTAATTCGTTCAAGAACATCAATTTGTGTAGTGCGTGTGAACATGTGTCGGTAATCTATTAATCTTTGTGGGTTTTGTTGATTGATTGGTGGGTGGGGGTTAAACTTCGTTTTTGTTGGTCCCCTTTGGTTATAAAAGGTGTTAGGTTGGTGGGTTTACTTAATTTCTATGAACAGAGTTGGGGTTTCTTGCGACAGTAGTTCTTTTTGGGTGGATGTTTGTTCAATTTAGGGTATAATTTGTGTAGGGTTTAGCGCTTTTGGGCTTGATTTAACTTTGTCTGTGAAAGTTCAGAAATTCAAACGTTTACCCCATTTGGGTGTTTGAATTACGAACATAATTGCAGGTTTTCGTCGCTTTTTGTTCAATGATTTTGTGTTTGTTTTGGTGATTATATACTGTAAAGCATCAATGAAGTGGCGTTGACTTGAAATTTGGTCGTCTGTGAGTTTATGTTTTATGATGTTAAGTGCATCTGAATTTGACCTCTAGGTGTTTGATTAATTGCCTCAGTGGTGTAACAATTAAGATCCTCAAAACCCTTTTTCACCCTACATCAGTAGTAAATACCATATGGGGCAAAAATCATAATATATAGCTAACATATACACTTATTTATGTGTGTCTTTGTGAGGTACAAAGTTATAATGCAAGGTGGGTAAGGGGTGTATCAAGGGGTTTGATGATTTTGACTTGCGTTAGTATGGAATTAAAATTCGGTCCATTAAGAAAACACGACTGTTGTGAATTGGGACATGACTTAGGTAATTAGCAGCAAATCTTCTTGTTGTGATTCTGAAATGTGTTTGTGTAATGGTTTGTTTCAGTGGTGTTGTATCCGATTGTGTTTGTATAACTTGTTAATCATTTCATTGGATGGTTTAGGTTTGTGGTTGTGGTTGTGGTAGTAAGCAATGGTGAGCATTCATCGACAAAGATTGATCAAGCTTATGGTACATTTTAATGTTTTGTCACCTGTTATAATATAGTTGTCTTGATTGTTACTTGAAACTATGTATTAGGTTCTCTTATGGATCTTGTTAATGGGCATATTTGTTATCCTCTTCCAATTTTTTCATGGCTGACATCAATAGAGGTATTTCTTACCTAATTTGGCTACTCAAAATTATATTTCTTAATATCGAGATGTTTGGATGTAAACATTTACGTGAAAATGATTCTAATAAGGTGCTGTAACAAGGAATTATTTACAATAAATGTCGTAAAGTTGCAGTGATATTATTAGGTGAAAGATTTAACTTTACATGAAATATGTTTGAATTGAATATCAAATAGGTGTAGCTTTCGTAAATTTAGGTTAGATATGTTTGAAGTGAAAGAGAATTTATGATATTTTTAGTACTGGCTTTAAGATTTGTATAAAGTATCAAATTGATCAATCTTTAGGTGTTTCTATGAGATGATATTCTTTTTTAAATGAATATATTTACATGTTGGGTTTATATACTAACGAATATTGATATGAATCTTGAAGATTTTATACAAAGGCCGCAATTATACCCGCAATTTCAGAGGCCAACTCGCAATTTCTTCTTCGATACGGTATAATATTCCTCCGATTTGTCTTCTTTTCTTGGTTTTAATTGCTGCTGCAATTATACTAGTGTGTAATTGAAGTCACGTAGTGCATTTCCAGATGTATTTGACAACACTAGAACAATTTTAACTTGACATACAATGAAAACACACTCAAAGATTGGAAAATCTAACGTCATGCATCGAAGTGTAAATTTATTTGTTTAGTATAATATAGCAGCTCAACTTCGTTGTTTACACTGATCTATAATTAATCACTGATTATTTCTTTCAGTTTTGTCTTCAGGATTTAGCCAAAGGATCAAAACAAGAGCCTATAATGTCTATTAAAGGTCATAAGCTTTTCTAAACGTCAGGGATTCTAACAAGGTATGCCCTATGTTGCTTATAATTGAGTAGATTCAGGATCTTGAAGTTATTTTTGACATTATATGTTGGCTGGTTTCCGTAATTGAAGAGTTTTATTTGATATTCTTGTTTGCCTTTTTGTGACTCATAAGATAAACTCTTGTTTAACTTGCTGAATTTTTCATGCTCCTAACTTTCATCACATTGCAAGTCCATCACCTGTTGAAAAATGCTAGTCTGTCTCAGTTCTGGTTTAGTTATATTACTTATGTGACAACATTGATATTTTGTAGTCTATACTTCAGACAACCAAGTCATCCGGTGCTAAATACTGATTGCAATAAATCTATCTAGTTTAACATGTTTTGATGAAATTGGTTTTGTCTTTAGTTGGAGGAGGTAAAGATTGAATACATCGATGGTGGTTTGGATGAAGTTCGTGAAGACGGGTCGCGCTACGTACCGGATTTCATTTATATGTAGCACTGCAATGATATATTTGGACTTGTATTAGTATGACAATGAATTTAGACTTGTATTAGTATTGGTATTGCAATGAATTTGGACTTGTTTTATGCTTTGTAGTTGATGTTATTTAACAACTTTTGTAAATTTTGTTGGTATTTGAATGGATTTCGCTTTTAGTGTTATTCGACAATTTGTTTTATAATACAACAGGTAAATTTATTAAAAATAAAAAAATTAAAAAATGCACCTAATTTTATGACGTGCATTGCACGTCATCTATTGCAAGTCATAAAAATTTCATAGATGACACGCGCATGTGCGTCATCTAGTCATTTATGACTACCCCTTCCTTGACGCGCATTGCGCGTCATCTTTTGCACGTCATAAAATGCGCGTCATCTTTCGCGCGTCATAAAGAGATGACGCGCAGATGCGTGCCATCGATCATTTATGACTACCCCTTCCTTGACACGCATTTGTGCGTCATCTGACCCCAAAGATGACACGCATTTATTGCAGTTTTTCTAGTAGTGGGACAAAAGCACTCTACCGCATTAGTCTCACCACCAAGTTTTAAGTATGCAAAACTAATGCGGACAAAATTTATGTTCATCCACATTTGTTTTCGTCAAACGCATTTTTTTTGAAAAGATTAAATCAACAGTTAAACTTGGGTGTAAACTTGTGTCATCATAAAATATGATATGTGCTCACACTCTTCTTTCATTTAGCACAAGTTAAAGAAATGCGGACAAATTTTTACTCTACCGCATTTGATGAAAGTGAAAAGTTGAAGAATTTGTTCTTCCGCATTTGCTACAGTGAACAAATGCGGACAAGTATTTGTTTTTCCGCATTTGCTACAATGAACAAATGCTGACAAGTGTTTGTTCTTCCGCATTTGCTACAGTACACAAATGCTAATGAACATTTTCTCAACCGCATTTGCTACAGTAACTTTAAAACTTGTGCGCATTTGTTTTAAAACATATCAAATTTTGAGAACCATATTAAATTGACTATATAAACCAAAATCAAAGGGCCATTTAATACTTTTCAAAAATTTAGAGACTTAAAGTGCGACGAGCGCCACCAGTTACTGTTCATCGTCTTCACATTCACTGTCATCTTCATCACCGAACCTAACTTCTAAGTTTGATTCACCAAAATCTATCCTCCTTTGATTCACAACCCCAGTATTATCAAAGAAAGGTGAAAATTTTGAACTGTTTGCAACCCTAACTGTCGAACGGTTGCACAAAATTGAACTGAGTAGTCTAGGTCAAGAAACAAACATGTCAAATCAACCAAATGTTCATAAACCATTGCAAATTTCAACTGAGATACACTGATTATTCATGAGAAAACCAACAAATTTAGGATTTTCATAAGTTCCTGTTCTTCACATGAACAGGGTATGTCGAACAAAAAAATGACAAAATTAAAAAGACAAATTCAATGGTTATGATGAGTTATAATTCAGAAATGATTATAAACACGAACACGATAAACTCATCAAAATGAACATGCATCAAAATCATATTGGACAAAATCAAACTGAAGCTATTCATATGAACCTTCAATTTTGACCAATAAAAGTCAAAACATGATGAACAACTTCATATATGTTATGCATCAGTCTATTCATATGCCTTGAATGCAGGGTACAATGGCAAACCACACATGGAGCAAGCTCCATAATGTCAGTGGTTTTCTTGACCCTGATGTCCCTAAGGCTGACGGATTAAGAGACATGATCAGATTCCTTCTAACCACAAGAGTAGCCTATGCTATGACAGTCAGACCCATCATCTATGAGACCTTCATTAGGTCATTTTGGGGAACAGCTGAAGTAGTTGAAGTTAATGGTGTGAGAACCCTGACTGGAAGAATCACTAATGATCATACTCTAGCCATTACTGAGCAAACTGTGAGACACTGTCTGCAGTTTGGAGATGATGTAGACTCCCCTCTAGAACTTGAAGATGATGAGATCATGACCTTCTTTGCCAACATTGGCTATGAGGGTAGATATGAAGGGAAGCAGATTGTTAAAGGGTTGGTAGATCTGCAATGGAGATTTCTGATACACATGTATCAACATTGCTTATCTAAGAGGAAGACTGGATGGAATGATATCCCAGTGACAACCTCCTCTGCTATTTGTGCTTTAGGTACCGATCATCCATTCAACATGTCTACCTACATATTCAATGGATTGATCTCTAATGTATAAGAGGGTAGAAGACATATGTTCTTGATGTACCCAAGGTTTATCCAGTGCTTCATCAATGAAGTTTTTCCAGATCTTACACCAGTAGGACCAATGATGGACATTCCTCTATCTCCCAAAGCTTCTGAGGTCAAGGCTTCATCAATGAAACTTTTCCAGATCTTACACCAGAAGAAGAAATGTTAAACAAACTGCTAGATCCAACTGTTGAAACTGAGTATGAGAAAACTCTATCTCCCAAAGCTTCTGAGGTCAAGGCAACAAAAGCCAAATCAGCTACTCCTCCTCAACCTATGTATCCCGATCCCTATAGCATGACAGATAAGGAGATGAAGGAATATCTGTCTGCTCAAGGATTCACCAAAAGAAAACTTGGGAACATGATGACCAATTCTTTAAGGGCTGTAATCCTTAGGATGATTAATGAAAAGAAAGAAAGGTTGAAGAAACTATGGGAAGAGATCACCAGACAACAACCAAGAACAAGAGTTTCTGCTCAAGATATGAGCCTCACTCAGGGAGATCATGATTCCCTGGCACCCATTCTTCATAGATATCTAGAGTGGTTTGCTGAACCCTCACAACTAGAACTACATAAAGGACTCACCACTGCTAAAATGATCAAGGGTGTGTCTACTCCCAAAGGCAAGACAGATCAAAAAATCATTGCTTGGAAGTATGACAATGATTGGAACATGTTCATGGTGAAGAGAATATCTGGATTAGTCCAATTCTTCACAGAGTACTCCGCTCTGGTGAATTCTCTGGAGATCCATGATCTGAAGGAACTAGCCAATCTAAGACTGATTAATCACAAGACTATGTTCAGGGGACATGAGTTTGAGGACATTCTGAAGATGTTCAAGAGAACTGACAATTTCAAATCCTTGAAGACTATCTGCTTGGGAAACGATAGATCATTTGTCAATCCCCTTGATAGGAAGCAAAGGAAACCAGTAGAAGAAGTGGTATTCCCTGAACTTAGGGTAAAACCCACTGAATCATTAAAGAGAAAGATGGTTGCTCGTACTCACACTTCTATGGCAATCTCCAATGTGTATTTTGATGAGAAAACATATGAGTTGGTGATTAAAAGGAAGTGGGGAGGAAAGGAAGAAGCAGAGATCACATTGTTTAGTGGATATCAGGTAAGACTGTTAGATGAATCATATATCCACTACATCTACATAAGGCATTTCAGGGAGACCAGCAACAAGTTGGGTGAAGCTGATATGTACTTCTTCTTGAAGTGCATTAAACTCCTGAAGATGGCCTATGACAGAATAAAGAGGAAGAGAGAGCAAAGGAGGAAGAAGAAGACTCCTTTGCAGTTTGGGAATATTTTAAAGCTTAAGGTTGATGTGGATGGGTCTCTACTAATTCATAGAGATGCTTTATCTACTGTATCCATCTAGGAGCGCATTTCACTAAGGAAGATGCCAGTTGAGGCCATTCACAACATGAGCAAGATGAAGATTCATGTGTTGAGCAGAGAAAGATTGAATGAAGCCAAACACTTCTCAAACATGATCAAGTCTATTGTGGATCCCTCATACATGGACCCTGCTCCTGTGTCATCTCCTCCTGCTGCACAAGACCCAGCAGAATCTTCACAACCTCATCCACTCTCAAACCCTTGAAGTACTTAGGCTGTATAATCCTTAGGGGAGTATTGTTGGACCCTGAAAGGATCATACAAGCCAATTCAAGAGGTGGATGGTTGTTCTGATGGAAATCTCCCTAAGTCCAAGAAGAAATGCGGATAAAGAAGTTTCCGCATAAGAAGAAAAAGTACAAGTGTCAGCTATCCGCATTTGTCAATGCGGATGACCAAGAACAAATGCTGACAAGTATTTGTTCATCCGCATTAACTAATGCGGACAGCCGATGAAATACGGACAAGGCATTTGTTCATCTGCATTAACTAATGCGGATGACCAGCAACAAATGCGCCAAGTGTTTGCTCATCCGCGTTGACTAATGCTGATGACCAAACACTAATGCGGCTGATAGAAGATAAATGCTGATGAAGATTTACTCATCCGCATTAGTCAATGCGGATGAGAAAAGACAAATGCGGATGAAGACTTAGACGGACTATTCTGTAATATTGTAAGGGTAGTTTAGTCTTTTTGTACAAGCTGTAAGTCAGCCTATAAATAGAATAGAAACCTCGTATGTGAAATAGGACTTTTGAGAATTTTGCATTTACTAGAATAGACAATCAAAATATACTTTGTTTTCTCCCATGTTAGCTGTCTTGTTACTGTAGCTTGCTAAACCCTAGCATTTACTTTGTAGCAGTTCATCTAATTAATACAAGAGTGCATTTATGAGTATATCAAGTATTCTATGTTCATTGATTGCTTGATTCTTCCTTTCAATCATTGACTCAATCTTCATATTCGATCCTTATTGATTCATATCAACAGATAATATCATTCTCAAAGCTAGTCAAAAGTTCTGTTCGTCCATGATGACTTAGTCTAAAAAAACTTGACAAACTAACTGACTGATACGACTGGGGAATGCGAATGAGACTCAACCGTGCGATTGAAGTCAACCAGATGATTTGAAGTGTGCGACTGAGTTCACACGTGCGATTGTGGTCAATCGTGCGTATGAATCTATGCGTATGAGTTCAGTCGTACTAATGAACTATACGACTGAGCTGAACCGAATGAACAAGCTTAAACATGCGAATGAACAGACGATTGGACCAATCGTGCGAATGAGCTATGCTTATGAAGTTTAGTGGTGCAATTGGATCAATCGTACGACTAAGACGTCTGACCTCGAAATCTTTTAAAAATTTTCACTCGATTCGACCAAAAACACGATTTTGAAAACCCTAGTCGGCTAGAACTCGAAAAATACGAATTATTGAACAATGCACTTGTAAAAATCAATTTTTAATGCAAAAGGAACGGATCTTTGATTGAAAAACGTTGATTTTTGCAAAAACGTGATTGAATCCACGTAGAATCGAGAGCCAAGGCTCTGATACCACTTGTTAGGACCGAGTACGAACTGATACTAACCGAATCTACATGAAACCAGATCAAATAGTGCGGAATCCTATTTGATTGGCGATCCAATCAAGGAGAACGTTAATCTGATCAAAACTAACGATTAGAAAATGTTAAGAATTGATTAGCAATGATCAGGAATGCTCTATGAAGTTGGAAGGGACGACTTGGACGTGCTGGGACGGCTAGGGTTGTGAATTCTCGAAGTGTTACGTTTTCCACTAATTAAGTGGTATTTATAGGTTTGGTGTCTTCATTCGTGCGACTGAACCATCAGCATGGTTCAGTCGTGCGACTAAAGCATGCAGTTGATCCATTCATATGACTGAATGTCCAGTCGTGCGACTGAGTCAATCACATGTTACAATCGTAAGACTGATCCAATCTCTTGGTTCAGTCGTGTAACTGGTCCATTAGCATGAAGTGTTCATGCGTATGGTCCATTAGCATGGTCCATTCGCATGAAAACTTCATACAATTCACAAACCTATATAGTTAGTTCAATATGCGTTATCACACAATAAACAATGAAACATTAAACATTATCAGCATCAACCACATATTGTATTTCATTTATACTCGTTCAATAACACATATTCATTCATTCAAAAGTCTTTTATTACATATATCAAATGATTACATCAGTGTAACTAACCTAACTCCTAGCTCCCATGTGCAAGAGGGTGATGCTACCAAAAAGGGGGAGGAAGTTATTACAATCACAGAACCTGGGAGTTCCTTAGGGAGTATGGACATTGAGGACTCACCATCCTCACTTGCAGCTGTGCATACTCAGCAGCTTTCTCAAGTCCATATTGATGTGGACAGCATAGACTCAGTCATAAGAAGTCTATTTGAGAAAGGCATCCCAAGAGCAGTATCATCTCCACTAACTCTAGCTCACATTTTTTGGTGGAGGTATGATACTGCTAGAAGAACTCTTATTCTTCAAAGAGTTCAAGAAAGGAACACTGTAGAGTTCAGTCTTAGAGGAAGACAAAGGCAATCAGGCAATACCATCGGTCAACTGGATGTTGAGGTAGACCCTGAGATTAGCTTCAAAGGGAAAACCTTGACTGAAGGCCCAGTGGTAGAACCTGAGAGCTCTGTCTCACCACGCACTGCTGCAAATGTTCAAACCCTTGATGAGACACCTACTGGTGATGGTGCATCTCGACCTCTCTCTGGCAAGAGCTTGGAAGCTACACCAAGCAATAATGGCCAAAGCTCTCTCCACCCTGAGCCACAAAGGTCTGTGAGTGACAAAGGGAAAAGGAAGTTAATTTCTGAGGAGATTGAGGAGGAGGAGAGAGAAAGGAAAAGGAAGCTAAGGGGAGAAAGTTCCTCTGGTAGGTCTGCAAGGCTCATGGAAAGTGCTATCAGGGCTGCCCCCAGAACTAATACTCAGGATGATACCATGATAAACTACTTGCAGACTAGGAACTATGATATTGATAATATCATTTCTCTCCCCTTAGATGAGTTGAATGAACTGGCTGACATAGAACTATCAAAAGAGAGAAAGGAAGAAGAGGATGCAAAGCTTCTTCTAAAAATCAAAGAAGAAAGAAGAAGGAAGAGGCTCTATAAGCATATGCCTACTATCTCACCAGTTCAAGAAACTCAGGAACAAGAGGACGTGGTACCACAAGAACCTCAGTGCCACAGGTCTCTATCAAGCTAATACACTTCTTCCCTTACCCTTTGACTACATTGAGTTTGAGTACCTGAAACAACTTGAACTTGATGTAGCCAAAGAAAGAAAGATCACCAAAAGGAAGTTAAGGGAAGAAGCTGTAAAATCAAGAGCCATCATCTATAAAAATCTGAAATGGTCTGCAGACAGACAGAAGATGATGAGCTTCTTGAAGCTATATGGATTCTCCGGAAGGAGACTTGTTCCCATGTCTCTATCCACCATGGATGAGCACATCAAGGTGATCAAGCAGAAGATCAAAGTGGTGAACTTGTTGACTTACACTCCCCACTAAGTCCGGTCCCTCAGAAAGTGGAGGTTAAGGTTGAAACACCTAAGACAACAGAACTTGAACCTCCTGCTGAATCTCAGCAAACTTCTACTTCTGATCCACAGCAGGGTTCTGTCCCCTCTCAATCTAAACCTGTGAGAGAGGAAGACCCAACTAAGAAAGACAAAGAAGATCAATCAGGTGCTGCAGGCCAGTCTTCTCAGTTAAAGAGTTCGAAGAGGAGGAAAAGGATGGTTTCCAAACCAAAGTCAAAGAAAAAAAGAAGGAAACATCCACCTCCAAACTTCAGGATGAGTTAGAACATCCTGAGGATGTGCAACAAGAGGATGCTCCACCAACACCCATCTTATTTTGGACATATACCATAAATCCAGAGAGATCGCATGTCATAAGAGATCAAGGAATTGAACATGTCTACACATGGCAGGATATGTTCAGTCTACTTCTGCTTGATCTCTCTGACATGAGAAGATACTATAAGAGTTTGAGTGATCCTGTCCATCTTATGAAGAAAGGGATGGTCATCATCATAATGAGGACTATGAATATCTAGAGTCTTTAGGTGTTTTAGTAGCGTCAGCCTAGGGGAGTTTGTAAGGTTATTAGTAAGGCTGATGCAACCCAAACACTTAAAGTCTTTCCTGCATGAATGCATATGTACACTGAAGTGGAATGCTTCGGAAGATTCACACTGACTTGGAAATTATTCTAAGTGTGAAATCTTCCGAAGCCAAGACCAATATCTTCCGAAGCCAAAAGATGAAGTCTTCCGAAGCTTCAACGACAAAGTTTTCCGAAGCCAATCATTGAAGACAGATTTCTTCCAAAGACTTTTATATTACATGCTTTATCTGATGTTTTTTTTACCTAAAGCTGAACCACTTTCCGCTGCCACTTTAATAAGTCACCAACCTTTTCATGAGTTGGTGAAAAAGTCCATGCTTTTGGTAAACTATACATTGAGGTCTTGAGTCTGTAACTTTACACTTTATGTACTTTATCCTTTTTGTAATATATTAGGATGTGAGCTATGGCATGTCATAGTCACTAGGAAAAAGTCAATCTACCTTTTGACTCTACATGGATTTTGTTGTCTAGTTCATGTATCCAGCTGGCCTTCAAAGTATGGCCGGCTCTAGGTTTTAGTATAAGTACTTTTTAGTTCTTGTAACTAAGTAAGTTTTGAGTTGAACTTCGTAAACCACTTTGTAAGGAACTAGAAGATCAATATACTTAAACCTTGAAAACCAACTGCTTGTGTATTGCTCTAGTTTCTATCTCATTTACATCTTGTGTTTCTTAGTTCTCTAAACTCATTCTTATCAGTTCCCCATTTGAATTGTTAAGTATACACACTCCTTTTTGTGTTGTTGTGTAGTACAAGTGCATAAGCCCTTCAGCCGGTCCTGCGGTTTACCATAAACAAACATAATGTGTTCTAACATTCAAACAATCATTAACTAACATATTAGTATCATTAACATGAATAACATACACTAATGTAACTTAAATTTCTTTTTCAGGATTGTAGATAAAAAGGAATTTTTGATAAGTGTCTGAAGCGGATGAAGACAGTCCATAATGGATGAACAAGAGTCTGTAGCGGATGAGGAAAAGCTTCTAGGTGTCTGCAACAGATAACCAAAGCAATACATAGCAGATGACCAAAGCAATACACAACGGATGACTTGTCCACAGCTAATGAACTTTCCACAGCATATGTTCATCCACAACTGATGAACACTCCGCTACAAACATTTAACCAATCAAGCACACATCAAGTGGTCACCGCAGACAACATTCAACACATAGCGGACAGCTTTTCAACCATTCATAGCGGACGACTGTTCATGCACAGCGGACAGTCTATCATCACAGCGGACAACTTATAGACTTATGATTTTATTTGATTTTCTTTTACATAAGGGTACTTTAGTAATTGTAAATAGCTTTTTGTATAGGCTATAAATAGCATACTACCCTAATCCTTTGCAAGCTTTTGAACAATCAATACAAACAAGCACTTATTATTATTCTAGCATTCAATCACTAGCAATCACACACACACACACATACACACACTGATATCATAGCATTAATCATGGTTTTCCGCACCATGATTATTGTTTGTTAAAATTGATATAACAACCTGTTGTTATATTAGTTGAGAGATTAGAATAGATCCATGGGAAAATCATCATTATCAACAACATCATCATCATTCTTATATATTGTTGTTTATGTGTTGTTGATTTGATTTCATTAGGTGGTATCAAAGCCTTGGCTCAATTCTTACACTGATTTTCGATCCTCTCATTCATCAACATGATATACGTGGTTCATTAGCATCATAACATACATTTTGAGCTTGAAATCATCACACATTCTTCTTCTACATCATACATTCAACAAATATTCATAAACATGAGTTAATCATCTGTTTTCATTCATTTTGAAGAAGATTCTGTGTTTTTTGGTTACTAACAAGTTCTCAAAATCATCATACACTGTTTTTGAAACGAAAAGATCAAAAATCATTGAAATCTGATCGGTTTCTAAGGTTTTTCGATTAAACAGTATACGAATACTGTCCTGTCATGTTTTCATCATACAAACATTCATTTGAATATATTGAATCTGTTCATTGTATTTAAGCATCATATTTGAGTTGTTTAATAATCAAAACAGGCGACTAATCTTGTGCAAACAACAAAACGATTTTTGTTTTGTTACCGTTCTTTCTGCCGCCAGCAAACCCTAGATAAACCCTAGGTTTTGCTCATTCATAAACCTTCATTATCTGCGGTGATTTTATTGGTTCATCATCAAAATCAAAGAAGAAAAAAAATATTCTTTTTAATTTTTAAAAAAGTTACTTTTTGATACAAAAAGTTAACTTTTTAAAACAAAACATTTGTTTTAGTGCTTTGACTTTTTTTCATTAAAAAGTTGACTGCTGATTGACAACCTTAAAAAGAATATTCCTTTCTTGTCACCGAGAAAATGACTTCACAAAGGACATTAATTAATATTCAATTAATTAATTCGTTTTATTTGGTAATTTACATTAAAAGGTGACATCATTTCCGCATTTTAACTATATCCAACTACTTCACCTCCCTCACCATTGATCCTCCACTATATAAGGATCAAATATTGGAGTTTTGGAAGACGTGTCAAGAGGTCACCATGGATGGGCAGAATGCACTGTCTGCCATAGTGCAAGGCAGGACAATCTTCATCACTCCAGCCTCTATAAACACACATCTAAGGCTGGGTGAGGTAGAAGGTTATTTGTCCTTCCCCAAATCTTTTCCCAACCCCTCCTTTATACAGATGGGCTATGAAGGTGATTATTCTATAAGAACCTTCAGGAAAGGGAAGGTCTCCTCCCAGTGGAAGTATCTCCTTTATGTTGAAATCCATAGTTTATCAAACAAGCATAGAGGATAGGACCAAATTCAAAAGACCTTTTGTTGGGTTCAACAATAGGATAAATTGAATCTTTCCAAATCACAATCATAGCCGACTGAAGATCTCATTGTAAAAAGTTCAGAGACCAAGTTGATTACTACAAAAACAACAATACAAGACAATTCAACATGACAAAGTCAAGATCAAGACAAATAGAAAAGTCAAAATTAGGTCATGTTGTAATAATAATATAAATAGACCCACTAGTGCATTTTTGCAAGTGTGGTTCTTTTGTGTGTGTTTCTCATGGTGTGAAGCACCACCCAAGGAGAAATCCTCTCCTTTGGGTGGGTTTAATCTTCTTCCATCTTTGTATTTGATAATTCATTGTAACTTGTTCATCAACATCAATGAAATCATCTACACATTATTATTATCATTCATTTTGTTCTATGATTCACACACCTCCACCCATCTTAATTTTGAATTTATAGATCTGAACATGATGAATCCTAAGATCCAAGCTCAATGAATCTGAAATTTGATTCAGCAAAATGGTATCAGAGCTGTTGGTTGCTGGGTTCATGTATTTTTTAGATCTAATTTCATCTTTAATGATGTTTAGAACAAAGAAGAAACAACAAAAAATGAAGAACAAAAGCTGATGTTCATCGAAACCTCCTCTGTTCATCAACAAAAATACAAAAGAAAAACAACAAATCTGTTAAATTGGTACGATTTGAAGATGATTAATCATGGATCTGATAACTCCTTCAAAACTCTATGCAATTTAACAAGATTATTATCAAAAATGAAGAAAACCCACCTGTTCATCATAAAAATTAGAAGAAAGACCAGCAGATCTGTTCAAATATGGTACGATTTGAAGAATCGTGAACATGTTCATGATTATTCCTTCAAAACTCAATGCAATTGAATAGATGAACATCAAAATCAAAGAAAAGATGAAGAAATCAAAGCTACTGCTCATTGCTCGATCTACACTGTAGTGTGAAACTGAATTTTGTTCAAGTCTCAAAACAAATGCTGATGAGCTAGAACAAATACGGATGAAGCATGAACAAATACGGATGAAGCATGAACAAATGCGGATGGGATATCAACAAATGCGGATGTTCAAGGAAAAAATGCGGAAGCTCAACGCACAAATGGGGATGTACAAGGCACAAATGCTGAAGTTCAATGCACAAACGCGGATGTACAAGGCAAAAATGCGGATGTTCAATGAACTAATGCGGATGTTCAATGAACTAATGCTGTTGAAGAACATACAAATGCGGATGTTGAATATACTAATGTGGATGTTGACTTCACAAATGTTGATACATGTCAACTAATGTGGATGAATGGTGGTGATAACCTGAAATGCGGATGTAAATCACCAAAATGGGCATAACCTGGGTTACGAGCCTCTGTTTCTAACATGCTACCAGTCAAAACTACCGTGGAAACGAGGGCTACGTTATGGTAATCGCCATAGGCGGGTTATCCCATTATTTTTCCAAAATATTATGGTAATCGCCATAGGCGGGTTATCCCATTATTTTTCCAAAATAAGGCCTCTAAATAGGTTTTCGGGCCACTTTTATGTTTTGGAGATTCGATTTCATTCCGTGAGCTGCATCGCAAATGCTCGTGCTTTGAGTAACTAATGTAAATGTTAGCTTACTTCAACCACATGCATGTCCATCAACAACAACATCATAATCAACAACATTATCATTAACATCAACATCAAAAGCAACAGCAACATCAACAACATAATCAATCAATAGATGATGAACAGATTGCACAAACAAACAAGAAAAAGAAAATATCATGAATGCGGATGATTGCAACCAACAGGCACGTCCATTTTGAGCATTCAAAACAACAGAAGAAATCAACCTTGGTCACGTAATCATTGATTTATTCAAGGATTTGTACAACTATCAGAAGAAGCTATACTATAATCAAAGATGATCTTTTGCACCCGTGTCTGACTACTGAGCGGAACAGTTAGACAAACTTTAATCAAGGGGACCAATGATTATCTGAAGAATGTCAGATTGTGAAGTCATTTTAGAAATTCAAATAAGTTGAAGTTTTTCAAGATTGATTTATGTTCCTGATGCAATTTATTGAAGTTCAAAGCCTCATCATATGCCTAATACATTCTAATCCTTGGAGTTGTGATATGAACTATAATCCAAAAGTGATACGACCCATATCCAATACGAAGAAGTATTCTCAAGAGATTCTAACCTTTGTCAGAAATATACTAGGAGAAGCTTAATCTGAGGGGGAGAACTACAGTGAACTGTGTTAGAACATCAGTCAATCAAGAACACATGTGACAGAGAAGATCTTCAAAGTTAGAGTTTGGCAAGCATCAGTTTAGGCGGAGTATTGTTGGGTTCAACAATAGGATAAACTGAAGCTTTCCAAATCACAATCATAGCCGACTGAAGATCTCATTGTACAAGTTCAGAGACCAAGTTGATTACAACAAAAACAACAATACAAGACAATTCAACATGACAAAGTCAAGATCAACACAAATAGAAAAGTCAAAATTTGGTCATGTTGTAATAATAATATAAATAGACCCACTAGTGCATTTTTGCAAGTGTGGTTCTTTTGTGTGTGTTTCTCATGGTGTGAAGCACCACCCAAGGAGAAATCAACTCCTTTAAGTGGGTTTAATCTTCCTCTATCATTGTATTTGATTATTCATTGTAACTTGTTCATCAACATCAATGAAATCATCTACACATTATTATTATCATTCTATTTGTTCTATGATTCACACACCTCCACCCATCTTAATTTTGAATTTTTAGATCTGAACATGATGAATCGTAAGATCCAAGCTCAATGAATCTGAAATATTGATTCAACACCTTTTCCTATATTAGGGGGTCAAGTTCAGGTATTCACAATTTTTATATACTAATTTACTTGCAAACTTGGACTTTCTAAAATATTACATGTTCTATAGATATGTCCACCATATTCTTAACTGTGAACTGGGATCACAGTTAAGGGGAACAGGTAATGTTCTAAAATTAGGACAGATGAAGCCTGACATCTTTAAGACTATGACAAAGCCTACTCTTGGCTTCTAAGGGGTAGAAAAAACCCTTGTCCTAAAATGTTAGATCTTGTATGCCCAAGACACATACAAGATTGATGTGGTTAGTACGTTATGATCCAAGTCGGGTCATACCCAATAACAAGCTAAATAAACACCAGTAAATATTTATTTATTGATGAGATCATACAAATAAATATTGACACCAATTTAGGGAAAAATGGGTTTTCTAAAACGTTGCTTTTGTAATAGAACAACATTATATGGATAATTTGTTCATGAGAAATTTTTTGTTTCATTATTTAAGTTAGTTAAATAATGACAAATAAAAGTGTGTTAGTGTTATAAAATTAAAAGGGGTTTTAATTTTATAAAATTATGGTTAAAGAGTGCAATTTTTTATAAAAATTACGAAATGGGGGGAAACCATTTTGAAGGCTGAATTCGGCCGCCCCTTTGTGGGGTTTGAAAGCATCTTTTAGTCTTGGTTCTTACAAGACTTTACTTTCACTTGCACTTTTCTATCTAATTTTCTCTCTCACACACACAAGCAAGAACTTTTCTCTCTTCTTCACTTGGCTGAAAATCGATTTTGCAAGCTGAAAATTCAGCTTTGGCTTGGCTAGATTCGGATCTACAATAAGAGAAGAGACTTGGTGTTATACTACCTAGCAAGTAGGTGTTTGGAAGAGCTTGTGGGTATACAAGCTTTAGGCTTTCTTCCTTGAGGGCTGAACATACAAGAACATCATCATCTTCATCTCATCCTTACTACAACATATTGTTATTGAAAGGTAGTTAAAGAACACCCTATGGTTGCATTTTCATTTTAGATAGCATGCCATTTCACATATATAAATAATCCTGGTTCTTGGGTTTTGTTTTTGGTTTAAAATGGTTCATATTTTCAGATTGTTAACAATATGTTTAAACCCTGATATCCGCTGTGATTTTGAAGTTTAAATCGTTAAACTTGCTTTGATAAACGTGTTACAAAACCCTACAATGGCATCTAGAGCCGGTTATGTGGAATGCATGCTTCAAAAGTTCTTGAAAAGTTAGTTTTCATGGACTTTTTCAACCCATTAGGGGCTGTTTTGTTATGGGTGAATGAATCCCTTATGTTTCAAGATTTAATCTTACATGCTTTGGTATAAACCTTGAAAGATTAACATTTATATTGTTTGGACAAAACCCTAGATTTTGGTTCATGTTGGCCGAAAATTTGGGGCTGAAATAAGGGGTTCATTGTTATTCTTGGATGTTGTATGTCATACATATTTTGGTGCATAACATAGCCTTGACCTTATGATGTTTTTGGTTTTGGTTGATTGTGATTTTGTCATGTTGTTTTGTCTTGAAAGGGTTGTAAGATTTGTGTTTGTATTTTGGGTTGTAATTTATTATTCATTTATTTATGTAATAAATAGATTAGGTGCATTTCTTTTATTAGAAAAATTGTATTAGGATATAATTTATGGAAAAGAAGATGCACAAGATGAAGACCCAAAGAAGGACACAAAAGACATGGACACTTGATCTTTTGGATGTGGATTCAAGTGGGAGTTCATGGACACATATGATGTGTCATTATTAACCCTTAGGAAAGACCTTATGACAACACTTGTGATGGCAAACAAGTGTAGTCAACATAGTGCCTATGGTTATTTTGTTGGATCAAGAAGAAGGCTGGTGCAACCAAAACCAAATCACTTAGCCTATTTTGGTAAATCTAACAAAGGCTTTCGAAGCTAAGTATGGAGCTTCCGAGGGAAACAGTGTTCTTCCAAAAAGAAAGTGTAAGCTGAACTTCCGAAGACAAATTCTGCTTCCGAATACAAAGTGTCTACTCGAGAAGTTCAAGACTCAGAAGAAAAGATCAGAAGAGAACATCCGAAGAAGAAATCCTCAAGCCTCGGAAGAAGTAGTGCCTTCCGAAGTATAGGTGGTTTCGGAAGTAGTTGTTCTTTTGAAGCCAACTAACCTTCGGAAGACAGTACTATGAACTAGTGGACATAAGTATGGTCCTCCTGACAGTCCGCTGCAGTCCTCTGATATACTGCATGGCATTTTCTTAAAAGCCATGTAGTTAACCATACTTTATTCCACTGTTCACCTTTATTAATTAGTACAGTTACTATCTTTAGTTAGTAACGAAAGGTAAGTCATGGACATGTCATGACTACCATATCTTTGATAATACTTTACCTAAGGTACCTTAACTCTAGCATTGTAGTATATGCTTTAGTCATAGGTTCCCAGCTGGTATCAAAGTATATCCGGCTGTAGGTAGTATTATATATAGTTTCTCATTGTAACTCAATAGTATGCTTGAAAGAGTCTTGTAACACATTGAGTTGAGACATAATATATACAAATACCTTGAAAACTATATTGTTTTCTTTGTTATTTAGTATATTATTATCAGCTCTTAGAAAAGACTCTGCTTCATCTGATCCGAGTGTAGTATTAGTGAGTTTGAGAGAAAAACTAAATTAAGTGACAAACACCGATCCTGCAATTGGTATCAGAGCTATTTAGGCTCTTGATTGTGAGATCTTACCATCCAAATCAACCTGTTTTTCACTTCTCCTAACAACTCACTCAAAATGGCCCTCAACAAGTCTGAAGTAGAAATGGGGACGATGATTAAAGCACCTGTCATCACCCCTGAAAACTTCAGATCATGGAGAAGACACATGGAAGGCTTCATTAGATATCAAGACAACAAGATGTGGCAATCTATCATCAATGGTCCTTACAAACCCAAGGTGGCTACACCCGGAGGAAGCGGTGCCATGATAGAGAAAGCTGCTGAAGATTACTCTGATGAGGACCGGAAGAAGATGGATATTGATAGCAATGCAATGACTATTCTTATCACTGCAATACCTAATTCCATTATGGTGGGGTTTGAGCATTGCAAGTCAGCCAAAGAATTGTTTGATGCACTTGCCCAGATGTACTCTTGCTCTAATGACTCCAAGAAGGACTCACTGAAATATCAGTTTGAGAACTTCACCTACATTGATGGAGAGACTCTTAGCTAGCAATATTTCAGGTACATGGATCTCATTTCTTCCCTTCAGTCTGTGGGAATCACTCCTGAACTTAGAGACCTAACAAGAAAGTTCATGAGTGCCCTTCCTAATGAGTGGACGTTCTACTGTGTCTCTATCAAGAGAACAGAAAATCTGAACACTCTCACGATGACCGAACTCTACGGAATTCTTGATGGATACCGTTTGGAGATGGAAAGCAAAAAGGGTCATCAGACAAGCAGGTCCTCAAGTCTTCCCGATACAATGCATTAATGGTTGCTGAAGGCTCGGGACCCTCCTAACCTCAACAGCTCCTGAAATACAACCAGCAAACATCCTGTTCATCTGGACCTTACATCACTTTTCCTGAGACCCCAAGGTCTCAACAGGCTCAGCATAGTTCTTTTCAAGATAGTTGTGCCTTTGTCTCGGGAAGTGGACACTCTGGCGATTTTCAGTACTGCTTTGATGATCTAGAGTGTTTCAGTCCAGATGATGTAGAGCATGTGGACATAGTCCAGCAAATGGCTCTTTTAACCTATAGAGCAAAGAACTTCTTTAAGAGAACTGGAAGGTAGTTTCCCCAGAATCCAAAAACCAGTAAGTTTGGATTTGACAAAGCCAAGGCAAAGTGTTACAACTGTAACCAACTTGGTCATTCTGCAAGGGAATGCAAGGCTCCCAAGGCAAATTCGGGAACCCCACAGGCCTCCACACATCTCTCTACCACAAAGCCAACTGGAAAGTCAACTGAAATAGCTGCACTAGCTCAAGAAATTAATTGGAGCTTTATGGTGCAAGATGTGACTCATGCTCAAGCTCTCATGGCAGGAACAAATGACAATAAGGTATATGAACATCTTTATACTCCTGAATGTACTGCTAAGGTTAAATTGTATCAGGATTACAATATGGAAATTAAGTCTGATATTGAGTCTCTAAATGTTTTAAAATCTGATTTTAAAAGGGCTGAATCTGACTATCAAAGAAAAATTGAGGAGTTGCAGAAAACTGTGTCCTTACTAAAACATGAACATTCAAACTATAAGACTCAAATAAAAGATCTGATATCCAAATTGTCAGAGGCTCAAGCCCAGCTTGCCACTGCTGAGGCTCAAGTCAGGAAGTATGTTATTTCTGAGCAGAAGTTCCAAGCTATTATTGCATCATCCTCCCACTCCAAAATCTATTATTAGAACAAAGGAGGGTTGGGGACCAACGAAATTGCTCCACCACACTCTTATGAGTCTATCGGACAACCTAGATGTGGTACTGAAGAGCAAGAGGTCCCAACTGCTGACCCATCTTCTTCTGAGTTGAAGAATGATGTAATAATAAAGGCCACCACTGGAAAGGAACAGCTAAATCAACCCACCACTCCTTGTGAAGATCATACCCTAACCACTAAAGCCAGAAGAAGTACAGCTAAAGCAGCCAGAAGAACTGCTAAGAAAGTGGCTGAATCTAAGCTGAAGATTGACCAAAAACAAAAGTGTGTATTCATCTCAGCTAGATTTCAAGTGGTAGGTACTTCTGACTCAGGAAGGAAGTATAGTACCGGCACTCCTATCCTACCAAAGGATCAAAAGTTAAAGGGAAAGGTTGCTGATGAAAAGAAAGAACACAAGAGACAACAATCTTTACATTTCCAAAAGACTAACATTACATGCATAATGTGTGGTCTGCAAAATCACATGGCCAAAGATTGTTACTACAATCCTGCAAGCACACATTATGCAACTAATGTTAATAAAGAAGGAGTCAGGGAAGGTTTCTCATTTGGAACCTTATCAAATGGTTCAAGTGATGAAAAAGGGAAAGCTAGTTTCCGAAGCAAGGTTGCCTTCGGAAGAAAACACTTCTCCCAAAGGAATAATGGCTTCGGAAGCAAAAGCTGTCAAAGTTCGGAAGAACAAGAAAGTTCCCTTGAAACCATCCTAGAAGAAGATTACTTTGGAAGAAAAGGTGAAGAAGGCTTCTTCCAAAAAGAAAGAAGCTTCGGAAGAATGTCATGCTGTAAAAGCTTCAACAAGCTCATCCTCTATGATCAACCAAAGGATGGATTGGAAGATCAAGAAAGATACTGCAGCCCAAACCTCTTCTTCAACAGCATCCATTGAACCCTCATGCTTATCTTTTGTTCAATAATGTCAATATCATTGGATGAACCCAAGACCAACAAGGCTTGGGTTTCCAATTAAAACTAATTATCTCATCCTTTGTACAGGAACATCCATATGACAAAAATAACAATGTTTGGATTGTGGATAGTGGATGCTCCAGGCACATGATAGGGAACAAATCTCTCCTTCAACAATTTCAACATTTTGATGGAGGTCCTGTTCAATTTGGAGGTGAGACCAGAGGATATATTTCTGGCAGAGGAAGTATATCCAACGGGAAATTGAAGGTTGACAAAGTTCACTTTGTCAAACAGCTTGAACACAATCTGTTAAGTGTTTCTCAGTTTTGTGATCAAAAGCACCAAATGCTTTTCACAGAACATGAGTGCATTATCCTCAAACCAGGGATGATAATTCCTCTGGAATTGGTGCTTCTTAGATATCCCAGGAAAGGGGATATGTACAAGCTAGATATGAATAATGCTTCCCCATTGGGTGAAGTATCATGCTTTCTATCCAAAGCTGATAGTGATGAGTCAACACTTTGGCATAAACGTATGTGTCATGTAAAGTTTAAGACAATGAATAATTTGGCTAAAAATAACTTGGTATATGGTTTGCCTAAAAAGGAATTTTTTTCTGCAAAGATAACTGTGTTGCATGCCTGAAAGGTAAGCAACACAGGACATCTCATAAATCCAAAAGTGTTAACTCTATTACTACTCCATTACACTTATTGCACATGGGTCTATTTGGTCCCCCAAGTATAATGAGCATTGGAAGGAAATCATACTGTCTTGTTATTGTTGATGATTTAACAAGATTTACATGGGTATTCTTCTTAAGTATAATGAGCATTGAAAGATGAAACTGCTGAAACACTAAAATCTTTTATTCTTAAAATGGAAAATTAAATTGATCACAAGGTTAAGATTATTAGAAGTGATTAAGAGACTGAGTTCAAGAACTTTGTTCTTGACTCATTCTGTGACTCAAAAGGGATTGCCAGACAATATAGTGCTCCCAGAACTCCTTAACAAAACGGTGTTGCTGAGAGGTGGAACATGACACTTATTGAAGCTGCTAGAACTATGTTAGCTGATTCCAAATTACCTCTAACATTGTGGGCAGAGGCAGTCAGCACTGCATGCTATGTGCAGAACAGAGTTCTTCTAGTTAAGCCACATGGAAAAACCCCTTATGAGTTATAGAACAAAAGGCCTCCGTTCATTGGCTTTCTAAGGTCCTTTGGCAGCAGGTGTACCATACTTAACACAAAAGACAATTTGGCAAAGTTTACTGAAAAGTCAGATGATGCCATCTTTGTTGGATACTCTTCTAGCTCTAAAGCTTATAGAGTATACAACATTAAGAATCAACAATTTGAGGAATCATCCAATATAGTTGTTAATGAGCACATTCCTTGTGTTAGGGGGAATGGCCCTGATCATATTTTTGATTTAGAATTGTTTTCAAAATATTCTAAACCATCTTGTGAGAATGTTTCAGCTGAAATTGGTACTCAAAGCATTTTTGAAGAAAATTATCTATTTGAGTTACCCAGACCTACTCCAAGTTCTCCAAGATCCACAACAAATCAAGCTCCCACTATTGGTAGAGAAATCAAAGTATAACCATCTCAAGAGATAGTGGCGCCTCAACCAGTGACTCACCTGTTGATCCTTCAACTTCATCAGGTGACACTGTATAACACCAGGCTGATGAAAGCAACATTATGAAGGAACAGGCAACTGTTAATACTGATTCACAGCTAACAACCGATGATGTTTCTCATTCATTCAATCAGTCCTCATTGAATGACTTTGAAACAGCTGTTGGTCAAAGTGCCCCAGTTCCTGAGCAGAATATGTCAAATCTGGATTTATCTCTGCAATTGGAAGTGATTCCTCGGCTAAGGATTCACAATACTCATCCAACTGAAAACATCATAGGGGATGTATCTAAAGGTGTAAGAACAAGAGGGCAAACTCATCATGGGAATGTCTGCTTGTACTCATGTTTTTTATCCCAGATGGAACCTAAGAAGGTGGAAGATGCCTTGAAAGATAGTAGTTGGGTTGAATCGATGCAGGAGGAGTTGCTTCAATTCAGAAGACAAAAGGTCTGGAATCTATGCCCACTACCATCTGGTCAAGTACCCATAGGCACTAAATGGGTTTTCAAAAACAAGAAAGATGATAGAGGCATGATCATCAAGAACAAAGCAAGATTAGTGGTTCAAGGATACACCCAAGTGGAATGAATTGATTATACTAATGTCTTTGCACCTGTTGCAAGACTAGAGGCAATTAGGATCTTCCTTGCTTATGTTGCATCCAAGAATTTCACTGTCTACCAACTTGATGTCAAGTGTGCTTTTCTATATGGGGATATAGATAGGGAAGTCTACGTATGCCAACCTCCAGGATTTGAAGACCCACAACACCCCAACTTTTTGTGCAAATTAGATAAAGCTCTATATCGGCTGCACCAAGAACCTAGGCTGTGGTATGAGACTCTGTCTCAATTTCTTCGGAAGAATGGTTACACTAGGGGTACCATTGATAAGACTATCTTCATCAGAAAGTCTGGAAAGCACATTTTGCTTGTTCAAGTCTATGTTGATGACATCATATTTGGCTCTTCAAATGACCAAATGTGCAAAGACTTTGAGAGCATTATGAAGAAGAAGTTTGAAATGAGTTCCATGGGAAGAATGGACTTTTTCCTTGGAATTCAGGTGAAGCAATTGAAGGAAGGGTTCTTCATCAATCAATCCAAGTATGTCAATGACATCTTAGAGAGATTTGAGATGAAGGATTATAAACCAGCCAAGACACCCATACCCAGAAACCATAATCTTTATCCTGACCTTGAGGGGTAAGATACTGATCAACATCAGTATAGGGCAATTATTGGTTCTCTGATGTATCTTACTGCTAGTAGACCTGATATCATGTTTGCTACTTGCATTTGTGCAAGATATCAGGAAGCCCCAAAGGTGTCTCACCTAGCTACTGCAAAGAGAATCCTCAGATACCTCAAAGGAGCACCTCAGCTAGGTCTCTGGTATCAAAGAAATAGTAATTTCAATCTCTATGGATGCTCTGACAGTGACTATGTTGGCTGAAACATTGACAAGAAATCAACATCGGGAGGATGTCAATTTCTTGGTGGAAGGATCATCTCATGGCAATGCAAGATATAATCCTGTGTGTCTACATCAACTACTAAAGCTGAATACATTGTTGCTGCTAGCTGCCGTGCTCAACTGCTGTGGATTCAGAACAAGATGTTAGACTATGGATTCAACTTCATGAGTACTCCTATCCATATTGAGAACAACAGTGCTATCTCCATCACTGAAAATCTAGTAAAGCACTCCAAGACAAAGCGCATTGATATCAGGTATCATTTCATTAGAGATATTCATGAGAAACATCTGACCAGGCTAATCAAAGTTGACTCAAATGAACAATATGTTGATTTGTTCACCAAAGCTTTTGATGAACAAAGGTTTAAATATCTTATATCAGTTATTGGGATGATAAACATTGATTAATCTACCTCTCTTGAAAACTTTTTAATGTATAATGTCTTGTGTCAATGCAATCTAAGCCCTGTTACAAAAGATCTCTTTGACATTTTCTAACTATAAATTTCTTCCGAAGAGGAACTAACTCTCGAAAGATATTCTTCAATATCTTCTGAAGCCAATTACTCCATGAAAAATTTTCTTCTCGGAAGACTTTTTAGTCTCAGAAGAAGCGATTGATTTCACATCAGATCTACTTCCGAAGCTTATAAAACTCTCCATTCGGAAAGCAATCCTTACCTTCAAGAGCAAAGTATTGCTTCGAAAGAAAGAATTGCCTTCTGAAGACAAAATACCTTCAGAAATGTTTTACACTCGGATAGAGAGATTTTACTGTGTAACGGATATCTTTTTGGGCCCCACACTGTAAAAAAGTAAAGATTTTGTTAATGATGTCGGATTATTTAACTAAAATTTAGCCCTTACCGTCACTGTCATTTCATAACCTCACCTTACCCTTACCTCCATTACCGCCATTCCACTCCCATTTAAATAATTCTGACTATTCACTTTCATCTTCTTTTACTAATTTACTACCTAAAAGCCTCCTTCACTCCCAAATCACCCAAGCTCAACTTCATCCATTTTCACCTTTTCAAATGGCACTCAACCCTCAGCACAACCAAGTAGCATTCTTGATTCTTCAAGAGATGCTGACTTCTCTGAAATCGTCTCATTTCTAACCCAATCATCCTATTACATAGCCTTAACCGTGAATCCTACTGTTTACTCCAATCAAATGGCTGAATTTTGGGAAAACAGTCAAGTTGAAACCCTAAACGGAGTTCGCGCGATACGGTCCCGCATTTGTGAACAAGAACTGGTTATTACTGAACAACTCATCAGGGAGCATCTCGAGCTTCATGATGAGGGAGCTCCTATAGAATTCCCTAAACCAGATTTAGACAGCACCTACATCCTCATGGGATATAGTGGAGACGTAAACAGGTCGACAGTCTACAAATTCAACTTCTCCTACAACTGAAAGTTCCTCATGCACATTGTCCTTCGCTGTCTGTCAAACAAATCTGGGGGATGGGACCAAATCCCATATAAACTAGGCTGCCTAGTTCATGGACTGGTGAGAGGCCTGCGCTTTAACTACTCAAGATTTATGCTGACTAATCTCATTAGGAATCTTCAGAGGGAAACATTCCTTATGTATCCCAGATTCCTTCAGCACATTATCAACTGTGAATTGGACCAGAGTCAGCTTGTCTGTGCAGCTGCTCTGACTGTCCCTCACAATAGGCCTACCATCTTCAAGATCTTAAAGAAGGTATCCACCAACATCACTGGAAGGTACACTTCTTTACTTCCAGGTATGATTGAGCATATAGCTCCTGGTGACATCCCTGTTAACCCCACAGATGATGAACCCACACCAGCACGTGCACCCACAATGCCAACACTGCCTTCTCACCCCATCAAAATCACCTACAAAAGACGCCCCAAACGAACCCTTGTTCAATCTACTCTGATTGAACAAGCTCCTCCCGTTCAAACCAAAAAGACTAGAGTGGAACAATGGGCTCCCACTCAGTCTGAGGTCTCACCATCCTTCACAATTGACCTCAATATGGGATTTGAGTTTCCTCAGTCTCAAACCCATGAGCCCGACACCCAAGCTGACAGCCCTCAGAGTGAGTCTCTACACTCCTCTAAGAAGCCACAAAAGGATAGTCTAGCCTTAGGCTCAATGCCTTTATCCTTTACTGACCTTCTCTTCAAAACTGATAAAGAGATAACATCCCTCAATGGCAATGACATTGATCTACAAGACCGTCTCCAAGATCAACAAAGCCTAGAGAGATCACTTATCTCTAGCCCCCATCAGCAACCCATAACTGAGGTGAGTCTCACTGATGTGGAGGGGACTCGTGCAGATTCAGCTGCCACTACTGAAGTCGCCTCAATGGACCTTCAGGACAGTGGTAACATCTCTGAGACTGAATCTACGGCACCCATGCCCATTGATGACTTTGAAATAGACATCACTATGCATGGGAAACCAGGGTGCCGAGAAACCACATCTGGTGGTGAGGCTGAACATACTAGGTATGTTACCTCATCTCCCTATGATTCTTCAAAAAAAGATGAGGGAAGACTGCAACTCACTCTCCAAGACCTATTGTCTAAAGTCTCCATCCTTGAATCGAAGGTTAGAACTTTAGAAGATAGGTCTACCACTCAGCAACTTGAAATTGAAAGTCTCAAGGCTCAACTAGCTGAGAAACAGATTGAGAGATCTGTTAGGCATGTACCCATTCAAGTCTCATTGGATTCTTCCTCTAGCTCATCTAGCTCTCAAGATGATGCTACCAAAAAGGGGAGAGTGTTAAGAGACAAACAACTAAGGAACCACAGAGCCAAGCTTCAGCTTTCACCTCTTCGCCTCTAACTACAACTATCTACCCTGAGTCATCCCAAGTCATCCTGCAAATAAACTCAAGGATGCTTAAAGATCTCTATATACTTTTTTCCCAATATCTACTGAGATCATCTCTTGATCAGCCTAGCCCTGATATGGCTGTAATATACTTTGGAGCTGAAGAGCTTCAGAGGATATGTGCACCTTCTACCACTGAGGAGGAAGTTGGTCAACCTAAGGTCCAAATGGAACCTGAGATTAAATTCAAAGGGGAAATGAGGACTGATGGCTCAGCAACTGAAATAGTTAGGACAGATGGTGCACTCCCTCAAACTTCTGAAGCACAAGTCAAAGCCTCAGAAGAACAATCTGAATCTTCCGAAGCTGAGATGGAAGCTACGGAAGGACTATTCTCTTTGTCCAAGGATCTAACCATCACAGATGCAATTCTAGAGCTAGAATCTGAGGTGGATAGTGAGGACCTTCTAAACCAGCCACTAGCTCAGACGTCTTCACCATCTCTACCTCAATCCAAATCCTCTGTCTAAGAACCACCAAAGTCAAACACTTCCGAAGACGTTAAAAGAAAGAAGAAAATGACTGCGGAAGAGCTTCAGGAGGATGAGAGGATTGAGAAGCTCAAAAGAAAAGGTAGACTACCAACGGGGAAATTGTTAGCTGTCAGTTCAAGGCTATCAAGAAAAGGCTCATTAACTGCACAACCCTGAGCGACATTTCCTGTGAGGAAGAGTCTGTCAACTTAACCTATGTTGATGGATCTTCATGTTCACTCATAAGAAATGAATTTCTTGATCTGCCCCAAGGAATGTTGGACCAGGCTGTTACACTTCTTGGTCTTAACTCTGATTCATTAAATGATGAGGAGAAGAAACTAAGAAGAAAGCTGGTGACTCTGCTGGATACAAAGAAAGGGGACAAGAGTCCTAGTCAGCCTCTTGTACCTAGAAAGAAAATAATCCAGTGGAGGATCGATGGAGCTTCTCACAACTTTGTTGTGGAAAGAGAGAATGGAGAAAGGAACATGTTGAATGCCTCCTCTCTACTACACTCTAGCAGGTTTGACATTGCTGAGCTAGCACAGAAACCATTCTCCAATCCCTCCATCTCTGAAACTGCTGCTCATATCAGAAGTCATCTTAGCAGCCTTCATCTTGCTGAGCTAACCACAAAAGCTAAGATTGAAGAGGAGTTGAAACTGAAAGAGAAGGAAGACAAGGAAAGGTTAACCACCAAAGGCATAGCCTTTCTGCAGATGATAGAAGGACCTGAATTGGAACCAATAGTTAGATGGGAGTATGACTATAGCTCTCATCAACTATCTCTTTTCAGAGGGCCACAACAAAGGGTACATGTCATTCGAAAGGACAGACTGGATCTCCTATCCACGAATGACTTGTACAAGCTTCTTAGCACCACTCATGGGAAGAACAAAGAGACTGATAAATATCTTCTTTCCCTGGTGCAGAAAGTTTTGAGAAACAGCGACAAGTGAGTTTTTGGTAGCATCAGCCTAGGGGGGTTTGTTGGATCAAGAAGAAGGCTGGTGAAACCAAAACCAAATCACTTAGTCTATTTTGGTACATCTAACAAAGGCTTCTGAAGCTAAGTATGGAGCTTCTGAAGCTAAGTATGGAGCTTCCAAGGGAAACAGAGTTCTTCCGAAGAGAAAGTGTAAGCTGAACTTCCAAAGACAAATTCTATATCCGGAGACAAAGTGTCTATTCCAGAAGTTCAAGACTTAGAAGAAAAGATCAGAAGAGAACTTCAGAAGAAGAAATCCTCAAGCCTCGGAAGAAGTAGTGTCTTCCGAAGTATAGGTGGTTTCGGAAGAAGTTGTTCTTCCGAAGCCGACTAACCTTCGGAAGACAGTACTATGAACTAGTGGACATAAGTATGGTCCTCCTGACAGTCCGCTGTAGACCTCTGATATACTACATGGAAATTTCTCAAAAGCCATGTAGTTGACCATACTTTATTCCACTGTTCACCTTTATTAGTTAGTACAGTTACTATCTTTAGTTAGTAACAAAAGGTAAGTCATGGACATGTCATGACTACCATATCTTAGATAATACTTTATCTAAGATACCTTAACTCTAGCCTTGTAGTATATGCTTTAGTCATAGGTTCCCAGCTGGTGTCAAAGTATATACGGTTGTAGGTAGTATTACATATAGTTTCTCATTGTAACTCAATAGTACTTGATAGAGTCTTGTAACCCTTTGAGTTGAGAAGTAATATATACAAATACCTTGAAAACCATATTTTTGTGTTCTTTGTTATTTAGTATATTATTATCAGCTCTTAGAAAAGACTCTGCTTCATCTGATCCGAGTGTAGTATTGGTGAGTTTGAGAGAAAAACTAAGTTTAGTGACAAACACCGATCCTGCAGTTATGCACTTATGTTTGTATGATTATGCTTGTTTGGTTGTTTGTTGTATGGTTGTTGGTTGATATTTGAATATGCATAACAAACTCATTAACAAACTTAACAAGCTGAAAATTGATGGTTCTTTATGATAAAGTGACTAATAAAAGGTTATTAAAAGGATTAATGATTCTAATAAAAGGAGTTTTATTAAAAATGAACCATAGGGTACCTTGTATTTGAAAGAATGTAAATATAAGGTACATAGAGTTTTCTAAACTAGTATTATGAAAAACTAAAAATTTCTTTTATAAACAAGTTAAACACCAACCTTTTGCACAACACTTAAGTCACTTGGAAACTCGTAATAGGATAAAGGTCACCTAACCATTTTGAGGGAACTTGTGATTTGAAGTGGGGATACCATATTTATGGGATAAAGATCACCTAACCACTTATGTTGAAAAACTCACATGTGTGTGTAAGTAGGGTAACTTGATTTGCAAACCATGTTTAATGGATCACCTACAATATGGTTTACAAAGGTGTTGATGGAATAAACGTGCCGACCACACATATGATGTTTAAGTCGATCCCATACCCTGAAAGTTGCAAAGGGTTGCAATTGTCAAAACGTTGACTACCTTGTTAATTTAAATAATTGGACAAAGGTCACCTAACCACTATTTAAATGTAACGTTGGATTCTAGATTTTAAAATTATGTAAGACACTTATAAGAGTTTTAAATTATTAAAAATATGAACGACATCGAAAATACTAAAATTGAACTTTGCTAAAATTTTGTAGATGGCCACCAACAATAATGAAAATAATGAAATTCCGTCCCCTCACTCACTATCACTAAGGACCATTCTCCAAAAGGAGCGTCTAAACAACAATAACTTTATAGATTGGTTTTGAAACTTGAGAATCGTTCTCAAGCAAGAGAAACGATCATATATTTTAGACGATCCGATTCCCGATCAACCTAATAAGGAGGATGAGGAGGCCTTTATGAATTGGGTGAAATACCCTAAGGACTCGGTCCAAGTGTCTTACCTCATGTTGGCAAGTATGACTCCCGATCTCCAAAAGGAGTATGAACATCATGGAGCATACGACAGATTACCCAGTTGAAGGAAATGTTCCAACAACAAGCAAGGGTAGAGCGCTTCGAAACGGTTCGAGCACTCCATGCATGTCGTATGGATGACACCCAATCTGTTTCATCTTATGTACTTAAGGTGAAAAGCCACATTGACCGCCTCGAAAGGCTGAATTGTCCCATCTCGAAAGAGTTGGCTACGGATTTGATCCTCAACTCTTTCTCAAAGAGGTTTGACAACTTTTTCATGAATTATCACATGAACGGGTGGGACAAGAACATAAGTGAGCTTCACTCTATGCTCAAAACTACCGAGGCGGCCATGAGTAAAAAGGTTTTACCCGTTCTCGCCGTCAATGAAGGTGGAAACAAGAAGAGGCCTCACCCCGTACCCAACGCAAATGTTGCAAAGGGCAAAGGGTATGTTAAGGGAAAAGGGAAGGGAGTGGTAAGAGTGCCACCGCCAAAACAAGCGGAGAAGAAGCAAAAGGTTGCTTCAAATGACCCATGCTTCAAGTGTGGGGAGATTGGGCATTGGGCAAGGAATTGTCCAGTCTATCTCAAAGAGTTGCAAGCTAAGAGGGATGCCGGGCAAACCTCAGGTACAATTTACATGATTCATATTGATCTAAATTTAATATCCTCTAACACATGGGTATTGGATACCGGATGTGGAACTCACATTTGCAACATATTGCAGGGGTTCAAAAGAAGTAAGGACTTCAAGAAAGGGGATGTTAGCCTCTACATGGGGAATGGAGCGAAAGTTCAAGTTGAAGACCGAGGGGACTACATCTTAAAGCTTCCAAATGGTTTGGAAGCAATTTTGAACAATGTTTTGTATGCTCCTAGTTTGACTAGCAACATTATTTCTGTTTCCCAATTAAGACATTATGGTTATGTTTTAACATTTATTGAAAATGAAATTCATGTTTCTTTAATTGGCATATTTTATTCTAAAGCTATTCCTATTAATGGTATTTATGAATTGGTTCGTGAAAACACATTATATGATAGCTCATTGTACCAAACCACCACCAAGAAACTCAAATTGGATTTGAATGATACCTATCTTTGGCATTGCCGTCTTAGTCGTATAAACAAGAAACGCAAACAAACACTTTAAAAGAACGGTCTTTTAAAAGCATGTGAATATGATTCATTTGATGTATGTAAATCTTGTTTACAAGGTAAAATGACTAAGGCACCTTTTAGTGGCAAACCCGAAAGAGCAAAAGATTTATTTGGCATCATACATTCGGATGTATGTTGTCCTTTTAAGTCAATGACTAGGTACCATCAAAGATACTTCATTACCTTTACCGACGACTATAGTCGATATGGTTATGTGTACTTATTCAGACACAAAGATGAAGCTTTTGAAATGTTCAAAATCTTCCAAAATGAAGTTGAAAATCAACTCAATAAGAAAAAAAATTCTCCGCACCGATAGAGGAGGCGAATACCTAAGTGATGCTTTTAGAGATCATCTAAGAAGTTGTGGTATCGTCTCACAACTATCTCCACCTGGAACTCCACAACACAATGGTGTGTTCGAGAGGAGAAATCAAACTCTATTGGATATGGTTCGATCTATGATGGCTAAAAGCTCATTGCCTTTATCATTTTGGGGTTTCGCTTTGCTCTCGACGGCTCGTATTTTGAATATGGCCCCAACCAAGAAGGTGGAAACGACACCTTTTGAAATATGGCATGGAAGGGTTCCATCACTATCATATTTAAAGGTATGGGGTTATGAGGCTTATGTTAAGACTCCCTCCTCAAACAAGTTAGAAAGTCGTTCCACTAAGTGTATCTTCATTGGATATCCTAGAGATTCTATGGGATATTATTTCTATGATCCATTGGAACAAAAGGAATTTGTTGCCAAGAAGGCTGAGTTCTTAGAAGCTAAGTTCCTTATGGAAGGAACTAGCGGTGGAACAGTGGATCTTGAGGAGGATCAAGAACCACAAACTGATACACGTTTGGTTGACACTAGCACTCAACATGAGGATGTTGAGGATGATCAAATGGTTGATCAATACAGACAAAACGTTCACAGATCTGATAGAATTAGTAATCCACCTGAAAGATATGGATTTTTCGTGGATGGATGCTCTGTGGTAGATTCTGATGAACCAACCACATATTGTGATGCAATGTCCAATTTGGATTGTAACAAATGGCTTGAAGCCATGAATGTTGAGATGCAATCCATGTATGACAACCAAGTATGGGACTTGGTTAGACCACCTCTTAACTCCAAGATAGTTGGAAGTAAGTGGGTTTTCAAGAAGAAAACCGATATGCATGGAACTTGGATACTTATAAAGCTAGACTTGTAGCAAAATGTTTCACTCAAACTCAAGGGGTTGATTATGATGAGACCTTCTCACTCGTTGCAATGCTAAAGTCTATTAGGATATTATTTGCCATAGCTGCTCATTATGATTATGAGATTTGGCAAATGGATGTCAAAACCACTTTTCTAAATGGATATCTTGAGGAAGATGTCTATATGGTTCAGCCTGAAGGTTTTGTCAATCAAAAGCATCCTAATAAAGTATTCAAGTTGAAGAAATCAATCTATGGATTGAAGCAAGCATCAAGAAGTTGTAATCACAGTTTTGATGAAAAGATAATCAAATTTGGGTTCATCAAAATCGCTGATGAAGCATGTGTATATAAGAAAGCTAGTGGGAGCATCATCACTTTCCTAGTATTATATGTCGATGACATTCTACTATTTGGAAATGACATTCCAACCTTGGAGGGTGTAAAAACCTGGCTTGAAGCTGTTTCTCCACTAAGGATCTTGGTGAAGCCGCATATATTTTAGGAATAAGGATCTATAGGGATAGATCAAGGCGGTTGATAGGTTTAAATCAAAGTGCATACATTGACAAGATCTTGAAAAGGTTCAAGATGGAAAACTCTAAAAAAGGTACGGTACCTATCCAAAGAGGAACGATATTGACTAAGACTCAATGTCCAAGCTCAAAGGATGAGCAAGACAAAATGAAGGGAATCCCGCATGCGTCTGCTATAGGATCCATCATGTATGCAATGATATGTACTAGACCGAACGTGTCATGCGCTTTGAGCATGACAAGTCGATACCAACAAAATCCTGGAAATAGTCATTGGATGGCTGTTAAGAACATACTTAAGTACCTAAGGAGGACCAAAGATATGTTCCTAATCTATGGATCTGGTGAGGAGGAACTCGTAGTAAAGTTACACGGATGCGAGTTCCCAAACTGATCGGGATGACTCACGATCACAATCGGGGTACATTTTCATCTTGAATGGAGGAGCAATTTCTTGGAAGAGCTCTAAGTAAGATATGGTGGCATTATCAACTACAGAATCAGAATACATCACCGCTTCATTAGCAGCTCAGGAAGCTGCATGGTTGAAGAAATTTATTGCCGATCTAGGGGTGGTCCCTTCCATTCAGGACCCCCTAGAAATTCTTTGTGATAACGAGGGTGCGATTGCTCAAATCAAGGAACCCCGTGAACATGAAAAGACTAGGCACAAAGAAAACATTGCGGATCAACTACATAAGGGATGAAGTTGAAAAGGGAAAGATATGTATTCGCAAGGTTCACATGGATCAAAATATTGCGGATCCACTCACGAAGCTTTTTGAAAAGGCAAAGCATGAAAGTCATACTTGTGCCATGGGACTTCAATATTCTAGTGACTGGATTTGATCTTTAATTTTGTATTTAGATATTGTAACCCTCTATTACTTGAATAAATTATTTGGTTATAATGATTCAACTAATATTCCTATTTTGCATGTTTAAAATCCATGAGTAAATCATTTACTCGGAACATCTGTAGTCGTTCATGCTTGTGGGAACAAGTATGAAGGTAAGACTATTATGAACTTGGATTGGTAGATATTCGTATGGATGAATATAAAGCAAAGGGTTGCTGCGAAAGTTCATAGATATTTGTGGATACAAATATACAAATATTGGACTAACTGAAGCATCTCAAATATTACTACACGGAATCTTCCTGATTGATCATAAGTAATTTTGAGTAAAGGCGAATATCATTTGGTATCCTATAACCTGAGATACATATTGGGTCTTGATATTTACCGAATATTATGCTTTGACTTAGTTCTTCGCTGTTCTGAAACATGGCAGTACATAAGTCTGAGTTCAGGTATAATACAAGGTAATTGTGAGAGACGTATGTAGTCAAGATGGGATTTGTCCCTCTTATTCATTGAGAGTGAGATGTCTAAGGAATGATAAAGTTAAATCAATGGAGAATGATCACTCTGTGTCTCTGGAATTTAACATGACGTCTGCGACGAAAGGATAGATGATTGATTCACCTAAAACATTTCGAGTAAGGTACTTGAAGGGATGATGTTATTGAATGGAACTTAATCATACGTATTAAGGGAAGTATACCGTTGTTAGGTGGTATTTACTGCTTGCATCAATCCTACATGAATCTTGTGCAAGTGGGAGATTGTTGGATCTTGTATGCCCAAGACACATACAAGATTGATGTGGTTAGTACGTTATGATCCAAGTCGGGTCATACCCAATAACAAGCTAAACAAACACCAGTAAATGTTTATTTCTTGATGAGATCATACAAATAAATGTTGACACCAATTTAGGGAAAAATGGGTTTTCTAAAACGTTGATTTTGTAATAGAACAACATTATATGGATAATTTGTTCATGAGAAATTATTTGTTTCATTATTTAAGTTAGTTAAATAATGACAAATAAAAGTGTGTTAGTGTTATAAAATTAAAAGATGTTTTAATTTTATAAAATTGTGGTTAAAGAGTGCAATTTTTTTATTAAAATTGCAAAATGGTGGAAACTATTTTGAAGACTGAATTCGGCCGCCCCTTTGTGGGGTTTGAGAGCATCTTTTAGTCTTGGGTCTTACAAGACTTTACTCTCCCTTGCACTCTTCTATCTAATTTTCTCTCTCACACACACAAGCAAGAACTTTTCGCTCTTCTTCACTTGGCTGAAAATCAATTTTGCAAGCGGAAAATTCAGCTTTGGCTTGGCTAGATTCTGATCTACAAGAAGAGAAGAGACTTGGTGTTATACTACCTAGGAAGTAGGTGTTTGGAAGAGCTTGTGGGTATACAAGCTTGAGGCTTTCTTCCTTGAAGGCTGAACATACAAGAACATCATCATCTTCATCTCATCCTTACTACAACATATTGTTCTTGAAAGGTAGTTCAAGAACACCCTATGGTTGCATTTTCGTTTTAGATAGCATGCCATTTCACATATATAAATGATCCTTGTTCTTGGGTTTTGTTTTTGGTTTAAAATGGTTCATATTTTCAGATTGTTAACAACATGTTTAAACTGTAACACCCGAAATTTTGATTAGACAAAGAGAAATAATAAGAAGAAAAGAAAAGAAAGAATTTTGGAAGGAAAGGAAAAGAAAAGAAAAGTAGAAGGGGGTTTTATGTAAAAAGTACAAAGAAAAGAAAATATCTGATACACATAGGGAAGGCTGCCCACTCTTTTTCTCACAACCCCAAATCTTTGAAGCATTCTAGAGAGAGAAAGAGCAGACCACGAGATTTCGGAGAAAGAACAAGAAGAAGAAGAAGACTGATACGCGGTACAAGACCTCACGGCTACGGATTTCAAAGAAGCCATACCCAGCAACACAATGTGAGTTCTAAGACCCCTTCTTTTACGCATTTTTGAACGATTTTGGGGCTGGAACACATAGTGAAACTGTTTTCGAGCCGTGAGCTCTCAATGTGTGTATATACGTATGAGTATGAGTGTGTGTATGGTCCGCTTGGACTGCTATGCTTAATGTAGGTAAGGTTTCTAAGACAAGTAGACAAATTTCAGCATGTAGACCGAATGTGTACTGCTGATGTATGTTTTAGAGGTTATTCTTATGATATGCATGATGTTTAGTTGATTCTAAGTAGCTGATATGATAAATCAGTGCTAATGTATGTTAAGATGATGTGTGGATTGTAGAAATGGCACAGGTTAAGTGCAGGTCATCATACCCAACCGCATCAAATTAATGCGGACAGCCCACGAAATGTGGTTAAGGTAGTCTTCGTCCGCATTAACAAATGCGGGTGACTAAGAAAAATGCGGTCAAGGCATTTTGCTCAGCCGCATTAACAAATGCGGATAGGTCAGGAAATGCGGTTAAGGAAATACTCAGCCGCATTGATCTAATGCGGGCAAGTCAGGAAGAATGGCCAAGGCATTCCTCAACCGCATTGACCAATGCGGGTAGTATACGAAATATGATCAAGGCATTTTCCTCATCCGCAATGACCAATGCGGACGGCATGAAATGCGGATGAACTAAAGCAGGAAATGCGGATAAGGCATTCCTCATCCGCATTGACTAATGCGGATGACCAGCCAAATGCGGATGAACCAGATTATGAATGCGGATCAAGCTGAGACTTGATTTAATTGGGTAACCGAGTACATAGGCATGATGATGATGATGATGATGATGTTGCATGGGTATACCTATGGTATACCATATATGTGTGATACCCTATATGATGATGAATGAATGTTATGTGTATGTTCCTTATGGTTATGTATGTTTATCTTTCTGAAAACTTTACGAATTATGAAAATGAATGAATAAAGTATTATGTAACGTAAAGTGAAAGATAATGAAAGAGGAACGTGATGATGAATGCATGTATTATTGAATGAATGAAAGGAGATATGATGATGAATACATGCATTAATGAATGAACGAATTAAGTCTTGCAAGCATTGAATAACGCGATTGGTCTTTCTTTGTGATTGACCATGGTCATGGTACCTCTACCGCTTACCTACTAGTACTGTGGCATACGTTTGTTGTTCCTTTGTTGACTTCGGCCCAGTAGCTAAGACTGATCGGGGTATAGCATATGGTAGTGGTACAAACACTTTTCAATGTGCAAGCGAAGATGAAACGGGATCCTTGTCATTCGACCACAGTAATCATAGCCGAGTGCTATAAAGTGGGTAAAGCCTGACAGGATCCATATGAGAATTTAAAGATGATGATATATAACAAATGATGAAGATAATAATAAATATTATCTTTGTGTATGTATGATGTATGATCACGTGAAAGAATAGTTTTAACAAAACGAAGTATGTTTATTATAAAACTAGAACTCACTCAGCAACGCTGACTTTTATGTGTTTCCAGTTGGCAGGTGTGTTGCTGGGGATGGCACGAGGCGACTACTCAGCTCTTTTGGGATGGCATTCTCCTTTTGATAATGCTGCCACGCAATAGGATGCGGGCTTATAATGCATGCAACACATTATGTTGCATGCAAGTGTCAAGTGTTCCTTGAGGATCCCGATAAACAGGATTATTTAAGGACCCTTCCTTAAGGATTCTAATAAACGGGATTACTTAAGGAACCTTCTTTATGATGAAAATCATAACGTGTCTATACTAGAGGTCACTGTATATGACCCTATGATTGTTAAGGATTCACATAAACGGGATTACTTAAGAAATCCTCGGTTTTATATGCTTCCGTGACAATCATAGTAAAGTTAGGCAATGAAAAGAAAGCTATATTTTGTAATCGAATCAACGATGTAATGCATTGTAAAAGCTTTTATGATGAAATGAGAACGTATGATTTATTAATTCCGCTGCCTTACTTTACTTAGTAAATATAAATTGTATGTTGAAATGCGATGAATGGCCAACTGTGAGGTGCTCGGGATCGGGGCCTTACATAAACCCTAATATCCACTGCGTTTTTGAAGTTTAAATGGTTAAACTTGCTTTGACAAACATGTTACAAAACCCTACATAAAAATGTTAAAGCTCATGGCTCAAGGTGACAACCTAGCAGCAACAGCTAATGTTGAACCCACACCTTCTACTTCGCAACGACGCACACAACGAAAAATAAGCATCATGTACAAAAGAAAATCCAAGTCAACCCCTACACAAGCTACTCAACTTATGTAGGCCCCCATATCACCACGTATGAAGGAGGATGTGCACATTGGAGCTCCTACTTCCCTTGAGGAGCAAACCACACCTATCTTATGAATTATCAGTGTTGAGGTCCACATGCTCAGCCTGATGAGCTCACAATCATAACAGCCTTAAGCCTTTACTCAGACTCTCAAAACTCTAGAGAACAACCATCAATGGAAAGTTACCATCCCTAGCCTCTAGATCTAAGCCAACCCATTCCCAACCTATAGTACTATGATGATAAAGACATGGGAGTCAGTGAGTACCATGAGTCTCTCTTCTCCACCCTTTGCGTAAGGAGAGATGATTACTCTTGTTTCATTCATGTCTAGCCCATATCATCCACCTATTACTGAGGTGGATCTCCCTAAACATGTTTAGGAGATCCATATGGAAGAGGCTCTGACTTCTGTAAGTGATTACATCATTAAGACCTCAACCATGGCAACCCATCCCCTTGATACTTCACATGAAGCTATCATGGTGTAAGGGAAATCCAGCAGCGAAGAACAAAGTGCTGGTGATGAAGAAGAAGACTTAGGCCCGATTCTCTCACCCCCCGTGATTCTTCTAATGAACATGACGGGAATATGAAACTAAAGGTGCAAAAATGGTCTCAAACCTGCACCTATTTATTTTCCAAGGTTTGTCACCTGGAATCTCAAGTGACTCCCTTGCAAAGGAGGGTCCATGATAAGCAACTTAAGATTTCTAAACTTAAGGAAAAACTAGGTAGGAGACCTCAGAGAGGAATCAACCATATCCACAAGAATCTTTCGATGTCATGTACCTAACCTCCAGCTCACTTACGTAAGAGGATGATGCTACCAAAAAGGGGGAGAAAGTCCTAGCAATCACAGAACCTAAGAGTGCTTCTCAGAGCATCGACATTAAGGATTCACCACCCTCACTTGCAATTTTCAGTACTCAAAAACCTCCTCAAGTCTATATTGATGTGGACTCACTCATACAAAGCTTGTTTGATGAGGGTATCCCAAGGGCTATGTCTGCCCACCCTATGATGTTAAGAATGAAATACTAGGGTGGAGGTATGATGCTGATAGGAGAGCCATGATACTGCATAGACTTGAAAGCCAACAAGAGGTCTTCAACTTTCGACCTTAAAGTACTATGATGGTCTTCCTCTAGTCCATATGTTACTTGCGAGCCCAAGTCAAAATAGGTAAGCTGATAGACTGGCTGAGAGGATTCAAGACAGGATTGTTGAATAGTTCGGACAAAGAAGAAGACAAAGGCTAACAGGCAATGTCATTGGTCAACTGGATGTTGAGGTGGACCCTAAGATTAGCTTTAAAGGATAAACCTTGACTGAAGGCCCAGTGATAGACCCTACGAAGCTTGTCACATTAACTTCTTCAACATCCTCTACCCTCGGTGAGGCACCAGCTAGTGAAGGTGCATCACAACCTCTCTCTGCTATAACTTGACTACTGAACCAAGCAATGAAGGCCAAAGCTCTCTCCACCCCAAGTCACTAAGGCCTGTGAGTGAGAAAGGGAAAAGGAAACTGACTCCTGATGAGATTGAAGAGGTTAAAAGAGAGAGGAAGAGGAAGATAAAGGGAGAGAGTTTAAGTGGGTCCCCAGGCTTCATGGAAGCTACAATCACTGCTGCCCCAGGCCAAATACTTAAGATAATGAGTTAAAGGCAACCAGATTATACTATTTGGGGGACTAGGAACTACAACATAGATAAACTCATCTATCTTCCCTTATAGGAACTCAATGAACTGTCAGACACATAGCTATTAAAGGAGAGGAAGGAGGCAAAGGATGCAGAATTGCTCCTCAAGATAGGGGAAGAAAGGAGACCAAAAAGGCTCTACAAACATGCTCCTACCCTCTCCCTAGTTTAAGAAATCCCTAAGACAGAACTTGTGGCAACTGAACAACCTCGAGTAGACAAGGAGCTAGATAGACAAAAACATGATTAGCTACCTGAGTTCCACAGGCCTATATCAGGCAGCTGCACTTCTTCTATTATCATATGAGTTATATAGAATTCGAGTATCTTAAGCAGCTTGAGGAACAAGTAGAAAAAGATCAAAAAGCTGCTAAGAGAAAGATGAGGGAAGAAGCTGCAAAGTCAAGAGCCATCATCCAAAAGATCCAAAAGAATTCTGCTAATAGACAGAGGATGATGAGCTTTTTGAAGCTGTATGGGTTCTCCGGAAGGAGGCTTGGTCCAATGTCTCTATCCATTATGGATGGGCATATTAGAGTGATCATGCAGAAGATTAAAAGGGAGAGCTTGTTGACCTACATTCTCTACCAAGTCAAGCTCCTGCTGAAGTTAATGTTAAGGTTGAACCCCAAGAGACAACACAGCCTATACCTAGAGCTGAAACAAAACCAACTTCATAATTTGATCCACAGTATGGTCCTGATCCCTCTCCTTCTGAACCTGTGAGGGAAGAGGACCCAATTAAGAAAGACACATAAGGACAACATGGTGCTGAAGTCTAGTCTTATCAGTGAAAGTCATCAAAGAAGAGGAAAATGGTGGCCATGAAGAGGGACACTAAGAAGAAGAAGAAGTCCAAGGTATCCACCTCCACACCGTAAGAGGAGTCAGAGCATCCTGAGGTAGCTCAAAAAGAGGCTGCTCAACTAACTCCAACACAAGTAGAGCCTCTTGCTACAAATCTACATAGATGGTATGTCATTAGAGATCGAGGAGGTTATGTTGTCTATTTCTTGCAAGACATGCTTAATCTTCCTCTACATTATCTCTATGATATGTGAAGATACTATGAGAGTCTGTGGGATCCTGATAAGTTGATAAAGAAAGGAATGGTCTTGATCCTTATGAACACTGCCGATAGCTGCGTATCCTTCTCTGTTTTAGTAGCATTAGCCTAGGGGGAGTTTGTAAGGTTATACTTGAAAGGCTGATGCAACCAAAGCAACCAAAGAGCTTTCATCATGCATGCATGATGTACATAGTAGAAGTTACTTTGGAAGTTTTACACACTTCAGAGAAAATATTCTAAGTGTAAAATCTTCTGAAGCCAAAGACCAAATCTTCTGAAGCCAAAGATGAAGTCTTTCTAAGCTTCAAGGACAAAGTCTTTCGAAGCCAAGAGACTGAAGACTGATTTCTTCCAAAGACAAAGAAAACATACTTTCTTTGATCAACTTTTGCATAAAGCTGACCAACTTTCCGCTGCCAATCTAAAGACTCACAAACTTGTAAAAGTTGGTGAAAAGGTCCACACTTTTGTAAACTATAGATTATTGTTTGGAGTCTTTAACTTTATACTTTGTACCTTTTATCCTTTTTGTAATATATTAGGATGTGAACTATGGCATGTCATAAACACAAGTCAAAAGGTAATCTGCCTTTTGACTGTATAATGACCTTGTTTTCTAGATTAGTGTTTCTAGCTTGTTTCGAAGTATAGTTGTCTGTATGATGTAGTATAAAGTATCTTAGATTCTTTTATTTATCTAATGCTTTTAACACCTTTAATAGAACTTGAAAGCAATAAACAACATTTTTGAAAACCATACTTATCTTGTTCTTGTTCTTTGTTCTGTTTCATTTCTTACTTGTGTTCTTAGTATCTTTTATATAAACCTAGTTTCTTATTTGATCTATTAAGTGTTTTAACACTCTCCTCATTATGAGACAAATTTTATTAACCATCCCTTAACCAGTCCTAAAATTGGTATCAGAACATTTTAGGCTCTTGATTTAAGATCTTACCATCTTAAATCCTCTCAATCTTACAATTCACTTAACATCTCAAATCGCAGCTATCAATAAGGCTGATATGGAAACCGGTACTATGACAAAGTCTCCACTGATCACTCCTGATGACTTTGATACTTGGTGCCAAAGAATGGAAGGATTCATCAAGTCTCAAGACATCAGGATGTGGAGATTTGTTATGTCTGGACCGCATGTACAATCCACCTCTTCAGCTGCTGCTGGAGGTGGCATGATACCAATAGAAGTGGTCGCCTACTTTAAAGAGGTCTGGAAGAAGTAAGATGTAGATCAGAAATCCATGACCGCCCTCCAAACTGCTTTTCCCAAATCTATCTACAGAGGTTTCAAGTAGTGTAAAACTACTAAGCAACTATGGGATGCACTGAAGCTAATGTATGAGGGGTCTAATGAACCTAAAGAGAACAAGAAAGAACTCTTGAAGCCGCAATTTGAGAATTTCACCTTCAAGACAGGTGAAACCATGACTCAACAATACTTCGGGTATGTTAAGATTGTGGATACTCTAATGGATGTTAGAGTAACTCTTATGAATAGAGACATTATGAGGAAGTTCATGTCCTCTCTTCCTAGACAGTGGACACACTATTATGTGGTCATTAAGGCGACTGAAAAACTCAAGACCCTTACTATCACTAAGTTGTATGGTATACTCAGTGGATACCAGATGGAGATGAACATGCAAAACTCATCTGGTAACTCCAGCAATCAACAAAGTTCTACCCTTCATGTGGTTGAAAGGGATCACAGAGAACCATGACATCATCTCATCTACTACCCTGACAACTAACAAAATGGCCCTTTCATCACCTTCCCAGAGACACCAAGCGAAAGCTATATCCATGGAAGCCCATTTGAGGAGACAAGCTCATCATAAGCCTTTGTGTCTGCTAATGAAAGCACAAGAAACTTCCTTTTCACCCTTGAAGACTCGGACTGCATCCATCCAGATGATCTAGAGTACATAGAGATAGTACAACAGATGGCTCTTCTCACTCATAGAGCCAAGAAGTTCTACAAGAGGATAGGGCGGAAGATTCCTAGCAATATATCGAGTGAAAAGTTTGGGTTGGACATAAGCAAGGTGAAGTGTTACAAATGTAACCAAATAGGACACTACGCCAAGGAGTACAAGGCACTAAGGACAAATGGTGTCCAAGCATAACCCAGGCCAAACTACACTAAAGGAGCTCCACAAGCTGAGTAGCCCAAGCTGCAAGCTGCAGTTGTTGTTGAAGATCGAGGATTTGATTGGAGTTTCTAGGTGAAGATGCATCTCGAAACCAAGCACTGATGGTTGATCATGAAGAGCCAAGGTGTTGGAACATCTTTGTACCCTAGAATGCATTGCTAAAGTTAACATAGATAGGTCTTATATGTTAGAGATGAGATCTGACCTTGAGTTCTTATACGTCTTAGAAGCTGATTTCAAAAGAGCTGAAAATGACTACAAACTTAAAATAAAAGATTTTGAGAAAACTATATCAAGTCTTAAGCATGAACATACCAACTACAGGACTCAAATTAAAGATCTCATAACTATGTTTGAGTGCCAGACTGAGCTTGTGATCAGCAAAGCCAGGGCAGAAAAATGTGTTCTTGAAGAAGTGACCTTCAAGAACATGATATCCTCATCCTTGGATGCAAAATTGTGTTATCTGAACAAGCACGGACTAGGATCTACTGAGATAGCTCCTCCACACACTCTACTATCTGCTCCTAGGTGTGGAACTTATCAAGATGAGCTTCCACTCATAGACCTTACTAAAAAAGAGGATGAAGAGGAGATAGTGAAGGATGGATCTGAGACGAGTGAAAAAGATCATCCTAAGAAGGGTCACTCTTCGGTCCTGTGGAGAGGAAGAAACCAGGGATGACAAAGTTTAAAAGGAAGAACTTGATCAAAGCAGCCAAAAGAAGATCAAAAAAGGATCAAGAGGCCAAGGCCACTTTCAACTCCAAGCAGAAACAAGTTTTTATCTCTGCAGGATTTGAAGTGGTAAGGCTGAGGACTCAATTATAAACTCTAGTACTTGGAGTTATAGTTCATTTCTAAGTTATCCTTGTGAAGGAAAAAAGGTTGGTCAGCTGTGTATCACTATCACATAGCCTGAACCATCCAACTTCAAGAGCAAGCCTCACCTTAGGAAGCTTGGTACAACATTTGAGAAGATGAAGATCGAGATGGAAAGTGATCAAGCTCGGCTCTATATTCATAAGAAGTCTCTAAGAAGGAGGCCAGTTAATTGCATCATGTGTGGTAGTACTTCTCATCTTGCCATGGATTGCATCTACAATCCCAAAAGTACTACCCAGAAGATCAAGAAGAAGACTTTTGAGAAGAAGAAAAAGAGAGCTTCAAAAGGAAAATCTCTTCCTTTCGAAAGCTCCAATGTAGAAATGAAGACAAGTGAAAACTTTCCTTTGGAAGTAAATTTGGTCTCGGAAGAAATGAATGCTCCCGAAGCACTAAAGCTTGCTGCACTGAAAGCAAGATCTTCTGAAGGCTCAGTCACTTCCAAAGTTTTTAAAAATTATGAAGTATTGAAGGTCAAGCCTAATCTTCCAAATATAGTGTGGAAGATAAAGGAAGAACAAGTGATTGAAAGTTCTTCATTAACAATAGCAAATGATCCTCAAAGTCTTAACACAGCATCAATCGATAGCTACTCCACACACTCTACTATCTGTAAGACCTCCTAGGTGTAGAACTTGTCAAGATGAGCTTCCCCTCATAGCCTTACTTAAAAAGAGGATGAAGAGGAGATAGTGAAGGATGGATCTGAGACGAGTGAAAAAGATCATCCTAAGAAGGGTCACTCTTCTCTCCTCAGGAGAGGAAGGAACCAGGGATAAGAAAGTTTAAAAGGAAGAACTTGATCAAAACAGCCAAACAAGATCAAAGAAGGCTCAAGAGACCAAGGAGATATTCAACTCCAAGTAGAAACAAGTTTTTATCTGTGCAGGATTTGAAGTGGTAAAGGCTGAGGACTCAACTATAAACTCTAGTACTTAGAGTTCTAGTTCATTTCTAACTTATCCTTATGAGGAAAGAAGGTTGGTCAGCTGTGTATCACTATCACATAGCCTGAACCATCCAGCCTCAAGAGCAAGCCTCACCTTAGGAAGCTTGCTGCAACATTTGAGAAGATGAAGATCGAGATGGAAAGTGATCAAGCTCAGCTCTATATTCATAAGAAGTCTCTAAGAAGGAAGCCAGTTAATTGGATCATGTGTGGTAGTACTTCTCATCTTCCCATGGATTGCATCTACAATCATAAAAGTACTACCCAGATGATCAAGAAGAAGACTTCTGAGAATAAGAAAAAGAAAGCTTCAGAAGGAAAATCTCTTCCTTTCGAAAGCTCCAATGTAGAAATGAAGACAAGTGAAAACTTTTCTTTGGAAGTAAATTTGGTCTCGGAAGAAAGGAATGCTCCCGAAGCACTAAAGCTTGCTGCACTGAAAGCAAGATCTTCTGAAGGCTCAGTCACTTCCAAAGTTTTTAAAAATTATGAAGTGTTGAAGCTCAAGCCTAATCTTCCAAAGATGGTGTGGTAGATAAAGGAAGACCAAGTGACTGAAAGTTCTTCATTAACAACAGCAGATGATCCTCAAAGTCTTAACATAGAATCAATCACTATTGCATTGTATTCAGTCCATTTTGACAAGCCCTAGACCAATAAGGCTTAGGTATCCAAATGTAATTAACCTTCTCTTTTGTGTAGGAACAGCTAAACACTAAGAAGAATGTATGGATCATTTATAGTGGTTGTTCTATGCACATGACAGGCAATGGCTCATTGCTTCAAAACTTTGAGAAAATTAATGCAGGGCCAGTTACTTTTGGAGGAGATGTAAGAGGTTACGTTACTAGAAGGGGCAGGGTCACAAATGGTATGCTCAGCAATGAAAAGGTGAACTTTGTTAAGGAGCTTGGGTACAATTTACTAAGTGTAACCCAATTTTATGATCAGAGACACAACATGCTCTTTACTGAGCGTGAGTGCATTATTCTCAAGCCCGGGGAGGTCATTCCTCAAGAGCATATCCTGCTTAGAGCCCTCAGGAAAGGGAAAATATACAAGACGGATTTGCAGGAAACATCTCCCTTAGGAGGAGTTTCTTGCTTTCTATCTAAAGCAAATAGTGATAAGTCTTTCCTTTGGCAAAAAAGAATGTGCCATATAAACTTTAAGAACATCAATAAACTATTAAAAATGATTTGGTAACTGAATGCCAAAAAAGAGTTTAGAAGTGATGATCACTGTGTTGCATGCCTGAAAGGGAAGCAACAAAAGGTTCTACACAAGCCAAACAAAGAGAACTCTATCACTACTCCCCTGCACTTATTACACATGGATCTTTTTTGTCCCACCAGTGTACTGGGTCTAGGAAGGCCCTTATGTTTTTTGGTGATCATAGATGATTTCATAAGATTCACTTGGGCCTTCTTCCTTATAACTAAGGATGAGACTCCTGAGATATTGAAGAACTTCATTCTGAAAATTGAGAACCAATATGGTCACAAGGTTAAGACCATAAGATGTGATTAAGGAACTGAGTTCAAGAACAAAATCCTTGATATATTTTGTGATAAAAACGGTATTACAAGATAATATAGTGCTCCCAGGAATCCTTAGCAAAATGGTGTTGCTGAGAGGAGAAATAGGACACTTATTAAAGCTGCAAGAACCACGATGTCTGAATCTACACTGCCCATAACCTTCTTGGCAGAGGCATTTAACACTTGTTGCCATGTGCAAAATAGAGTTTTAGTAGTTAAGACACATGGTAAGACTCCTTAAGAGTTGTGGCACAAAAGGAGGCCTTTCATTGGTTTTGTCAGATCATTTGGATGTCCTTGCACCATCTTTAATACCAAAGATCAAGTAGCAAAATTTGATGAGAAATCAGACGATGGAAACTTTATTGGATACTCTTCCCAAGCTAAGGCTTATAGAGTATACAATCTCAGAACTAGAGTACTTGAAGTGTCCGCCAATGGGACCTTCAATGAGCATACTCCCTGCGTGAAAGGTTCTGCTCCTGATTGGTTATTTGATCATGATTTAGTTACCAATTGTTTTAACAAATCTAGTGAGAATGTTTCAGGATCTACTTATCAATTGGAGATCCTGACCCAAGATTTGAGCTGAGAAGACCAAGCAAGAATGCTACATCAGCTCCAAGGGTAACTAACCCTGCAGATGGAGTTCCTATCAGCACAACCATGATAAATTCAGCTGATACATCTGAGGTGCCTATAAGTTCCAGCTCAAAGGAATAAAACTCAAATGAATGAGCTTCAAATATTGGAGAAATGATGGTGGTGACAGTGATCAAGAATTTCTTGATGTTGATAACCACTCTATGGAAGGCAATATCAATGATGTCACACACTCATTGGATCAAGCTTCTCTTGATAAGTGTGCTGATGTGGTGGGTGACACTTCATTTCCAAATCTAAAGTTCAAAAATTTAGATCTTTCCAATCAACTTGTTGTGATCCCTCAACTCGAGATCCATAAGTCACACCCCACCATAAACATCATTGGAAATATTGACACAAGGGTGAGAATAAGGGGACAACCCCATGACAAAGATGTTTGTCTATTCTATTATTTCTTATCCTAGATAGAGCCAAAGAACGTTGATGAGGCTTTGAAGGATGGAACTTGGATTGAAGCAATGCAGGAGGAGCTGCTTCAATTCAAAGGCAAAAGGTTTGGAACTTATTTCCTCTTCCTCAAGGGAACACCACAATAAGAACCAAATGGGTATCTAGGAACGAGAAGGATGATAGAGGACTTGTCATCAAGAAATTTTTGGTCTACTAGATCGATATAACAATGCAATTGATTAATAAACACAAAAAAATCCTACTAAAAACATAAATATCAATGATATTTATGAACAATATAGATCAAACACTATAAAATAGAGATGAACAATGATGAACAGCTCAAGAACACTATCAAAACCCTGTTTGATCTTTGATGATTTGAATCTGATATTACAAAGTGAAAACCCTCAAATCCGTTGGCTCATCCAAGCTCCCAAACCCTAATTACCACTTAACTATTTATAGTAAATATAATATTCACTAATGACACATTAAGCCCCTAGACTTAAACTAATTAGGGAAAATACAAATAAAACATAAAAATGACTAAACAAGATTAAATATATTTTGTTGACACCAAAGATATTTATTAACAATAAAACTCCTAGTCAAATATATCTTCAACATCTCGTCTCGGTTCTTCGTCTCGAACGTGTCTGTTTGACTTTTTCGATGACTTTGACCGTGATGTTGACTTTTGTTGACTTTGACTATGTTGATAATATAGACTATCCTTTTCAGACCCAACAATACTCCCCCTATCTATCATTATCAACATCTTCTATCAACTTTAGTTCCAATAAGTCAACCATATAATGATCTTCAATCTTCCCCTAGATTATCGTCTGTTGCTGAAGATCTTTCATCTCACAGGCTCCCGTTTTTTATGCTCCATCTCTTCGTTTGCATCTTTTGTGAATGATTAGGAACAGCTTTTCCAACTCTCTATACTTGAGTGCTTCAGAAGATGTAGGAGGAGGAATCCTAGCTCTGTCTCTTCTGCAAAGTTGAAGAATGGGTTCTTTGATCTGGTAATTTGCTCAGATGATGATCGGCCATCACTTGTAGAAAAATTTGCACCACAAACATAAACACATTCTACACATTTCTCCTTATATAATTTCAACAATACAAATAAACCCTCGTTTATCGGTGAATATAAACAAGCGAAACCATGTTCGTTTGTGTGTGCAATTTCCCGTGAAATGCATGAAAAATATGAGATCGTTTCAATAGCATAATATGGAAGACTTGAAAATTAATTTGAAATGAAAAATCTTTTGGATTTTTTTTAATTTTCAATTTTTAAGAAAAACTAAACCAGAAATTTAATACTAATAATCTAATCATAAGACTCTAACCTTATAATAAATTTTTTTTATATTATTTATTTTATTATTATATATATATATATATATATATTTATATTTATTATTATTATTATTATTATTATTATTATTATTATTATTTATTAGTTTTTTTATTATTAATAATTTGAGAACCAAGAATTGATTTAATCAGGAGATCTCATTCTCAAGATATACTAAAGCACAAAGATGTATTTAAATATCGACGAGTTAGTGAGATCACGCTGATGCAGATTCTAATCACAATTTTAAGTTTTTATAGGCAAAACAGTTCAAGATTGATTGTCGTTTTTTTATAGGCAAAACAGTTCAAGATTGATTGTCCAATTTAAAACCCATGCCTTATTTTTTTCAACTAATGACCTGCAACTGATTTTATCATGTTTTAGGTTCGATTAAAGAAGCTCAAGTTACTTGGTTCCCACAAACATCCAGCAGAGAACTTATCCCGTCATCAGGGCTTATTGAGTATGATTGACTCTGTCTGATTTTAAATGAGATTTACTAGTGATGTTAACATAGATAATGGACATTTGTGTACCATTATGAATGTTCTTCAATATCATTTGATTGGTGGAGCTTTCTATAATGATTTTTTTATTTAAAGAAACATTGTGATATAGTCTTGGGGTAGGATGATGACAGCTTTAGGTCTATACTCATGTATAACAGACAAGATGACCATCAAAGCGTGTCGGTGAAACTTCAGGTCTATACTCACGTGTAACAGAGAAGTTCCACCACTCCAGGTCAATATTCACACATAGAAGAGGAGATAAGCACGAGAATTTATTAATTATGTACATTCTGACATAGTCACAAGTGACTCAAAATAGAGGTTTTCTTAAAAGCATAACTAGAGGCAGTTTGTTTTTGCTAACTAGGTGCTCAATTTAGGGCTCGGGTGAGGTGATTTGGAAATTTTGGGATCAAAACAGAGATCTTATGTGCTCTCAACCCGTTTTGACAAGGACTTGTAATTTTGTGCAGGCTGAGTGTAATGGAATTGATCCTTATCACCAAGTTCTGAACTTTAGTTTGGCTGCACAATCACTGTTTACTTTATTTTTAGGCTGAGCCTACCAAGCATATCATATAATGAAACTGTCTTATTCAGATATTATAATATTAAGTGATACAGATATCTACATCAGTTACTATCATTTCTCACAAAGTACAAGCCATGTAAACAAACATACAAAGAAAATATACTATCATTTCTCAGTCATCCTAAATCAAGTTCCCAGATGCCATTTTATTTGTTTTATTTGAATTTTTTTATTATACTCTCCCCCTAAATTATATTTTTGCAAATGGCCTTTTCTTCTTCTTCTTCTTTTTTTTTCAATTAAAAAATTTCTTTTTTATTTAATAAACTGAACTTAAATAGAAATTTATCATAGAAAGTCTTCTAAATTATACTAGTAAAAAGAGGAGAAATGAAGTACCAAGAAAAATGCAGTGATTGTGAAGTGTGAACTATAATAGTGCAAATAAGAATCTAGAATGTGGATGAGATACCGTAACCATAACCTGTTTGTTTCGCCTTAGTTTTGAACTAAGAACAATCTATGTCAGTAAACCAGATTACTAATAGGCCTCCTGAATTGTTCTCGTACTCATAAACAGACTAGTTAGAGAGGGGGACCCAGGCCATCGTGGTCCTGGGAGTTCCTTTTTCATCAGTGTATGTAACCTGTTTAAGCACACACTCTTTTAAAAACATCATTTATCTCTTTATCCTCATCCTTTTGTTTTACTTTCCAAATTTGTTTTTTTTCAATTACTTTTGATTTGAAAGAGTTGAATTTGGAAATCATTTCCTTTTTATGACCCGAAGGTAGAGATTTTATTTTAGAAACATTGGTCTTTTTCATCTTTGAATCATGTGAAACCTGCTTCACATGAGAAGGTTTGGATAGATTGTTCTTTATCCAACCATTCAAAGATATGTGCTTTTTACCTTTTGAACCCTAGAAACAACCTGTGTTATCTTTACCTCCTGAAGCTTGCCTTTGAACCTGAGGACACTTCTTTAGCATTACCTTCTTTTTCATATCTAAAGCAAGCCTTGAATGGCTTTTGGTTCTTTGTAGTCAGGTGGATAATAGGAGAGGGTGGAGTCTGCTTTGAGGTTGTTGCAGCTTGTTGACAACCTTGAAGCTTCTTCTTTTGAATATCAGGAAATTGAACCTTTTAAGGCTTTGTCTATGTGGATTTTGAACTGGGCAATGATTTGATGTGTGATGTTCTAGGAGATGAGATCTTAACATCCTTCTTAGAACCTTTTTGTATGATTGGTGACTTGTTAGACTTGGAAGCAGATTTGTGAAGATCATGATGGATAGCAGATGAAGATGGTGAGTGCTTCTGCTGAGCTTTCAAGGAATTGCTAGTTTGTTTAACAATTGGAGATGAGATCCGTATAGATCTGGATTCGACTTTTGGAAGCATTTCACACTTGTTAACTTCAGGTGACTTGATGATCTTTGATTCATCATCATAGCTTATGCAAATCAGTCTTTTATACACAAGTCAGTATCTTCAGTCCAATGGATCTTGGTTGTTTCACCATAACTCTTGAATAGTTCTACCTGTCTCATCCCTAATATCATCCATTTGTCAAGTTTAGTTTTAAGCTTGCTAGTCTTAAATTATGCTAATGTGGCACGTTCGCTCAAAACATTAATCTCGACATTCTTTTCTAAAAGATTTCATTTTAAAAGATCATTTTCTTTTAAAGCTTCTCTTAGTTGATAAAATATTTGTACTCATTGATTTTAATCTTTGTTTATTTGTTTTAATTCTTTTTCCAGTTTTCTACCAATAATCTATTGGCTTTATAACTCCAATAACAAATTTTGTAAGGAGGAGAACAAATGTCTTGAACTATCTAATAGGGAGTCCCATAACTATTTTTTCAACAGCTTGGGCTTTTTCACATTGACGTACAGGAGTGTTCTTTCTGTATTCATCCTCCTCAGCTCTTTCTTAGCTTCCTCACTTACCTTCCTCTAGTTCACTATCCTGTTGGTTCTGAACTTTACACCAGCTTGCACAAGCATTAACATTCCCAACTCTCTCACTTTGAGTATCGCACTTGAATTCTTTAAAAGATCAAAAAATCTCAATAGAATCCTTATCCTGTTTACCACATCAGCCTCAATGCATGGTTTACGTCTTTTCAGACTCTATATTGATCTTAGTACTTGATATACACCTCCATACATTGTATTGATTGTACTCTCTTCTTTTCATATCCAATTCAAATGACTTCAGCTTCTTGATAACATCCAAGAGTTTGTAGTCAGCAAAAAATTTCTTTCATGCTTTAACAATCTAACTTGTGGACTCCACTGTGGAGGAAGAGAGTCCAGAAGTTTTGTGACTTGCCATGGTTCCCTAGCTGGTCATCATATTTCTTAAGATTGCTTGTCACCATTAGAAATCGATCAACAAAGTCTGATTTCTTTTCTTCTTTCACGGCAGCAAAAGAATCAAACTGACTTTGTGCCAATATAGATTATCAGATTTGAAGGAAGGAATTAAAACTTTTGAAAAAGCCATTTTTCATAATAAATTGTTTCTCACTCAAAAAAAATGTCAACTGAATGGTTCTAAGCAACTGGGGTCAAGCTGCCCAGTCAGTTTTTTAGGTTATTTCGCTAAAAAATCTGTAAATTTGCTGATAATTCACTAAAAAAAAAGCCAACAAATTCGCTGCTAAATTCGTTGGCACTTCGATCCTAATTCTCTGGTAATTTCGATAGTAGTTTCACCCAGCATGAAACACAGATGCTAGTTTCGCTGGATAGTTTCGCCCGAAACTAGTTGAACTTTCGTTCAAAAATTAATTTGCAAGCAACTTCACTGGGTTTGTCACACAAACACCATGAACTTTCATTCAATGTAGGTACTTTCGCTAGGACGAAGAAACCGATCCAAAATCCAAGAACTGCTTAGTTTCGCTGAAGGATCCTTAGTTTCACCAGGCGAAACTATATAGTTTTCGCTGATTAAAGCTGTAATTTCGTGGACGAGCTAAATTCGCCAAACATATCCGGATAGCCCTTTCACGCATCATGAATCAGTTCAAACTCATCCAAATCTCAATGGATTTGAGATCTGATGATTCCAATTTCCCCACACTAAAATCGAGCAATCCTCAATCAATTTCAATATCCAAAACACGCAAATCAGATCAAAAACGAATGGAACAGTGACTTGAACTTGAAACCAAACAAGAGCATAATGGCTCTGATACCAAATTGTTGGTCCACTAGATCGATATAATAGTTGAATTGATTAATAAACACAAACAAATCCCACTGAAAAACATAAATATCATGATATTTATGAACATATAAATCAAACACTGTAAAATAGAGATGAACAATGATGAACAACTCAAGAACACTATCAAAATCCTGTTTGATCTTTGATGATTCGAATCTGATATTACAAAGTGAAAACCCTCAAATCATTGGCTCATTGAAGCTCCCAAACCCTAATTACCACTTAACTATTTATAGTAAATATAATATTTACTAATGACACACTAAGCCCCTAGACTTAAATTAATTAGGGAAAATACAAATAAAACATAAAAATGACTAAAACAAGATTAAATATATTTTGTTGACACAAAATATATTATTAACAATAAACTCCTAGTCAAATATGTCTTCAACGTCTCGTCTCGATTCTTCGTCTCGAACGCGTCTGTTTGACTTTTCCGATGACTTTGACCGTCACGTTGACTTTATTGACTTTGATTGTGTTGATAATATACACTATCCCTTTCAGACCCAACAAACAAGGATAGACTAGTTGTTCAAGGGTACACATAGGAAGAGGAGATAGACTTCACAAATGTATTTGCTCCAATGGCAAGACTTTAAGCTGCTAGGATATTCCTTGCTTTTGCTACATCCAAGAATTTCAAGGTCTACCACCTGATGTCAAGTGTGCCTTTCTATATTGGGTGATAGATGACGAGGTGTATGTCAAACAACCACCTAGCTTTTTCAGACCCAGATCATGGATTATGTCTGCATGCTTGATAAAACTCTGAATGGGCTGCACCAAGCTCCAGGAAGTGGTTTGAGACTCTATCTCAGTACCTCTGTCAGCATGGCTAGAAGAGAGGCACTACAGATGGAACACTCTTCATCAAAGAAACGTGGAACGACTTGATGTTGGTTTAAGTATGTAGATGACATTATCTTTGGGTCAACTAATCCAAAGCTCTACAAAGACTTTGAGAAGCTGATAAGATTAGATTTAAAATGAGTGCCATGTGGGAACTCAAGTTCTTTCTAGGAATTCAGTGAAGCATGTTGAAAATGGCATCTTTATAAGTCAGTCAAAGTATGTGCAAGACATACATACAAGATTCAACATGACTGAATGTAAGGTTACAAAGACACCCATAGCTACCTTGGACCTGATCTTGAGGGGTAGTGTGTAGATGAACATCTTTATAAGCTATGATTACGTCTTTTATGTACCTCACATCCAGTTGGCATGATATCATGTTTACTACATGTATATGTGCAAGATATCAAGCCAACCCCTAGATATCACATCTAGTTATTGTCAAGAGAATTCCTAGATATCTCAAAGGTGCTCCTAAACTAGGCCTTTGGTATCCAAAGAATTCTGAATTTAATCTATATGTATATACAGATAGTGACTATGGTGACTGCAACATGACTGTAAGTCTAAACTGGGAGATGAGTTCCTTGGTGGAAGGATAGTCTTATGGCAATTCAAGAAACAATCCTTTATGTCTGCATCAACTGCTGAAGCTGAATACATTGTTGCTGCCAACTGTTGTGCTCAAGTGCTTGGATTCAGAATCAGATGTTTGACTATGGATTCAACTTCAAGGAGACTCCAATCCACAGAGACAACAATAGTGTTTTCTCTATAACAAAGAATCCTATGCTGCACTCAAGGACAAAGCATATCAATCAGGTATCATTTAATTAGAGATAATATTGAAAAGGTATTGATAAACTAGTCAAAGTTAACGCAAATGAACAATATTGATCTGTTCATAGAGGCTTTTGATGAACAAAGATTTAAATATCTTGTAATAGCTATCGGGATGATAACTATAAGTAGGTTTTCTTAAAACTTAATTCAAGACTATTCTAAAACATGTGTGTCCTAAGTTATCTAAATTATCACCTATATAAGCCCAGTTTACTTTAGTAGAAAAATTTTCAAATGATATTCCTTAGAATTATGGAAATTTTAAACATATTTTCTTTTGGAAGACATTAACATTGTCTTCTGAATAATATTAAGTCTTCAAATAAGATAACTACTTGCAAGAAATTTACCTTTTGAAGAAATTTTGATATATCTTCCGAAGCAAAAATATGCTTCTAAGTACTTATATATTTTTGAAGGACAATTTTCATCAGAAAGCAATTAAACCTAGAAAGATTTATTCTCTTAAAATAAAAATTTCATGTTTTAAATCTCTTATGAAACCAAATATATCTCAGAAGAGAAAATACTCTAAGTATTTTTCTTAATACTCTAAGTATTTTTCTTCCGAAGCAAATTTCCATAAAGCTCAGGAATATATTCCGAAGTTATGTCTTCAGCTGAGGAATATATAGCTCAGGAATATATTCCGAAGCAAATTTCCATAAACCAAATATAGCTCAGGAATTATTCCGAAGCAAATTTCCATATCTCAGAAGAGAAATACTCTAAGTATTTTTCATGTTTTATATCTTCAGCTGACGTCTTCAGCTGATGTCTTCAGCTGTTGTCTTCAGCTGTAGTCTTCAGCTGATGTCTTCAGCTGATGTCTTCAGCTGTTACCTTCAGCTGATGTCTTCAGCTGATGTCTTCAGCTGATGTCTTCATCTGATGTCTTCAGCTGATGTCTTCAGCTGTACCTTCAGCTGATGTCTTCAGTTGATGTCTTCAGCTGATGTCTTCAGCTGTTACCTTCAGCTGTTGTCTTTCAGTTGATGTCTTCAGGTGTTGTCTTCAGCTGATGTGATCAGGTTACCTTCAGCTGTTGTCTTTCAGTAGATAGTTACAAGAGTGTTTTGGCTGCATCAGACTTCTAGGAATCCTTACAAACTCCCCCTAGGCTGATGCTACCAAAACACTTGAAGATATTCAACAGTTTAAAGTCCTTAACATGATTATGACCATTCCTTTCTTCATTAGAGGGTCAGGATCACTCAGACTTGTGAAGTATCTTCTCATGTCAAAAAGATCATGCAGATGTAAGTTAAAGAGGTCTTCCAAGAGTAGACATTACTTCACCTTGATCTCTGACTACATGCCATCTCTCTGGATTAGTTGAGTAAGTCCAGGATAAGATGGGTCTTCCTGATGCAAGGGGAGCCATTTGAATTGGAGATGATTGGGCTTTCTCTTCTTGCACTTCCTTAGGATGCTCTGATTCATCTTGAGGATCAGAGGAGGTTGATTTTGACTTCTTCTTCTTCTTTGCATCAGATTTAGAAGCCATCCTCTTCTTCCTCTTTGCAGTCTTTAACTGAGAAGACTGGCCTGCAGTACCTTGTAGATCAGTTGTGTCTTCCTCAGTTGGGTGTTCCTCCCTCACATGTTCAGAAGGAGAGGGAGTTTGACCCTGTTGTGGGTCAAATGTTGAGGCTGGCCTTAGACCTTGCTGTTGGTCAATAGTTGAAGAGGCTAGCCTTTGACCCTACTGTGGATCAGAAGATGAAGCTGGAGGTTCAGTTTGAGTTGTCTCTTGTTGTTAAAACTTAACCTCTACTTGAGGTAGAGCTTGACTTGGAGGAGTGTGCAAGTCATCAAGCTCTCCATTCTTGATCTTCTACTTGATTACATGATATTCTCATCCATAGTGGATAGAGACATAGGGCCAAGTCTCCTTCCGGAGAATCCATACAGCTTCAAGAAGCTCATCATTCTTTGTCTATCAGCAGATTTCTTTAAGTTCTTCTGAATGAGAGCTCTTGACTTAGCAACTTCTTCCCTCATTCTCTTCTTTGTTGTCTTCTGCTCTTTGAGTACTTGAAGTTCAAGTTGTTTGAGATACTCAAACTCAATGTACTTAAAGGGCAAGGGAACAAGTGCTTCTGCCTGGTGGAGGTCTGTGGCACTCAGGTAGTCTATCATCCTTTGTCTATCTGTTTCTTTATCTACCTGAGGTTCTTGTGTAGCAGCCACAGCCTCTTGCACAAGACTTTCTTGAACTGGCGAGAGAGTAGGAACATACTTGTATAACCTTTGTTGTCTTTTCTTCTCTTTGTTCTCAAGAAGAATTCTTGCATCTTCAGCTTCCTTCCTCTCTCTTGACATTTCCATGTCAGCGAGATCATTCAAATCTTCTAAGGGGAGAGAGATAATCTCATCTATGTCATAGTTCCTGGTCTGCAAGTAAGTAATCCTGACTGCCCTCAACTCATAATTTTGAGTGTATGGTCTGGGGGCAGCCCTGATTGTAGATTGCATGAAGCTTGAAGACTGTGGGAACTTATTCCCCTTAGCTCCTCTTTCTCTCTCTTTCCTCCTCCTCAATATCCTCAGGGGTTAGAATCCTTTTCCCATTATCACCCACAGACCTTAGTGACAAAGGGTGGAGAGAGCTTTGGCCTTCATTGCATGGTGCAGCATCTAAGCTCTGGCCGGAGAGAGACTGTGAGACACCATCACCAGCAGGTTTTTCACTAAGGGGTTGAGTTGCTGAAGTAGTTGTTGTTGTGACAGATGTTTCAATCTCTGTCACTTCTTCAATTGATTGTAAGACAGGACTTTTAGGCTCTATCACTGGGCCTTCAGTCAAGGTTTTCCCTTTAAAGCTAATCTCAGGGTCTGCCTCAACATCCAGTTGACCAATGACATTACCTGATTGCCTTGATCTATCTTCTTCAGCTTCTTGCCTTGATACACCCTCCCCAAAGATACTTTGAAACAAGTAGTCTAGGATGTTCATATCAATGTGAACTTGTGGAGGTTGCTGAGTAGGGATAGTTACAAGAGAGGATGGTGAGTCCTCAATGTCCATACTCCTAAAAGAACTCCCAGGTTCTGTGATTGTAGTGACTTTCTCCCCCTTTTTGGTAGCATCACCTTCTTGTATAGGTGAGCTAGGAGTTAGGTCAACTACATCCTCAGGTTCTTGTGTCCGGGTTGATCATTGACCTATTGTTTAAGGTAGTCACTTGAAATTCAAGATGACTAACCTTAGAGACTAAGTAGGTGCATAATTTTGACAGTTGTTGCACCTTTAGTCCCAGATTCCCCTCATCTTCATCAGAAGAATCATGGGGATGAGAGAATTGGACCTAAGTCTTCAGTCTCATCACCAGCTTCGGGTTCTTGGATGCTGGATTTCCTCTGCTCATTGACAGCCTCAGATGAAGTGTCAATGGGTTGAGTTGCCATGGTTGAGGTCTTAATGATGTAATCACTTGCAGAAGTGAGAGCCTTTTCCATATGGATCCCCTAAACAGGTTTAGAAGGACCCACCTCAGTAATGGGTGACTGATGTGGGATAGACATAGGGAATTCAGAAACACTCCTCTTTCTATGAGTTGGTAAAGAGTAGAAAGATTCATGGTGTTCACTAAGCCTAAGTCCTTATCAGTATAGAATTCAAGGTTAGGAATTTGGGTGTTTAAGTCCAAAGGCTGGGGATGGTAACAGTCCCCTGAAGGTTGTTCACTTGAGTGTTGAGACTTAAAGTGAAAGCTTAAGGCATTTGGGCTTATGCTCATCAGGCTGATCATGAGGAACATCAGCACTGATTCTTGAAGAGATGGGAGTGGTTTGCTCCTTAGGAGAAGTGGGAGCTCTAGTAACTACTTCTTCCTGTATGGGTGAGTATATGGGGACCTGCACAGACTCAATAGCTTGAGCAGGGGTTCGTTTGGATTTTCTTTGGTAGGTGAGGGTGATTTGAGGCTGTTTTGGTGGTTGAGATGTAGAAGGTGTGGGCTCAACACTAGCTTGTGTTGCTAGGTTGTCACCTTGTGCAATGAGCTCTAACATCTTGGGGACCAGGGCTGTTTCTATCCTGAGAAGCCTACAGTTGGCTTCTTCATAATCTTAAAGATGCCTGGCTTCATCTGTCCCAATTTAAGAATATTATTTGTTTCCCTCAACTGTGATCCAAGTTCACAGTTGAGAATGTGTTGAACATATCTAGGAAACATATAGTATTCTAAGGAATCCAAGTTAGCAAGCAAGTTTGTGTAAACAAATTGTGAGTACCTGAACTTGACCCCTTGTACCATTCCATGAACTATAAAGGAGAGATCTTCAGGAATCTGGTCCCACCCACCATGCTTGTTGGACAAGCTGTGAATCACTACATGTAGATATTTCCACTGGGATGAGACCTTCCCCTTCCTGAAGGTCTTTACAGAGAAATCTCCTTCATATCCCATCTGCTCAAAGGAATAGTTGATAGCTTCCTTTGGGAAAGACAGTTCACCTTCTTCATCATCCAGCTGAAGATGGGTGTTGATGATGGCTGGAGTGATAAAGACCGTCCTCCCTGCACTATGGCAGTTAGTGCCTTCTCCCTATCCATAATAACCTCTTGACATGTCCTCCAAAAGTCAAGCAGGTGATCCTTATAGAGAATAGGATCAATGGTGAGTGAGGTGTAGTAGTTGCATAGAGCAAGAAAACGGCAAACCTCTGAGAAACTATCATCTTTCTCAAAGTGCAACAAGGCAACTTGATTGTGCTGCCTATGGAGTTGGATGGAGAAATTTTGGTTGTTTCTATTTGGATTGTTGGCCATTTTTGAAAAGCTTAGGGGTGAAGAAATGGTAAAGAACAAAAGTTGTTTCAGAGAGATTAGGTTTGAGGTATGGTTGAAGTTTGGAGCAGGTAGAGGAAAGAGGTGTAACCGTTGGATATTTGTATGAATTTGGATTTGAGACAAAGTTAATGGAAAAGGATAAACTTTGAAATCCATTGTGTTGGTCCCACCTCTGAAAAGTAGTTTGCTTTTTGCCCAAAAGGTAGTTTTCTTGGAACAGAAAATCTTCCAAAGATAATTTAACTTTGGAAGTTTTGACCAAAAATCTTCCGAAGGTTATTTTGCTTCGGAATCTTTGACTAGAAAGCTTCCGAAGGCAAATTTTGCCTCCAAAAATATTTCAAAGATTTTTTTAAAAAATTTTCTTCCAAAGAGAAACTGGGGCTTATTGAAGTGATAGAATAAACAACATAGAACACACATAATTTTAGAAATAATATGATTAAGTTTTTAAGAAAAGCTACTCAAAGTTGATCATCCCAATAGCTGATATAAGATATTTAAATCTCTGTTCATCAAAAGCTTTTGTGAACAGATCAGCATATTGTTCATCTGTATGAACTTTGATTAGTTTGATTAATCCCTTCCAAAGTTATCTCTAATTAGATGATACCTGATGTTGATGTGCTTAGTTCTTAAGTGCTACACTGGATTTTCTATGATTGAGATAGCACTATTGTTTTCTATGTGAATGGGAGTCTCTTTGAAGTTGAATCCATAATCTAGCATCTGATTTTGAATCCAAAGCACTTGAGCAATGCAGCTTGCAGCAACAATGTATTCAGCCTCAGCAGTTGATGCAGATACATGGGATTGTTTCTTGCATTGCCAAGAGACTATCCTTCCACCAGAAATTGACATCCCCCTGATGTAGACTTTACAGTCATATTGTATCCACCATAATCACTATCTGTATATGCATACAGATTGAAGTCAGAATTTTCAGGATACCAAAGGCCAAGAGATGGGGCTCTTTTAAGGTATCTTAAAATCCTTTTGACAGTGATTAGGTGTGCCATCTTGGGGTTGGCCTGATATCTTGCACAGATGCAAGTAGCAAACATAATATTTGGCCTGCTTGTTGTAAGATACATAAGAGACCCAATCATAGCCCTGTAGAGATGTTCATCAACACACTCCCCCTCAAGATCAGGTCCAAGGGAGTGGTTTCTAGCTATTGGTGTCTTAGCAACCTTACATTCAGTCATGTTGAACCTTTTAAGTATGTCTTGTACATACTTTGACTGATTTAGGAAGATACCATTGTCAACTTGCTTCACTTGAATCCCTAGAAAGAAATCGAGTTCCCCCATGGCACTCATTTCAAATCTATCCTTCATCAGCTTCTCAAAGTCTTTGCAGAGCTTTGGATTAGTTGACCCAAAGATGATATCATCTACATATACTTGAACTAGCATTATGTCATTTCTTGTTCCTTTGATGAAGAGAGTTCCATCAATGGTACCTGTTTTGAACCCATGTTGACAGAGATACCAGGATAAAGTCTCATACCACTTTCTGGTGCCTGATATAGCCTATAGAGAGCTTTGTCAAGCTTGCAGACATAATCAGGATGATCATGATCTGCAAAACCAGGTGGTTGTTTGACATACACCTCTTCATCAATCACTCCATAAAGAAAAGCACACTTGACATCAAGTTGATAGACCTTGAAGTTCTTGGATGCAACAAAAGCTAGGAATATCCTAACAGCTTCAAGTCTTGCTATGGGAGCAAAGACATCAGTGTAGTCAATCCCTTCTTCTTGAGTATACCCTTGAACAACTAGTCTAGCCTTGTTCTTGATGACAAGTCCTCTATTATCCTTCTTATTCCTGAAAACCCATTTTGTACCTATGGTAGTCTTTCCACGAGGAAGAGGACATAGGTTCCAAACCTTTTGCCTCTTAAATTGAAGCAACTTCTCTTGCATAGCTTCAACCCAACTTCCATCCTTTAGAGCTTCATCAATCTTCTTTGGCTCTATTTGGGATAAGAAACAAGAGTGAAGACAGATATTGGCATTATGAGACTGTCCTCTTGTTCTTACACCAGTTCTAACATCTCCAATGATGTTTGTAGAGGGGTGAGACTTTTGGATCCTTAGTTGAGGAATCACAGCAAGTTGTTTAGACAGATCCAAATTGGAGAAATTCTAATCTGGCAAGGAGGATTCACCCTCTACAACAGCACACCTATCAAGATTAACATGATCCAATGAGTGTGTGACATCATTGAGAATTTCTTTAATTGATGGTTCTCAGCATCAAGGAATTCCTGATCACTGTTACCACCACCATGTTCTCCAACATTTGAAGTTCCTACATTTGAGTTTTGTGCCTCAAAACTGGAACATGAAGGCAACTCAGATGTATCAGCAGGATTTGCCGTTGATGTGTTGGTAGAAGATTCATTTGCAGGATTAGTTACCACTTGAGCTGGAGATATGTTGTTTGAAGATCTTCTCAGCTCAATTCTTGGATCAGGATCACCTGTAGGTAATATATCTGTAGATCCTGAAACATTCTCACAAGATTTGTTAAAACAGTTGGTGACTAAGTGAAGATCAAACAGCCAATCCGGACCAGAACCTTTTGTGAATCCAAGGATCTCAATTCAGGAATTATCAGTATTAAAATAAATCAATTCAATGATCGCGGAATTATCATTAATTGATGCTTAATTGTTTTAATGATTAATGATGAACACAACCACAGAAACACAATGAATGCGAACTCAATAATTATTCAAACGTATTTCATTAACTATCAAGTAATGATTACAAAAGAATAATAAAGAATAACTATGAACAACAAATTCAGTGAATCGAATAATGTTGATGTTGATGTGACGGCGGTTAGGGTTGTACAATGATGCAACTCTTGACAGCCGTAATATTGATTGATTGTGTTTAGTGGTGGATCATTGGCTGCGGGTTTTGGTGGTGAAGGGGTTAGTTTAGTGGGTTGTGGTTGGGTTGTTAGTGTGGGAATGTTGGCAGGCACTGCTAGTAACCTAGAGATAAGGGCTGGTTTGGTCTGTTTTACTAGCAGTGTCCTGTTCCCAGCACCTGCTTCAGAGAGGGCCTCTGCGACCAGTCCCTTAGTGAAATCACCAGCCGAACAGATCTTGGTGGTTATTGCCAAGAGTTTGTCCCTGTTCCATGCTTTTACATCAAGGACTGGCCTGCCCAGATACTTCAAAATGAATCTACTCATAGCCTCGAGTTTCTTTTGATCCTCTTGGCTATAAGTAGACCATCGGTATTCTGTTCCCCTAGTTTCCATTTTCCTGATCTCCTGATCTAGCAAGGCAGTGTCCTTGTCAAAGCCTTGCCTGAACAGCTGAGCAATGGCAGAATCCATTGATTTACTGTGTTCAGCATCAGCCTCCTTGACAAGTGCTGCTAGATCAGAGTCAGCCACCATCTTTCCCTCCTCTCCCTTTTTTTATCAGTGAAACTGAAATCCTTTTGGATGTCAGCCACTTCTATTTGCTCAACCTCCCCCTCTTTCCTCTTCCCTTTCTCCCTCACCTTCCTAGTCTCCTCAACCAACTCCCTCTCAACCACCACTTCTTTCTCTGTCTCTACCTCCTCCTCACCCCTCTTCCTCTTGACTTGCACTGATGTCTCCCCCTTTTTGGGTGCATTGGTTGGGGTTTGACTATCAGCAAGTGCCTTAGAAATGGCAACCTACACCATGGGTTGTATGTATGTGGGAAGCCTCTCATCAAGGGTTTGAATGACTAAGTCTTTAAGCATGGGTGTGATGAGAGGTAGGGATTTCTGGAGGATAACATCCAGCTGCTCAGGGGGGTTCTGACCCTGAGAGCTAGTGCCAGAAGCAGGGGCTGGTGGTCGAGTTTGTGGGAGTGGCTCAGTGTTTATGAGACCTTCGGGTGAAGGTGCCATCTGTGGGGTAGTGGTGGCAGATGGACTTCTATCCTGAGTCATTTGAGCAAGCAGCTCTTTGAGTCTGCTTATCTCATCCTGTAGGATAGTGTTTTGAGCTACTACATCGTAGAAGAAGCTCAGGTCATCATCAGCATGAGCTGAATCACCTGACCTCCTGACAATGTCAGGATGTACATGCCCTGAGTGTGGCTCAGTAATAGCATGTGCCCCTTGTTCATGGTACTGGGGACTTCTAGCCTCCGGATTGGATCCATCATCGGCAGTTGCCTCTGGTGAGGTCTTAGTGATGTTACCAGCTTCACCTGCTCAGATGTTGATGCAGGGGAAGTGGCAGCCTCACCAGATTGTCCTATCTCCCTAGCCACACTGGGAGATTGGACTGATTCTCTGTGATGTGGGCTCCCACCGGCACTTGTATCCACCCCCTCTTCGGTTGGAGTTTCCCCAATTGTAATAGGTTTCTGGGGAGAGGGTGGAGTGCTCAGATGGGTCAGCACTTTGGCGATAACCAATGTAGGGCTTTGTGGGGCGGTCTCATCAAGAGATGGGCTCGAAGAAGTGTGCACATGGGGAGGACTGTGCTCTTCAATGGCAGTCTTCTCAAGTGAGAAAGACCCCAGTAATGTGGTTGCCCAATATTGGTTGCATTAGGCTCCTGTTGAGAGAAAGCCTGTGCGGTTGTGGTGGGTGGAGTCGTGGTACCTGCTGGGAGAATCGAACCAGCAGGCACATCCTGCCTTTGTGTTGCAGGGGCATCCTCAGGGGACTCATCTCCCTGAGTAGCCTTTTTAGGCTTCTTTTTGGCTTTTGGTTTGGTGGGGACTTTGGATTTGGAGGTGGAGGCTGTGGGTTCCTGCTGCGTGGGTTTTCGTAGCCGCCAGCCTGTTTGAGTGTTTGGTCAGTGTTGTGCCTGGAGTATACCTCGGCTAGAACAGCCATGGTAGGGACCCCAGTGCCAACTAGTCCCTCAGCCTGAAGCTGGTTCTCTATTATGACCATAATGAACCGAGGATACAAGATCCATCGGTTAGAAATTGGTTTTGTGGCCATATCCTTTATTTCCAAAAATAGTATATCAGTTAAGTTTAACGGTTGTTTTTCAAGGATAGAGAACAATACCTGTTGCCACCTTGTGGACATCTGGTCCCACGAAGAGGTTTTGGGAGCCAGACATACGTTCACCATGTGGAAGATCAGTCGTTGAGGATCAGGAAAGTGTTTCTTCAACAAGGTGGAGCCGGAGAGGTTACCCTGGTAGTCGTGGGATGTGAATGAGAGATCCAGGGCACCTTTGGGGTAGGAAGTTGGGTGGGTGGCATCCTCCAGCTCTAGGGTTTGGCGTAGGGTAGCTGGAGTGATAACCACGGGATGGCTGTTGACGGAGGACCGGAGAGAGACCTCGCCATCCTGCTCTCCGGCTTGGACGGTTACATTTGTCCAAAACTCCGCCAAGGAGTCGGTGTATATAGTGGGGTTCAGGAGAAAAGCCGTTTTGTAGGGTGAGTCGTTCATAAGATCGACGGCTTGGTGAAACTTAGGCCATAATGGCGATTTTGTAAGATGGGCGACACAGTTGTGTCGAGGTTTCAGTTGCATGGTCGCCATTAACGGTGTATGGGAATTTCAGAGGTTTGGAAGGATTAGGTCAAGTGAGGAGTAAATGCTCTGAAAGTGGGGTATTTATAGGGTAGGTCAAAGGTTGAAAGAAAACGACTGAAGGTTTTGGTGTTAGTTATCAGTTGTTGTCACAACTGATGACGTGGTTTTAACCTTCAGTGGTTATAACATCTGAGGACTTGGTGTTGGTCTTCAGTAGTTGAAACTACTAAGACTTTGGTTTTGTCCTTCAGATGTTGTAAACGTCTGAAGAGTTACTGTCAGTCTTCAGTAGTTATGAACTACTGATGACCTAAATTCTTCTTCAGACTTTGTAACAACTGAAGACTTGGTGTTAGCCTTCAGTAGTTGTGAACTACTGATATTAGTAGTTATGAACTACTGAAGACATGGTATTGCTTCAGTTGTTGTAAACAACTGAGGACTTGGTGTTAGCCATCAGTAGTTGTGAAACTACTGAAGACATGGTTTTGTCCTTCAGTTGTTTGGGTATGAAACAGCAGCTGTTGTCATCAGCTGATGAGAAATTACTCATCAGCTGTTGCCATCAAATCAGTTGTTTCATACTAGCCTCCACACTTACTCATCAGCTCTTTGGCTGACTTTCAGATGTTTCATTGACCCTTCAGCTCTTGTGAATATTTATGCCTTCAGCTTTTGTGATCAGATGTTCACAAGTGCTGATGAAATATTCTTTAGAGCTGGTGAACAAATTTTGTCTTCAGTACTTGTGTAAGATCACACATCAGTACTTGTGAACAAAATTTGTTCTTCAGTACTTATTTATTTGAAAATCATACATCAGCAGTTGTAATCCACCTACTACTTCAGTTGTTTTCAATAAATAATGTACATCAGTACTTTGAGTCATTTTAGTCTTCAGTAGTTGTGAAAGAGCTGAAGACTAAATTACTCATCAGTACTTGTATTTGACCTAATGCTCATCAGTAGTTGTGAATTAAAAGCATCAGCAAAGGTCAAATCAGTCAAGCTGCAGCATACCAAGCCTTAGTACCAAATTTTGGAATGTGGCACTATCTAGAGGCTTAGTAAAAATGTCTGCAAGCTCATCAGCACTAGGCACAAACTTAGGATCAATCAGCCCTTTCTCATAGCAATCTCTGATAAAATGATGTCTGATCTCAATATGTTTGGTCCTGGAGTGCTGGACTGGATTCTTAACAATACAAAGAGCTGAAGCACTATCCATTAATAATGGAGTCTTAGTCTCAGTAATGCCATAATCCAGAAGTTGGTTCTGAAGCCAGAGTATTTGAGAGGTACAACTTGCAGCAGCAATATACTCAGCTTCAGCAGTGGATGTAGCAATGGATGTTTGTTTCTTACTCTGCCAAGAAACTAAACAATTGCCTAGGAATTGGCAACCACCAGAAGTGGATTTTCTGGTGACTTTGCATCCTGCATAGTCACTATCAGAGAAAGCAACTAATTTGCAAGAATGCCTAGTTGAATACCAAAGACCTAGTGATTGGGTACCTTGCAGATATCTAAAGATCCTTTTGACTGCAATCAAATGGGATTCTTTAGGTGCAGCCTGAAATCTAGCACAGGCACATGTTGCAAACATGATGTCTGGTCTAGAGGCTGTAAGGAACATCAGGGACCCAATCATACATCTGTAAAGGGTTTCATCAACCGCTTTACCTTTCTGATCTACATCTAGTTGTGTGATGCTGCTCATGGGAGTAGAACAGGGCTTACAGGTTTGTAAATCAAACTTTTTTAACAACTCTTTGGTATACTTGGACTGATGGATGAAGATTCCATCATCCTGTTGTTTGATTTGCAAACCCAGAAAGTACTGTAATTCTCCCATAGCACTCATTTCAAATCGTAGCTTCATAAGCTTTGTAAATTCATCACACAACTTTGGATCAGAGGATGTAAAGATGATGTCATCAACATAAATCTGAACAAGGAGCTTATGTTGTCCCACAGTCTTGATGAATAAGGTTTTATCAATGGTGCCTCTAGTGAACTTATTTTCTAGAAGAAAGGTTGAGAGTGTCTCATACCAGCCTCTAGGTGCTTGCTTCAGCCCATAGAGAGCCTTATCAAGCTTGTACACCCAATCAGGATGTTTATTGTCCTCAAAGCCTGGTGGTTGACACACATAAACCTCTTCTTTTATTTTTCCATATAAGAAGGCACTTTTGACATCCATTTGATAAACCTTAAGACTGTGAAAGGCAGCATAAGCTAAGAACAGTCTGATTGCTTCCAGTCTGGCCACAGGTGCAAAGGTCTCATCATAATCAATGCCTTCCTCCTGTGCAAACCCTTGGACAACCAGTCTGGCGTTGTTCTTGACAATTTGGCCCTTCTCATCTGTTTTGTTCCTGAATACCCACTTGGTGCCTATAGCACACTTATCTTTGGGTAATGGAACAAGCTCCCACACTTGCTGTTTCTTGAATTGAAGAAGCTCAAGCTGCATAGCTTCCACCCATCCATTGTCTCTTAAAGCAATATGATAGTTCTTTGGCTCTTACTGACTGATGAAGAGAGCATAGAAGCAGAAGTTGGACAATTGATTCCTGGTTGAAACTCCAGCATGAATATCACCAATGATTTGAGATCTGGGGTGATTCTTGAGCTCTTGATAGACTATGATATCTGTGCAAGTGTTTGTAGATCCATCAGCAGCAACAGATGGTGATGGAGATTCCTGAAACCATGTAGAGGATGGCAGCTCAAACGAAGTAGAGCAAGCAGAAATCTCATCAGCATTTGTAGTGGATGGAGCTGCTGAGGCTACAGGAGCATCAGGTTCAGTGGACTTAGGCAGATTGTCACTGAACCTGAAGAGGTGAGTACTGACTACATCATCATCAGTACCACCAGGTGAAGATCTGTTGACAGGCTCAACAGATGGAGGTTGATAAGGAACATATTGCAGTATGTCCAGATCAAACAACTCCACAGGGTTTTGTGGAATCTTGTCCTTTGGAGATTCATTGAACTTAACATGCAGAGTTTCTTCAACCCCTTTGTTCTACAGTTGAAGACTCTGTATGCCTTGCAAGTTGATGAATAACCAACAAAATACCCTGCATCCACCTTACTAGCAAACTTCTGGAGTGGGTTGCTAGTGTTGAGAATAAAACAAGGACACCCAAAGGCTCTAAAGAATGAAATAAGAGGGGCCAAATGATGAAGAACTTCATATGGAGTCTTCATCAACCTCTTATTCACTAAAGCTCTATTCTGTACATAGCAAGCTGTATTGACAGCTTCAGCCCAAAAGGTCAGTGGCAGCCCTGAGTCAGCCAACATTGACCTTGCTGCTTCAATGAAGGTCCTGTTCTTTCTCTCCACCACTCCATTCTGCTCAGGAGTTTTGGGAATGCTAAACTGCCTTCTAATTCCCTTGGACAGGTAGAAGTCATCAAGTGTGTGGTTTCTAAACTCTGTTCCATTGTCACTCCTCACACACTTGACCTGTAGGGAATACTGCTTTTCTACATGTAACACAAAGTTCATTATTGTCTTTGCTGCTTCATCCTTGGAGTGCAAGAAGAAAGTCCATACAAACCTGGAATAATCATCCACAATTACCAGGCAGTATTTCTTCTTTGCCATACTCATTACTCTGACAGGACCAAAGAGATCCATGTGCAGAAGCTGTAAGCAGGCAGTGGACTTAGGCTCTTCTATTGAAGGGAATGAGACTTTGTGTTGTTTTCCTTTCATCCAAGCAGTGCAGTCATCTTCACACTTGAACTCCTTCTGAGGCAATCCTCTTACTAAACCATGGCTTATAAGCTGATTCATGTTCTTGAAATTAACATAACCAAGCCTTCTATGCCATAGTGTAGATTCTTGAGGAGATGCCTTGGAGAATAGGCAAGGATGGCCTTTTAGATCCATTTTTTTGGACAGATCTAAGGCATACACTCTTCTTGTCCTGTTGGCCTTCAGGAGAGTGTGTTCATCCAATTCCTTGTCAATAAAACTCAGAACTTTGGATGACAGAATCCGGCAGTTCTGGCTTGTAAAAGGGCAACATGGCCTTTGTCACACATTTGACTGACACTCAAGAGGTTGTACTTGAGATTCTCCACATGGTTAACATCATCAAACCTTATTTCCCCATTAGAAACAAAGCCTTTACCAATGATGTAACCCTTTGCATCATTGCCAAAGGAAACAAATCCCTTCTTTCCTTGAGAGTAGTCATTAAGAAGGGAGCTGCTTCCTGTCATGTGCATGGATCCTCCACTGTCTACATACCAGATGCTTCTATGGTATGTTGAAGAACCCTGCAAACACAACCATGTGTTAGTTGGTCTTGGAGACCCAAACCTGCTTGGTTTTGGGTCTGTTATCAGCTACAGGTGCAGCACTAACAGGTGTGTTGTGTGTCACAGCTTGAGGTGAAGAAGATGGTACAGAAGAAGAACCCTTTGGCTTGGACTTCCTTTTCTGTGGTTTCAACACAGGAGCATCTAAGTGGTTGACTCTTCCCACTAGGTGCTGAACCATCATCACCAATTGTGTCTGATTCTGTGATAAGGCCTTCAGCTCTTCAGACACATTGGAGTTTGCTGATGATGAGTTCCTATGTTGTACCATCTTTTTCTGAGCAACCTCAGCTATTGCCTGAGTAATCCCTACCTTCTTTTTAGATTAAGCTTTGGGCTTAGGGATTTCAGGCTTGGATGTTGCTAGTACAAACTTGGTTTCAAACTCATTCTTCATTTTATTGATGCTTTCATCAATTTTCTCATTCTGCTTGAGTTTGGAACCCCTTTTGTACCAGCAATCATCAGTAAGATGATTGAACAAGCCACATATCTCACATGGCTTTTTCTTCATCTTATGCTGATCATCAGCTGAAGAGGATTTAACTGCTGAAGACTTGTTCTTCAGCTGTTTGTCAGCAGTACTAGCAGTTTTCTTCCTAGTGCCTGCTTTCCTGGTATCCTCTCTAGCTGTCTTTAAACCTTTCCTACTGTTAGTTTTCTTCTCTTTAGTGCTAACAGTATTTGAGGTTTGAACTTCAGATGTTGTCACTTGCTCTCCAGTACCTTCAGTATTTTTAGTGACAACACCTGAGTTGATCAGCCTTTTGGTCATGTGACAGTCAGCATTTAAACCATCAGCTGTTGTAGCATCAGCTGATTGGTTTTGGCAGGAGTAAATGCTGACATCTATCTCTGATGATGCTGATTCAGAGGATAGTAAGTCACATGATGAGAAGGATTGGTTATTGCTCTCCTCATCAGATTCAACTTCTGCTCTTGAAGTGAAATCTGTGGGAGGAGCAGTGTGATTATAACCAATGCCAAACTTCACATTGGAAGCTGACTGCTTGCTAAGAAGCATTTCAAAACCCTTGCATGATTGCACCCATCGATCACACTCAACTTGGGTGGTTGCAAGAGTTTCCTTGAGGTCTTTGTACTTCTCTAGAAGTACATCTTCCCTAGCTTTATCATCTTTGATTTGGCATTTAAGCTTGTAAATCTCATCATTTTTATCTTCTAGAACAACCTCAAAATCAGCTTTTCTTTTGGAAATTGTTTGCTCAAGCTCAAGATTTTTATCTATTAAAGCTACATTTACTTCTCTAATAGAAACAAATGCTGTTATGCATGATTCTGAACAAAGCTTGGCTTTTGCCTCGGTGGATACCTGAGATGAGGCATTGGATGATGACCCTTCAGCAGAATCAAGGGCCATCAGAGCAAGATTTCCAAAAGGTTAGTCACCACCATGTTGACCAGCACCTTGAAGTAGTTGATCCTAACCAGATAGCTCTTCTGGTAGACTACTCCAGTCAAAAACAGTTGGGGTGAAAAAGCTTTGTTGTTGAGGTTGTGTGTGGTGATGAGATTGGGAAGAATGAGGCTCTGGAAGAGCATGAGGTGGTTGAGCCGGGGGTGCTTAAGTTTGACTAGGCTGAGGCATGTAGTAACAGGGGTAAGGATATGGCATATGACCCTGTGGCACAAAATAAGCAGGTGGAGCCTGTGCCTGAGATGGATAGCTGGAACTGGAGGAAGGTTGCCCTTTGTGCTGTGAGCTATTGCTGGGAAAAGTCACAAAGGGTGCAGATGAGTTAGATCCAGATGGTCTACACTCTCTTGCAAAGTGTCCAAGCCTTTGGCACTTGTAACACCTCAACTTGCTCTTGTCAAAACCAACTTTGGTTTTGCCAGAGAGTCCTAGGAATTTCCTACCAGTTCTCTTGTAGAACTTTTGAGAACGGATATTTATCATTGCCATTTGGTTCAAAATATCCATCTCTTCCAGATCATCATCTGGAATGCCCTTCAAGTCCTCCATCAGAAAACACAAGTTGTCACCACCACCTCCTGAACTACTAACACCAACAAAAGCTTGTTCTGAGTTGGTAGAGAAATCAATATGCTCATCATAAGAACTTTCTGATGAAGCATATTCTGACTCATGACTTATCAAGGCAGCATTACCTTGGACAAAGTCATCAGTAAGTTTGCCAGAAGATGACAGCTTCCTCTTTTGCTCTACTTCTCTCTCAAAAGTGAGCAATTTCCCATGAACTTGGGTGAGAGATAGAGTGTCCAGGTCAGCACTGGAGCGTAGGACAATGGTATATGTGTCCCATCTCTCAGGTAATGACCTGAGGAACCTGTTGTTCATCTGGCTTTTGGAGTACTCTTGTTTGACCATCTTCAGCTCAGATATCAAACAAGGGAACCGCTCAAACTGCTGGGTCAGAGTCTCACCCTTTCTATATGAGAATATCTCATATTTTTGGGCGAGGATTTCCCTATTGTTTGCTAAGACCGAATCAGTTCCTCCAAATTGTTCCTTTAGAGCAACCCATAGGTCATGAGCAGACTCATGATGCAAGAGCCCTGAATATATCTCATTAGGAATGGCCATGGCTAGAATTCCATGGGCTCTAGCATCAATTTCGAACAGCTTTAGATCTTCGTCCGAATATTGTTCAGGTTTCTTCGCAACCTGTTCATTAGATTCCGGGACGCTCACCATAGGCTTGTATGGCCCATGCACCACTGACTTCCAACAACCAGCACTGTTGACAGCCAAGTGGTGTAGCATACGTCTTTGCCATATGTTATACTCGTTCCTAACCAGCATCGGAGGCTTGGTTGCGGAACCAGTGTTGTGAGGATCATTAGTTGGTGTTGTCATCTCAGGTTTTAGTCAAAAACAAGTTTAAACACGACAAACGTAACTCAAAACCACCAAAAGACCTCAAGATTTTGGCCGGAAACAGCAGAAACTCACTCTCTATGGCTAACTCTTGCAAATTGCTAATTCGATCAAACAGAGAGATCAAAAGAACAGTTTCAAATGATCAATAGTGAAATTGATCAATGATTAACCTGCTCTGATACCATTTGACAGGATCTCAGCCTCTCGTTTGATCAATCAGATTATGTTTGCAGCGGATTTAGCACATTAATTAGCAATTAATGCAAGAACATAAAAGATATTGCATGTAAAAGCACAAGCATAGAGAGAGAAAAGAGTTCTGCGAAATAATAAATGTTCTATTGCTTCGCACGTTTCGGCAATTAAAACAGTATGGTTCACCATCCTTTTATAGGCGGCAAAAGGATGGGTTGATGTCCTTTTTCTGACATCAACTGAATATTAAAAATACAACTGTCAAAACATAAAACTACTGAAGATGTCAATAGCTGACATCTTCTTACAAAAGTTTCCTAAGTACTGACAAAAGTAAAACTACTGAAATCCTACAACGACTGAAGAACAAACTCTTCAGTCGTTTATAACTACTGATACTATAACAACTGAAGAACATGCTCTTCAGTTGTTGTACAACAACTGAAACAAGATAAACTACTGAAAAGGAAAAACCATCACAACAACTGAAGAAGACATCTTCAGTTGTTGTGACAAACTCTGAGTCTTCAGTACTTGGTCTTCAGACTTGGCTTCAGATGATGTAACAACTGATGACTTCAGTAGATATCATCAGTTGTTGTCTTCAGACTTTGTCTTCAGACTTTGTGCTTCAGTAGAAGGTCTTCAGTTCTTCAGTTCTTCAGCTTTTGATTCTTCAGTACATGTCTTCAATACTTGAAGTCTTCAATACTTGTAAGATCAGTACTTCAGACTTCAGTACTTGGTCTTCAGTACTTTGGAGTCTTCTTCAGCTGTTGTTCTTCAGTTCTTTGATCTTCATACTTTGTTCTTTAGACTTTGTCAGAACAGCTGATGGTTGGAGCTAAGATGCTCTCGAGTCTGACATTCAATCAGGAGAACACAATAGCTGATGGGAGTCTTCAGCAGTTGTTGTGATGTCATGTGGGACTTAGAGGTTTTCCTGATCATGGCTCATTGGTTCTTTTGGTCCAACATTCTAAGCTTTTTCATCTGATAGCTTTGGGAAGAATTTGTCATGTAGATATGATGTGTAGCTTGGATGCAGCATCTTTATCTCTACTGGGTCGAAAATTCTTATCTTTTCAGCCTTCTTCCCATCAGCATTTCTCAGCAATACCATCTCTTTATTTCTTTCAACATATCCCCATTCTGTGATGGGATAAGTGAATTGATTTCCTTTGATGCTTTTGATGGTATCTGAGCTTTTTTCACATCCAACTCTCTTTAGCATATCATTATCTACAAGAGATGAGACTTCAGCTGTTCTTCTTTTCTTACTTTGTTTGATTCTTTTGTGCTCCTTATCATCTTTCTTTGCTTGTATGAGCACATCATCAGTAAATCTGGTTTTCATACCATTTACAGCTGCAGAGAAGTCTCTCCCCTAAGATGGATTGGATAGTTGGTTATTGGGATGCTTTGTAAATCCCTGATGTCTTGCTCCGGAAGACTCAACAAAGCTTTCACATCATGGAAGTATTGAATTCTTCCAGATGTCCTCTTTATTACTGCACAATCCCAGTCTGGATCATATTTCCAGGCCATAATCCTGTGTTCTTCCACAGAACTGGGAGTTGTGATATGATCATACAGTTCAATGAGAGTTGATTTCTTCTCAGTAATTTCTCGAACTGTTGTTCCCAGAGGCGATACCTTTTCGGGGATTACAGCCCTTGGCTCTCTGATCAGTTTTTCTTTTTCCTTGTGCTGATCTTTTGGTTCAACAGTTACTGGATCAGCAACAAGTTTGCTTTGTTCTTTTGGATGTGGAGCAGTGGTTCTGAACTTAACCCCAGTTTCAAGTTCCACTTTCATCACATGCTCCATCATCCTCCACAGTTCTCCAGTAGATCTGCCTTTGAGCTCATGCGGTTTGTAGTTGTGGCCTTGTAACCAGCATGTCATGTTATACTTGGTCAGTTTGGCTGTGTCACAGTGGCCCAAGTCTTTCTTGATCTTTTCTAATGATTGAAAGACAGTGAAGGCTTCATAATCATAGTTTGGGATTATGAATCTTGCAAATTCGAACTCTTTCAGTACATTCTTCATTTCAGTTGAATTCATCCTCTCAACCATGTCATAAGGAAAACCATGGTTGATGAGGGTCATGAACATGCTTGAATCAGGCCTCTCTTCCATAATGTCTGCTATGGTTAGGAGGTCATCGGCCTTTCCTCCCTTTTTATCAGTGGGGGACTCCATCCTGGTCAGCTCCTCCCATTCTCTCTCACTATCATCATCATCTCCGGATGATACCTTCACAGTAGACATATCTACTGAAGGTGTAGGTTCAGGGGATGGAAGCTTTTGTCTTTTTGGGGAGGCTTCATCTTCAGATTTCCTTTTGATTGCACCCAAGTATTGTCTTTTTCTGGAATATAGAATCAATTGCTTTGGAGCTTCCGCTGAAGGTTTTGATTGTTCAACACTTGGTGCCTCTCCTTTTTCCAGGATAGAGATCTTCTTTTTCAGCTTCTCTATATCTTCATCTTTGTCTGATCGAACTTTATCATTTTGCTCAATTTTCAAGATGCCTCCAACTCTTGTTCTTTTTGCAACAATGCATTAATCACTTCATTGTTGCTTATTGCTCCTCTCTCAGAGCCTTTTCAGACTTCATCTTTCTCATTAGCTCTTCATCTTTCTCTTGAATGATACCTTTCGCTCTTGTATTCTTTGCTTTACGTTTATTTGTATTTGAGAAACTTGTTGTATGAATGAGAAAGCTTTTGCTGAACAGAATGCTGACTTTTTTTGTAGAAATGACATATCAGCAGTGGAGATTCATGGTGATGAATTGGAGATATTGGTTGGGTATTGATGCTGGCTGGTGATTGTGATTGATGAGGGGGTGTTTGGCTAGGTGATTGATGTTGGAGTGGTGGAGTTTGGATTGGTGAGTGATGTTGGAGTGGTGGTGTTTGACTTGGTGAGTGAGAAGCTTGAACAGATTCAGCAGGTGACTCTGCTTCATCTACCCAAACCAATTCTTGTGGTAAGTCTGCTTGAGCATCCACCACATGTGCGAACATGGGCATGTCCTCACCCTGGTACTTCCCACTGAGTTTGTTCAGCACAGATTTGCCCAAGTGTGCTTGAACAAACACTTCTCCAACTCTGTCCAGCCTTGTAAGTTCTGAATTGATCACCAGTTGTAGAAATCTTGGGAACATGTACATTTTGTCATTTCTCTGAAGTTTGACTTGTTCACATAGACAATTGAAGATATACTTGGAGTAGTTATAGGTTCTACCCTCGAGGATCCCAATGATTCCAGATGATATGTGTCGTGAAAATCTATCGAGCCCCGACTTCCTGTTGGACATGCACTTCAGGTAGGTATGGCATAAGAATCGATACGGTTTGCACAACCTACCCTTTTTTGTCTCCCCTTTCTCATAATCTCCATTGCATCCCATCAAGTTGAATACCTTCTCAATGTATTCATTCTCGAATACATCAGGGTGCCCAATCTCACGATCAACCAATTCCAAACATCTTCTTATAGTGCTTTCATTGATCCGAATACGCTTATTCAGTATCTCAGCAGCAATCACTTCCTCATCACCTTGTTGTTCAACCCGTGCTGAGTTCCAAAAGTCAATTATGTGTGCCTGATGGATCACAGGCTCTGTCGTTAAGGCGTAGAAGAGCCTGGACCGCCAAAGATATCTTATGATATCTCGACATCCTTCAGCCGCAGGATCATCAGCATTTAAGAACGCGCACACATTGTGTTCCTTTCCGAATCTGTTTGTCATCTGTAAACAACAACGAAAATCGAGTTAGCATACATGAAGTTGAATCGTTTTAATGGTAATAACCGATTAACCAGTTCCGTACTGATGTTTAGAACATGATTTACCTTCGCAATAACAGTAATCGATTACTGGATAATGTTGATTATGTTTTCTTGGAACGGATTTTTGAAAGTTTGAATGAGGGGGAAAGTGGGCGATTTTCTAGGTTAAAACTGAAAAAGTGTTCTGAAAAATTGATTAATGAATTCTGAGTCAGACACCTTATTTATAACCGAACATATTAATTTCTTTTATTAATTATGTTGGGCCCACTTTCCATTTATCCGTCCATATACTAAGTTTATTTCGAATGCATTTCTTCATCCGCAGAACATCTGCGGAACCTTAACATCTGCGGATGTTTTGACATCTGCGGAAGCCTTAGCTCAAATACAATGCATGTGCTGCTGAATCAGAAATCACACATAATACTTCTACGGATGAGAGGTATTACTGAGACTTCTGCGGATGCAGAAATTTCACTGTTACTTCTACGGATGAGAAGTATTACTGAAACTTCTACGGAACTTAAAGTTCTGTTAAAAAAAACTTTAATTTAAATGTATGATGTCTACTGAGTAGAATCAATTGTGGATGTTGGACATTGTTGATTTTATTTGCATGGCAATTAAGTACAAGAAAGCAAGTGTCCTGTATCCTGCATTCACATTAGTGCTCAAGTTCCAATTCCTTCAAAGTAAATTAAATCAATTAACAGCTTTTTATTGTTTTTCATGCATGAACTACTCAGCCTAAATTTGTGATTAATGGTAAACTGTTGTATTCATCATAAATTTAAGTTGTAAACAGGCATGACAGGCATATGACAGTCTAAGTGAGAGAAAATCAGTTAAGAGGACAATTAAACATCTGGCTTAAACAGTTACATGCATGCATATATACATAGAGGGATCATACTATGACTTGGCTTCTGCTGATGTTGATTAGTTGATTCAATACACACTTGATTGTAAGTATACAGATCCACTGAAATTCATACATGAGTAATGTATCAACTAGGCATGCTATTTATCATGTTTTGAAGTTTGTTAATCAGTAACTAGCATGAGTTCCTCATTCGATTGTCGTTAGAGTATGTCCTTCGTAGGTGAGGCAAATCACTACGTTTCACACTTAATGACTATGTACATTAAGTTATAAGTTCTATCTTGAGACATAGTACAATCTCATAAATGCTTTGATGTTGAAGCTCGTTGAATTGATGTACAATTGATCACAAGTGATTCTTTTTAGAGCTGAGAGATGATCTTCATAGTCACCAGGTCTTTACTTTCGTAAAACAGAGGTGAACTTAACCCAGGTTTTTGTTTACACAAAACAGAGGGAGAATGAAGATCATACTCTTGGATCATATCCCCAGGTCTTTGTTCACACAAAACAGAGGAAATATGACTTTGCAAAGATAGAAGATTATAAAGTATTTTACATAGTGTGCTTGTGTAGTTGATTTGATCACATCAAGAGATAACTTATTCTTCTGACTCTCAAAATGGAGTTCCCACGGACAGATACCTGTTGCTCTTAGTTTTGCATGCTCTTAGCTTTGTTTCCACTCAAGATGAACCTACTCACATATCAGAATGATACAAGTCAGTTTGAGTGTTTGTTTAAAAACCAAGCATAGTCTACTATCATTTCCCAAATATAATGCATGCACAGATGTTCTATCAGACACTTAAATCATCCCTAACTATTACTCTACACAAAGTCAGTCATATGCTTTTATTGAGTTACTCTAAGTTAATCATCCCTAAAGATTCTATCAGAAAATTAAATCTAACAGAATCAAATGCTTTAGTGAACAAATCAGCAAGCTGATTGGTTGTGTCTACTTTGACTAACTTGATTAGACCCTTTTCTGAGCAGTCTCTCAGAAAATGGTATCTGATTTCAGCTTCAGCTGTGGACACGGATACATTGGTTTGCTTCTTGCACTGCCAAGAAACAAGTCTTGGTCCAAGAAACTGACATCCACCAGTTGTGGATTTTCTATTGTTGTTGCACCCTCCATAGTCACTATCTGAATAGGAGTAGAGGCTGAAATCTCCATCTTTGGGATACCACAATCCTAATGCAGGTTAGCCTTTCAGATATCTGAAAATCCTCTTCACAGCATTCAGATGGGACTCCTTTGGGTCTGATTGATACCTGGCACAAACACAGACAGCAAACATTATGTCAGGTCTACTGGCAGTTAAGTACATTAAAGAACCGATCATTGATCTATACAATCTTTGATCTACTGATTTTCCAGCAGTGTCAGGCACAATCTTGTCTATTATTGAGGCTGGTGTCTTGCATGAAGTTGAATCAGCAAGATTGTACTTCTTCAGAATTTGATGAATGTACTTTCCATGATTAATGAAAATACCATCTGTTTTCTGATGAACTTGTAAGCCAAGGAAGAATGTCAATTCTCCCATGGAGCTCATCTGAAATTCAGATTTCGTTAAGTCTTCAAAGCTTTGACACAGTTTCTTGTTGGTTGATCCAAATATTATGTCATCAACATATATTTGAACCACCAAAAGATCTTGATGTTCATGTTTGAGGAAGAGTGTCTGATCAATTGTTCCTCTCTTGTAGCCATGCTTCAGTAGGAAGGATGACAATGTGTCATACCACTTTCTGGGTGCTTGATGAAGACCATACAAAGCTTTGTCAAGCTTGTATACTCTATGTGGATAATCAGGGTCTTCAAATCCAGGGGGTTGAGCCACATAGACTTCTTCATCAATTTTCCCATAAAGGAAAGCACACTTCACATCCATTTGATAGACTGTGAACTTCTTGAAGGAGGCATAAGCTAGGAAGACCCTTATAGCTTCAATTCTTGCAACTGGTGCAAAAACTTCATCATAGTCTATCCCTTCTTCTTGAGTATATCCTTCAGCAATAAGCCTAGCTTTGTTTCTCACGATTATACCCCTGTCATCCAGCTTGTTTTTGAATAGCCACCTTGTTCCAATTGGATGTTGACCTTGAGGCGGGTCTACAAGATTCCACACCTTCTGTTTTCTGAATTGTTGTAGTTCTTCTTGCATAGCCTCAACCCAGGTGTTGTCCTTTAGAGCAGCTGTAATGTTTGCAGGAACTGTTTGTGACAAAAAGCAGGTGAACAAACAAATGTTTGCCACGCCTCCTTTGCCCCTTGTAGTTCTTGCATTCAGGTCTCCAATGATATTGTCTATTGGATGAGACTTGTGGATTCTGCTTGTTGAGACAGCATCAACTGGAACTGTGGATTCTAAGTTTGAGAAACCTATTGAAGCAGATGGAGTCAGCTGAGAAGTTGAGTCTATGAAGTAATCAAAAGGCTCATGGTCATTAGGATCAGCTTGTCTGTCAGTTGTTGCTGGGTTGTCTTCTTCCGCAGGAAGTTCTACGGAAGCATTTTGTTCTTCCGCAGGAGTAACTGCAACATCTACGGAGGCATTTTGTACTTCCGTAGGAGTTACAACACCATCCACGGATGAACATTGTTGATGTGCAGGCATGGTCTGTTGATTCAACACCTCCTCTCTATCCCTTTGTTCAGCGGCTGAAGCAGCATTTACATCTGTGGATACTGATGCATCTGCGGATGTGTTTACTGATGTAACTTCATGCTGGTGACATGATTCTTGCTGAGGTGCAGTTGAAAGTTATGCCCGTGGTGGGTCAGCTGTCAGGGGCACTTCATTCAAACTTGGAGGCACAAATGGATAGCATGTATCCGCAGCACCTGCATTGATCAGATAGCCAGTGTTTAATGATTCAGTTAATGCATCTATATCAAATAACCAAGATGATCCTTTTACATTTGTAGTAAACATGGATTCATCAAAAGAAACATTGGGAGTCTCTTCAACTATGTTATGTTCTGGAATATAGACCCTATATGATTTAGAAGTGGATGAATATCCAACAGAGAAACCATCATAGGCTTTTTCAGAAAATTTTCCCAATTGTTCTTTAGTATTCAAAATAGACACATGACACCCAAAAGCTCTAAGATATCCTATAAAAGGTTTTCTTTTAACTAAGAGCTCATAGGGGGTTTTATTATGTTCTTTGACAATTAATGTTCTATTTTGAACATTGCAAGCTGTATTCATAGCTTCTGCCCAGAAGGTTATGGGCAACTGAGAATCAGCTAGCATTGTTCTGGCTGCTTCGATGAGTGTTCTATTTCTTCTTTCAGCCACTCCATTTTGTTGTGGAGTTCTTGGTGCACTGAATTGTCTTGCTATCCCTTTATTCGTGCAAAAAGAATCCAAATCAGCATTAACAAATTCAGTTTCATTATCACTCCTAAAAATTTTAACTTTTAAATCAAGTTGATTCTCAATCTTGATCACAAAGTCCATTAATGTTTCAGATGTTTCACTCTTATGTTTTAAGAAAAAGACCCATGTGAATCTAGTGAAATCATCTACTATCACCAAACAATATTGCCTTTTTCCAATGCTCAGCACATTGGTTGGACCAAAGAGGTCCATGTGAAGCAATTTGAGTGGTGTAGTGTTAGTGTTGACTATTTTGGATTTATGAGACACTCTGTGTTGTTTTCCTTTGTAACATGAAGAACAATGATTAGAACAATGAAATTCTTTCTTTGGTAATCCAATGACTAAGTCATTTTTCACTAATTTATTCATGTTCTTCATGTTGGAATGGACAAGCCTTCTATGCCACAGTTGAGATTCATCTTCTGAAGATTTAGACAACAGGCATGTCTCATGATTTGTAAGTGATGTGTTGTTCATATCCAAGACATATGTGTTGCCTTTTCTTGATGCTTTAAGAAGGATCCAGTCTGCTGGAACTGCAAAACCTGGCTTAAGAATGTAATAGTTAGTGTTATCAAATAGTGTTAAGTAATTTTGATCACAAATTTGGGAAACACTAAGTAAATTATACTGCAAATTTTCACAGTAATTTACTTTTTCAAATGTTAAAACACCATTTGTTACCATTCCCTCACCAACAATTTTACCTCCCTTCTTATCCCCACCAAATGCCACATAAGAGGCATGTTTATGTTTGAAGTCATGGAGAAGTGCACAGTTGTCTGTCATATGTCTGGAACAACCACTGTCAACATACCACTTGTTGTCAGCTCTCCATGATTGTTCTTGCACACAAAAAGAAATTAGTTAGAATTGACAACCCAAGCCTTAATTTTCTTGGGTTTTCCAGAAATGTCAACAATAGTTACTCCTTCATGAATTAATCTTGAAGTTTCAGTATTAGTTGTTTCTTTTTGATTTGATGGTGGTGAGGATGATTCTGTTAAAGATGATTCAAGTTTTTGGATGTCTTCATGCTTATCTGAGTCTTTCTTCAACGTAGCTTGTTTTGGTTGATATTTTAACTTTGAGGAGGATCCTTTAGTTTTGAAAGTTTCTTCAACTTTCAGCTTTGATTGAGTCACAGGAGTTCCTTTTACAAGTTATCAAAGAAACCATCAACTGCTCCAGTCTGTTTATCAGACAAATCCACCTTTTTGTGATGTGTCTTAGACTGTGTTGGTGTTTTCTTCTTCAAAGTCTTGTCCGCAGCAGATGATCTTTTCTTTGACTTTTGTTGTTCTTTCTGAATCTTTGTCTCCTTGTCACTTTCTGAGGATTGAGAATCTGATTCAGATGATACATCTTGTGACTTCTTTTTGCTCTTTTTCTTGTTCTTCTTATTAAAATAACATTCCTGAGTGGAATGGTTATTTTTGTCACATATGGCACAGTGTTTGTTGAAGAAACAATCAGCAGTCATGTGATTGTTCATATTGCAAATGGAACAATAGCTGCTGAAATAGCATTCATCAGTATTGTGATTCTTCATATCACACCATTTGCAATATTTTTCTGAATTTTCTTCAGATTCAGGCTTCTTTTATTGTTCTTTTTCTCACTTGCTGAAGCATCAGTTGATTTCTTCTTGTTTTTGTTGGGAGTATCATCAGCTGTTTCTTGTTTTCCTTTGGCTGCCTTTTGTTGCTTGATATTCAGCTTTTTCTGTGCATGTTTGTTGGCATCCCTTTTTACCTCGTCCATAGAATCAGTTTCTCTCTTCCGTTGCTTTTCTGCGGATTCAGTAGTTTTTGCCTTCCGCAGATGATCTACGGACTTGGCAATTTTTAGTTTCCGCAGATGTTCTACGGATTCTTCAGATTTCTCTTTCCGCAGATCTTCAACACCTGAATTTTTCTTTTTCTTTGTTGAAGTTTGTTGTTTCTTACCTTTCTCTGAAGAAGACAAAGGTATCTCAGCACTTGATCCGCAGCTATCAACTTTATGAAGGTTCAGTTCTTGAAGTCCTTCATTCAATTCAGCAATCCTCTTGCAGATAGTCTTCAGCATGTTTCGTTGCTTTGGAGGATACTGCAGTTTTGATTCTTCAAGAACTTGCGGAAGACCAGTTTCAACTTGAACATTCTTACCAATGTTCAGTTGAACAGTATCATGTTCATCAGAATCATCCAAGTCATCATATTTATCAAAATCTGATTCATTATGTTTAAGTGATTTTGATTCAGTAGATTTAGTTTCACTCATCTCAGCTTCATTATTGTTTATATGACTGTTTTTTATGTCAATATTGGTGCTTGGCACAAAATGATTTGACAAATTTTTAGTCATTGTTTCTGGTAAAGGTGTGTAGTTATCATTAATAGGTGGTGCAACAGCATTATAACCCAACCCGGACCTGTTCTTTGATTTAATATGAGAGTTTAGCAACTTCTCATATTGCTGAGATGATAATCGAAATTTCTAAAGTTTCACTTCAGTGGATGCATGATCAGCCATGGTTTTTGTTAAGGAAGTGGTCAGATGCTCAACTTGGGCTTTGAGGCTGTAGTTTTCAGAGACATATTTTTCTAAATCTTTTTGTAAAGAACTGATTTTGATTTGATATAATTTATGTTCTCTTAAGTGTGATTCATTCAAAATCATTGTTTCCTTTACTTTATCAGCCAATTGTTGAGCATGGACTCTATATCGTTCAACTTCCTCAGTGGTATACTTTAACTCCAAGATATTCATCTCAGTAACAAGTTGCATAAATCTATGGAGTTGCTGAGGAATTGATTCACCCTCAATATGATGAAAAGTTTCATATTGTGATCTAAGGGTGTCTTTCCTTATGCTTCGGATCTCATCACTCCCTTCACAGAGAGTGTGAAGTATCTTCCAGAGGGAATTTGCTGTTTTGTAATTCTCGCACCTGATTAAGATCTCTTCTGGCAAAGCCATACTAAGCAAGCTGTATGCTTTAATATCGACTTTGACCTTCTTGACATCATCAGGTGACAAGTTCTTAGTGCTGTTCGGCTGATTCTTGTCATTATAATCCGGCCCAAGAGTGGGTGGAATATAAGGACCCTGAGTGATGGACTCCCACAAGTCAGAATCTGTGTAATTCACATGATTCCTGAACTTGATCTTCCAGGATTTAAAATCAGCTTTGGTTTCCAACTTTGGCGGTTGATAAGATCCTCCACCAAAAGTACTCATGTTTGATGAAAAAATATGAATCAAAACATAAATGTTAAAATTTACAAATCTATCAAAGACTCAGATCTAGTATTCAATTGATTTGAATATAGATCTAAATCAAACAAGCAATGAGAGAATGCTTGCTGAATGACAAGTCATTGATTTAATTGTTTGAAAATCAATTAAACAATTTTAATACTGATAGATCAATTGATCTAAATCAATGAGCACCAAGCTCTGATACCACCTGTGAATCCAAGAATCTCAATTCAGGAATTATCAGTATTAAAATAAATCAATTCAATGATCGTGGAATTATCATTAATTGATGCTTAATTGTTTTAATGATTAATGATGAACACAACCACAGAAACACAATGAATGCGAACTCAATAATTATTCAAACGTATTTCATTAACTATCAAGTAATGATTACAAAAGAATAATAAAGAATAACTATGAACAACGAATTCAGTGAATCGAATAATGTTGATGTTGATGTGACGGCGGTTAGGGTTGTACAATGATGCAACTCTTTACAGCCGTAATATTGATTGATTGTGTTCATCTAGATGTGAAACCTAGGACTCGTATTTATAGATGGTTTGAGTCGGCTAAGGAAACACCGAATCTCTTGGGATTTGTTATTGATTGTGTTGACTTGTTTGACTTCTTGGTATTTGCAATCGCACAAGTATAATGTTCTTCCGCAGGAGTCTTGTCATCCGTAGAACTTTTGCTCTTCCGTAGAAGTGTTGTTCTTCCGTAGGAAATCCTTCTTCCGTAGGAGTCTTCACTTCATGGTCCTTTGATCATCCGCAGGAATATTCACTTGGTCATTTGGTCTTGTAAGAAACATATCTACGGATTAACAATAATGTTCATCCGTAGATGTTTCTTACACTTGGTCAATATCATGAATCCTTCCAAGTATATTGTTTCTCCCTGTCAACAGTCACAAATCAACACACACATATATGGGTTAACCTATAGATTCAATGCACATATATATATATTTATTGACTGTTACAAGTATTAATTACAAGACTTGACTCAAGTACTAAGCCTATACAAAATGATCTAGACCTACAGTCTAGATCCAACACCTTTCACACTGGGAGTGTGTTCATTGAAAGTCACATTGGCTGAATCCTCAACTACTCTAGTTCTGAGATTGTATACTCTATAAGCCTTAGCTTGAGAAGACTATCCAATGAAGTGTCCATCATCTGATTTCTCAGCAAACTTGACTATATGATCTTTGGTATTCAAGATGGTGCAAGGACATCCAAAAGACCTGAGAAAACCAATGAAAGGTTTCCTCTTGTGCCAAAGTTCATAAGGAGTCTTACCATGTGTCTTAACTACTAAAACTCTATTCTACACATAACAGGCAGTGTTGACTGCCTCTGCCCAGAAGGTGATGGGCAGTTTAGAGTCAGACAACATAGTTCTTGCAGCTTCAATTAGTGTCCTGTTTCTCCTTTCAGCAACTCCATTTTGCTGAGGAGTCCTGGGAGCACTATATTGTCTTATAATACCCTTTTCATCACAAAATGTATCAAGTATTTGATTCTTGAATTCAGTTTCTTGATCACATCTTATGGTTTTGACCTTGTGATCACATTGATTCTCAATCTTTAAGATTAAATTCTTCAGAATCTCAGGAGTCTCATCCTTAATTCTAAGGAAGAAGACCCATGTGAATCTTGTAAAGTCATCTGTGACCACCAGACAGTAAGAGGTCCTTCCTAAACTCGTCACATTTGTGGGGCCAAAGAGATCCATATGTAACAAGTGTAGGGGTGTAGTGATGGAATTTCTTTCCTTAGGCTTGTGAGATACCTTGTGTTGCTTCCCTTTCAGGCATGCAACACAATGATCATCACTTGTAAACTCTCTTTTTGGTATTCCAGCTACCAAATCATTTTTAATCAATTTATTCATGTTCTTAAAGTTTACATGGCACATTCTTTTATGCCAAAGGAAAGATTCATCACTATTAGTTTTAGATAGAAAGCATGAAACTTCTCCTGAGGGATATGTTTCTTGCAAATCCATCTTGTACATGTTCCCTTTCTTGGGGGCTCCGAGTAGGACGTGCTCATGAGGAATGACCACCTCGGTCTTGAGAACAATGCACTCATGCTCAGTAAACAGCATGTTATGACTCTGATCATAAAAATGAGATACACTCAAAAGATTGTATCCAAGATCCTTGACAAAGTTTACCTTGTCAATGCTGAGGTTACCATTTGTGACCATGCCCCTTCCAGTAATGTAACCACCTGCATCTCCTCCAAAAGCAACTGGTCCTCCATTAGTTCTTTCAAATTTTTGGAGTAGTGACCTATTGCCTGTCATGTGCCTGGAACAACCACTGTCAATGATCCACACATTTTTGTTTGTCTGTAGCTGTTCCTGCACAAAGAGATAGCTAGTTACATTTAGAAACCCAAGCCTCATTGGTCTTGGGCTCATTCAAAACAGTTGAAGACAATGCAACAGTAATAGATCCTATGTTGTGCTTTGAGGATCTTGAGCTGTTTTTGACGAAGAACTTTCAGTCTTTTGGTCTTTTTTTGACTTCCACACCACCTTTGGAAGTTTAGACTTGACCTTCAATACTTCAGAAGCTTTTGAGACTTTAGAAGTTTTGATGACTGGTCCTTCGGAAGATCTTGCCTTTACTGCAGCAAGCTTCGGTACTTCTGAAGCATTCCTTTCTTCAGAGACCAAATTTTCTTCCAAAGGCAGTTTTTCACTTGCCTTCTTCTTCATCTTGGAATTATTGGAAGTCTCTTTGTTTATCATGTGAAAAGTACCCTTAGGATTGTATGGACAATCCTTGGCCAAATGACAAGTACTCTGACATATGACACACATCAGATTCTTCTTTCAAAGAGTCTTCTTCATGGAAGAGCACTGACTTTGGTCACATCTCTTCTCCATCTTCACCTTTGCAGGAGTTGAGGCAGTTCTTTTGGGTTGAGAACCGTTCTTGGAGTTGGATGGTCCAGGTTGTGTAGCAGTAACACACAACAGATCAGTCTTCTTCTTGTTGCTGAGATTAGTTTGACATGAACCAGAATTCATGTCATCAGTCTTAACTACTTCAAACCCTGTAGATATAAAGACTTGTTTCTGCTTAGGGTCAAAAGTAGCCTTGATCTCTTGAGCCTTCCTTGATTTTCTTTTGGCTTTCCTGATCAAGTTCTTTCTCCTTGACTTTGTCATCCCAACAGCTTTACTCTCCTCAGAGGAATGGTGACCCTTCTCAGAATGCTTTTCTTCACTCAAACCAAAGTCCTTCTTCACCATCACCTCTTCATCCTCTTTAGTCAAAGGATCTATGAGGGGATGCTCATCTTCACAAGTTCCACACCTAGGTGATCTTACAGACAGGATGGTGTGTGGAGGAGCTATCTCACTGGATCCCAGTCCCTGCTTGTTCTGATAATACACTTTTGCATGCAAGGATGAGGATATTATGTTCTTGAAGGTATCTTCTTCAAGAACATAATTTTCTACCTTAGATTTGCTGATCACAAGCTCAGGTTGGCATTCAGTTAACTTAGCTATGAGATCTTTGGTTTGAGTCCTGTAATTTGTTAGCTCATGTTTAAGAGTTGAAATGGTTTTCTCTAAATCTTCTATTATAAGTTTATAGTCATTTTCAGCTCTTTTAAAATCAGCTTTCAAGATGTCTAAGGAGTCAAGGTCAGATCTCAGCTCTAAGTTATATGACCTGTATCTATTAACTTTAGCAATGCATTCAGAAGAGCAAAGATTTTCCAATACCTTGGTTTCATCATGATCTGCCATAAGAGCTTGGTTTGGAGATTTATCTTCTATCTGAAAGCTCCAGTCAAAGCCTCCCTCTTCAACAGCAACTGCAGCCTGTTGCTTTGGGTTCTCATTCTGGTGAACTTTCTCAGTGTAGTTTGGTCTGGTTTGTGTCTGACCACCATTTGTTCTTGGTGCCTTACACTCTCTTGCAAAGTGCCCCATCTGGTTACAGTTGTAGCATTTTACCTTGCTTTTGTCCAGCCCAAACTTTCCACTGGATGTATTGCTTGGAAATCTTATCCCAGTCCTCTTATAGAACTTCTTGGCCCTGTGAGTGAGAAGAGCCATTTGCTGAACTATCTCCATATACTCCAGATCATCTGGATGGATACAGTCCAAGTCTTCAAGAGTGAAGAGAAGGTTGCCAGAGGTTTCATCAGCTGAGACATAGGCATGAGAAGAACTTGTCTCTTGGAAGGGACTTCCTTGAGTGTAGCTTTCTCTTGGTGTCTCTGGAAGAGTGATGAAAGACCCCTTCTGTGAGGTGTCAGGGTAGCATAACAACTGATGTTGTGATTCAATGCATTCCCTTTCATTCACATGAAGTGCTGAACTCATTTGGATATTGGTTGGGTATTGATGCTGGCTGGTGATTGTGATTGATGAGGGGGTGTTTGGCTAGGTGATTGATGTTGGAGTGGTGGAGTTTGGATTGGTGAGTGATGTTGGAGTGCTGGTGTTTGACTTGGTGAGTGAGAAGCTTGAACAGATTCAGCAGGTGACTCTGCTTCATCTACCCAAACCAATTCTTGTGGTAAGTCTGCTTGAGCATCCACCACATGTGCGAACATGGGCATGTCCTCACCCTGGTACTTCCCACTGACTTTGTTCAGCACAGATTTGCCCAAGTGTGCTTGTACAAACACTTCTCCAACTCTGTCCAGCCTTGTAAGTTCTGAATTGATCAACAGTTGTAGAAATCTTAGGAACATGTACATTTTGTCATTTCTCTGAAGTTTGACTTGTTCACATAGACAATTGAAGATATACTTGGAGTAGTTATAGGTTCTACCCTCGAAGATCCCAATGATTCCAGATGATATGTGTCGTGAAAATCTATCGAGCCCCGACTTCCTGTTGGACATGCACTTCAGGTAGGTATGGCATAAGAATCGATACGGTTTGCACAACCTACCCTTTTTATCTCCCCTTTCTCATAATCTCCATCGTATCCCATCAAGTTGAATACCTTCTCAATGTATTCATTCTCGAATACATCAGGGTGCCCAATCTCACGATCACCCAATTCCAAACATCTTCTTATAGTGCTTTCATTGATCCGAATACACTTATTCAGTATCTCAGCAGCAATCACTTCCTCATCACCTTGTTGTTCAACCCGTGCTGAGTTCCAAAAGTCAATTATGTGTGCCTGATGGATCACAGGCTCTGCCGTTAAGGCGTAGAAGAGCCTGGACCGCCGAAGATATCTTATGATATCTCGACATCCTTCAGCCGCAGGATCATCAGCATTTAAGAACGCGCACACATTGTGTTCCTTTGCGAATCTGTTTGTCATCTGTAAACAACAACGAAAATCGAGTTAGCATACATGAAGTTGAATCGTTTTAATGGCAATAACCGATTAACCAGTTCCGTACTGATGTTTAGAACATGATTTACCTTCGCAATAACAGTAATCGATTACTGGATAATGTTGATTATGTTTTCTTGGAACGGATTTTTGAAAGTTTGAATGAGGGGGAAAGTGGGCGATTTTCTAGGTTAAAACTGAAAAAGTGTTCTGAAAAATTGATTAATGAATTCTGAGTCAGACACCTTATTTATAACCGAACATATTAATTTCTTTTATTAATTTTGTTGGGCCCACTTTCCATTTATCTGTCCATATACTAATTTTATTTCAAATGCATTTCTTCATCCGCAGAACATCTGCAGAACCTTAACATCTGCGGATGTTTTGACATCTGCGGATGCCTTAGCTCAAATACAATGCATGTGCTGCTGAATCAGAAATCACACATAATACTTCTACGGATGAGAGGTATTACTGAGACTTCTGCGGATGTAGAAATTTCACTGTTACTTCTACGGATGAGAAGTATTACTGAAACTTCTGCGGAACTTAAAGTTCTGTTAAAAAAAACTTTAATTTAAATGTATGATGTCTACTGAGAAGAATCAATTGTGGATGTTGGACATTGTTGACTTTATTTACATGGCAATTAAGTACAAGAAAGCAAGTGTCATGTATCCTGCATTCACATTAGTGCTCAAGTTCCAATTCCTTCAAAGTAAATTAAATCAATTAACAGCTTTTTATTGTTTTTCATGCATGAACTACTCCCCTAAATTTGTGATTAATGGTAAACTGTTGCATTCATCATAAATTTAAGTTGTAAACAGGCATGACAGGTATATGACAGTCTAAGTGAGAGAAAATCAGTTAAGAGGACAATTAAACATCTGGCTTAAACAATTACACGCATGCATATATACATAGAGGGATCATAATATGACTTGGCTTCTGCTGATGTTGATTAGTTGATTCAATACACACTTGATTGTAAGTATATAGATCCACTGAAATTCATACATGAGTAATGTATCAACTAGGCATTCAATTTATCATGTTTTGAAGTTTGTTAATCAGTAACTAGCATGAGTTCCTCATTCAATTGTCATTAGAGTATGTCCTCCGTAGGTGAGGCAAATCACTACGTTTCACACTTAATGACTATGCACATTAAGTTATAAGTTCTATCTTGAGACATAGTACAGTCTCATAAATGCTTTGATGTTGAAGCTCGTTGAATTGATGTACAATTGATCACAAGTGATTCTTTTTAGAGCTGAGAGATGATCTTCATAGTCACCAGGTCTTTACTTTCGTAAAACAGAGGTGAACTTAACCCAGGTCTTTGTTTACACAAAACAGAGGGAGAATGAAGATCATATTCTTGGATCATATCCCCAGGTCTTTGTTCACACAAAACAGAGGGAATATGACTTTGCAAAGATAGAAGATTATAAAGTATTTTACATAGTGTGCTTGTGTAGTTGATTTGATCATATCAAGAGATAACTTATTCTTCTGACTCTCAAAATGGAGTTCCCACGGACAGATACCTGTTGCTCTTAGTTTTGCATGCTCTTAGCTTTGTTTCCACTCAAGATAAACCTACTCACATATCAGAATGATACAAGTCAGTTTGAGTGTTTGTTTAAAAACCAAGCATAGTCTACTATCATTTCCCAAATATAATGCATGCACAGATGTTCTATCAGACACTTAAATCATCCCTAACTATTACTCTACACAAAGTCAGTCATATGCTTTTGTTGAGTTACTCTAAGTTAATCATCCCTAAAGATTCTATCAGAAAATTAAATCTAACAGAATCATATGCTTTAGTGAACAAATCAGCAAGCTGATTGGTTGTGTCTACTTTGACTAACTTGATTTGACCCTTTTCTGAGCAGTCTCTCAGAAAATGGTATCTGATTTCAATGTGTTTTGTTTTACTATGTTGAACTGGGTTAGCAGTTATAAACATAGCAGCTGAATTATCAATATGAATTGGTGTTTGAAGGAAATTGTAACCATAATCAAGTAATTAATTCTGCAACCAAAGTACTTGAGAGCAACCAGCTGAAGCAGCTATGTACTCAGCTTCAGCTGTGGACATGGATACATTGGGTTGCTTCTTGCACTGCCAAGAAACAAGTCTTGGTCCTAGAAACTGACATCCACCAGTTGTGGATTTTCTGTTGTTGTTGCACCCTCCATAGTCACTATCTGAATAGGAGTAGAGGCTGAAATCTCCATCTTTGGGATACCACAGTCCTAATGCGGGTTTGCCTTTCAGATATCTGAAAATCCTCTTCACAGCATTCAGATGGGACTCCTTTGGGTCTGATTGATACCTGGCACAAACACAGACAGCAAACATTATGTCAGGTCTACTGGCAGTTAAGTACATTAAAGAACCGATCATTGATCTATACAATCTTTGATCTACTGATTTTCCAGCAGTGTCAGGCACAATCTTGTCTATTATTGAGGCTGGTGTCTTGCATGAAGTTGAATCAGCAAGATTGTACTTCTTCAGAATTTGATGAATGTACTTTTCTTGATTAATGAAAATGCCATCTGTTTTCTGATGAACTTGTAAGCCAAGAAAGAATGTCAATTCTCCCATGGAGCTCATCTGAAATTCAGATTTCATTAAGTCTTCAAAGCTTTGACACAGTTTCTTGTTGGTTGATCCAAATATTATGTCATCAACATATATTTGAACCACCAAAAGATCTTGATGTTCATGTTTGAGGAAGAGTGTCTGATCAATTGTTCCTCTCTTGTAGCCATGCTTCAGTAGGAAGGATGACAATGTGTCATACCACTTTCTGGGTGCTTGATGAAGACCATACAAAGCTTTGTCAAGCTTGTATACTCTATGTGGATAATCAGGGTCTTCAAATCCAGGGGTTGAGCCACATAGACTTCTTCATCAATTTTCCCATAAAGGAAAGCACACTTCACATCCATTTGATAGACTGTGAACTTCTTGAAGGAGGCATAAGCTAGGAAGACCCTTATAGCTTCAATTCTTGCAACTGGTGCAAAAACTTCATCATAGTCTATCCCTTCTTCTTGAGTATATCATTGAGCAATAAGCCTAGCTTTGTTTCTCATGATTCATCCAGCCCACTGTCCATCCAGCTTGTTGTTTTTAATAGCCACTTGTTCCAATTGGATGTTGACCTTGAGGCAGGTTTACAAGATTCCACACCTTCTATTTTCTGAATTGTTGTAGCTCTTCTAGCATAGCCTCAACCCAGCTGTTGTCCTTTAGAGCAGCTGTAATGTTTGCAGGAACTGTTTGTGACAAAAAGCAGGTGAACAAACAAATGTTTGCCACACCTCATTTGCTCCTTGTAGTTCTTGCATTCAGGTCTCCAATGATATTGTCTATTGGATGAGACTTGTGGATTCTGCTTGTTGAGACAGCATCAACTGGAACTGTGGATTCTAAGTTTGAGAAACCTATTGAAGCAGATGGAGTCAGCTGAGAAGTTGAGTCTATGAACTAATCAAAAGGCTCATGGTCAGTAGGATCAGCTTGTGTGTCAGTTGCTGCTGGGTTGTCTTCTTCCGCAGGAAGTTCTACGGAAGCATTTTGTTCTTCCGCAGGAGTAACAGCAACATCTACGGAGGCATTTTCTACTTCCGTAGGAGTTACAGCACCATCCAGGGATGAACATTGCTGATGTGCAGGCATGGTCTGTTGATTCAACACCTCCTCTCTATCCCTTTGTTCAGCGGCTGAAGCAGGACTTATATCTGCGGATACGGATGCATCTGCGGATGTGTTTACTGATGTAACTTCATGCTGATGACATGATTCTTGCTGAGGTGCAGTTGAAAGTTGTGCCCGTGGTGGGTCAGCTGTCAGGGGCACTTCATTCAAACTTGGAGGCACAAATGGATAGCATGTATCCGCAGCACCTGCATTGATCAGATAGCCAGTGTTAAATGATTCAGTTAATGCATCTATATCAAATAACCAAGATGATCCTTTTACATTTGTAGTAAACATGGATTCATCAAAAGAAACATTGGGAGTCTCTTCAACTATGTTATGTTCTGGAATATAGACCCTATATGATTTAGAAGTGGATGAATATCCAACAAAGAAACTATCATAGGCTTTTTCAGAAAATTTTCTCATTTGTTCTTAGTATTCAAAATAGACACATGACACCCAAAAGCTCTAAGATATCCTATAAAAGGTTTTCTTTTAAATAAGAGCTCATAGGGGGTTTTATTATGTTCTTTGACAATTAATGTTCTATTTTGAACATTGCAAGCTGTATTCATAGCTTCTGCCCAGAAGGTTATGCGCAACTGAGAATCAGCTAGCATTGTTCTGCCTGCTTTGATGAGTGTTCTATTTCTTCTTTCAGCCACTCCATTTTGTTGTGGAGTTCTTGGTGCACTGAATTGTCTTGCTATCCCTTTATTCCTGCAAAAAGAATCCAAATCAGGATTAACAAATTCAGTTCCATTATCACTCCTAAAAATTTTAACTTTTAAATCAAGTTGATTCTCAATCTTGATCACAAAGTCCATTAATGTTTCAGATGTTTCACTCTTATATTTAAGAAAAAGACCCATGTGAATCTAGTGAAATCATCTACTATCACCAAACAATATTGCCTTTTTCCAATGCTCAGCACATTGGTTGGACCAAAGAGGTCCATGTGAAGCAATTTGAGTGGTGTAGTGTTAGTGTTGACTATTTGGATTTATGAGACACTCTGTGTTGTTTTCCTTTGTAACATGAAGAACAATGATTAGAACAATGAAATTCTTTCTTTGGTAATCCAATGACTAAGTCATTTTTCACTAATTTATTCATGTTCTTCATGTTGGAATGGACAAGCCTTCTATGCCACAGTTGAGATTCATCTTCTGAAGATTTAGACAACAGGCATGTCTCATGATTTGTAAGTGATGTGTTGTTCATATCCAAGACATATGTGTTGCCTTTTCTTGATGCTTTAAGAAGGATCCAGTCTGCTGGAACTGCAAAACCTGGCTTAAGAATGTAATAGTTAGTGTTATCAAATAGTGTTAAGTAATTTTGATCACAAATTTGGGAAACACTAAGTAAATTATACTGCAAATTTTCACAGTAATTTACTTTTTCAAATGTTAAAACACCATTTGTTACCATTCCCTCACCAACAATTTTACCTCCCTTCTTATCCCCACCAAATGCCACATAAGAGGCATGTTTATGTTTGAAGTCATGGAGAAGTGCACAGTTGCCTGTCATATGTCTGGAACAACCACTGTAAACATACCACTTGTTGTCAGCTCTCCATGATTGTTCTTGCACACAAAAATAAATTAGTTAGAATTGACAACCCAAGCCTTAATTGTCTTGGGTTTGCCAGAAATGTCAACAATAGTTACTCCTTCATGAATTAATCTTGAAGTTTCAGTATTAGTTGTTTCTTTTTGATTTGATGGTGGTGAGGATGATTCTGTTGAAGATGATTCAGGTTTTTGGATGTCTTCATGCTTATCTGAGTCTTTCTTCAACGTAGCTTGTTTTGGTTGATATTTTAACTTTGAGGAGGATCCTGTAGTTTGAAAGTTTCTTCATCTTTCAGCTTTGATTGAGGCACAGGAGTTCCTTTTGCAAAGTTATCAAAGAAACCATCAACTGCTCCAGTCTGTTTATCAGACAAATCCACCTTTTTGTGATGTGTCTTAGACTGTGTTGGTGTTTTCTTCTTCAAAGTCTTGTCCGCAGTAGATGATCTTTTCTTTGACTTTTGTTGTTCTTTTTGAATCTTTGTCTCCTTGTCACTTTCTGAGGATTGAGAATCTGATTCAGATGATGCATCTTGTGACTTTTTTTTGCTTTTTTCTTGTTCTTCTTATTAAAATAACATTCCTGAGTGGAATGGTTATTTTTGTCACATATGGCACAGTGTTTGTTGAAGAAACAATCAGCAGTCATGTGATTGTTCATATTGCAAATGGAACAATAGCTGCTGAAATAGTATTCATCAGTATTTTGATTCTTCATATCACACCATTTGCAATATTTTTCTGAATTATCTTCAGATTCAGCCTTCTTTTTATTGTTCTTTTTCTCACTTGCTGAAGCATCAGTTGATTTCTTCTTGTTTTTGTTGGGAGCATCATCAGCTGTTTCTTGTTTTCCTTTGGCTGCCTTTTGTTGCTTGATATTCAGCTTTTTCTATGCATGTTTGTTGGCATCCCTTTTTACCTCGTCCGTAGAATCAGTTTCTCTCTTCTGTTGCTTTTCTGCGGATTCAGTAGTTTTTGCCTTCCGCAGATGATCTACGGACTTGGCAATTTTTGCTTTCCGCAGATGTTCTACGGATTCTTCAGATTTCTCTTTCCGCAGATCTTCAACACCTGAATTTTTCTTTTTCTTTGTTGAATGATATGATAATAAATATACATGTTTTTAATATGTATTTCTTTGCATTTTAAGTCATTTTTGTTACAAAATTCAATATTTAGACACTTATTTGTGTTTTATTCGAATCTTGTAGGATTTTTCGGATGAAGCTCGGTGTTAGCTGATGGAAAGTCAAATCTCTAGTACACCTCATTTCCAGAAAAAACTTTCATCTCTTTCAAAACCCTAGCCTCTCAAAACCCTTTAGGTGTCTTTGAACATTTCTCAAGAGTTTTTGGAAGATTTGAAGGTCAAGATTGAAGATTTCACACTTTCAAGAAGAATCTAACATCATCCACCCATTTCCCCTCAAAATTGGTTTGAATTTCTCTAGATCTACTATGAGTTCTTTCATGTTCTTGAGTTTGGGTGTGTCTTTTGTAAGCCTTATGGGCTAAACTCTTATTATCACTTGGATTAGATGAAACTTAGCATGATTTAATAACTTGTACATGATTCTTGGTGATGTTTATGTTTATGCTATGATGAAACTTGATTATTCTTCAATGATTGTGTGTGTTTGTTCTAATTTGATGAAATGTTCAACCTTGTGGGTGTTGTAAGCATGTTATGTTGGAAAACTTCATGTTTTTGCAAGACTTATGCATATAATTGCATATTTTGTATGTAATCTTGTGACATTTGACTAGGAATGGTGAATGAAGGTTGAAGATTTAGTAGAATTGGTTAAATGTGCATCCTTATGCTTATGTTTGAGAAAACCATAGTGTATGTCATAAATATCTCTTGTCATTGGTTATGAATTGTGTTGTAATCGTGGTATGAAGTTTATGAGTTGAAGAGTAATTATAGTTTTGTCTATTTTTTCCAAGTTTAGGTGGTTATCATGTGTTTATCGTGTTAACTTTCCAAAGATTTATGGAATTAGGTAACCCTAACGGGAGTCTAATTCATCTTTAACATCGACATAATTATATCATTAATTCTTCATGGCATAACTTTAGGTGGCTATTGTGTGTTTATCGTTCTAGCTTTCCAAATGGTTATATGTTTAGATATCCTTGACAGGAGTTTAGGCTACTTCCATGTTTCATGTGTAAGAAATGGTCTCACCTCGAATTTGTGCTAGTTGTTAATTCTATGCTAAGTGGAATCAAAGTCCAAGTGGTATATTTAATTTATTGTGTATCTTCATCTTTACTTTCTTAGTTTACTAGTTTAATTTGTTAATCGTTTTAGTTAACTATAATACTCACAAATCCAAACTCAATTGATCGGTTAAATAGTGATGATGATTTAGTATTGGGAGCCATTGTGTCGATGGATCGATACTCGGTTCTTACCTAGAACTATACTATTATGCGATAGGTGCACTTGCCTATTGTGTGTAGTTGGTTTAAGAGCGATAATCGTTTCTTAAATTAAAACTCAAATTGTGTGAAAAAATCCTTATTTAAAATATATATACTTTACACACATCATTGAAGTTTGTTGTTTCTTACCTTTCTCTGAAGAAGACAAAGGTATCTCAGCACTTGATCCGCAGCTATCAACTTTGTGAAGGTTCAGTCCTTGAAGTCCTTCATTCAATTCAGCAATCCTCTTGCAGATAGTCTTCAGCATGTTTTGTTGCTTTGGAGGATACTGCAGCTTTGATTCTTCAAGAACTCGCGGAAGACCAGTTTCAACTTGAACATTCTTACCAATGTTCAGTTGAACAGTATCATGTTCATCAGAATCATCCAAGTCATCATATTTATCAAAATCTGATTCATTATATTTAAGTGATTCTGATTCCGTAGATTTAGTTTCACTCATCTCAGCTTCATTATTGTTTATATGACTGTTTTTTATGTCAATATTGGTGCTTGGCACAAAATGATTTGACAAATTTTTAGTCATTGTTTCAGGTAAAGGTGTGTAGTTATCATTAATAGGTGGTGCAACAGCATTATAACCCAACCCGGACCTGTTCTTTGATTCAATATGAGAGTTTAGCAACTTCTCATATTGCTGAGATGATAATTGAAACTTCTGAAGTTTCACTTCAGTGGATGCATGATCAGCCATGGATTTTGTTAAGGAAGTGGTCAGATGCTCAACTTGGGCTTTGAGGCTGTAGTTTTCAGAGACATATTTTTCTAAATCTTTTTGTAAAGAACTGATTTTGATTTGATATAATTTATGTTCTCTTAAGTGTGATTCATTCAAAATCATTGTTTCCTTTACTTTATCAGCCAATTGTTGAGCATGGACTCTATATCGTTCAACTTCCTCAGTGGTATACTTTAACTCCAAGATATTCATCTCAGTAACAAGTTGCATAAATCTATGGAGTTGCTGAGGAATTGATTCACCCTTAATATGATAAAAAGTTTCATATTGTGATCTAAGGGTGTCTTTCCTTATGCTTCAGATCTCATCACTCCCTTCACAGAGAGTGTGAAGTATCTTCCACATGGAATTTGCTGTTTTGTAATTCTCACACCTGATTAAGATCTCTTCTGGTAAAGCCATACTAAGCAAGCTGTATGCTTTAATATCGACTTTGACCTTCTTGACATCATCAGGTGACAAGTTCTTAGTGCTGATCGGCTGATTCTTGTCATTATAATCCGGCCCAAGAGTGGGTGGAATATAAGGACCCTGAGTGATGGACTCCCACAAGTCAGAATCTGTGTAATTCACATGATTCCTGAACTTGATCTTCCAGGATTTAAAATCAGCTTTGGTTTCCAACTTTGGCGGTTGATAAGATCCTCCACCAAAAGTACTCATGTTTGATGCAAAATTATGAATCAAAACATAAATGTTAAAATTGACAAATCTATCAAAGACTCAGATCTAGTATTCAATTGATTTGAATATAGATCCAAATCAAACAAGCAATGAGAGAATGCTTGCTGAATGACAAGTAGTTGATTTAATTGTTTGAAAATCAATTAAACAATTTTAATACTGATAGATCAATTGATCTAAATCAATGAGCACCAAGCTCTGATACCACCTGTGAATCCAAGGATCTCAATTCAGGAATTATCAGTATTAAAATAAATCAATTCAATGATCGCGGAATTATCATTAATTGATGCTTAATTGTTTTAATGATTAATGATGAACACAACCACAGAAACACAATGAATGCAAACTCAATAATTATTCAAACGTATTTCATTAACTATCAAGTAATGATTACAAAAGAATAATAAAGAATAACTATGAACAACGAATTCAGTGAATCGAATAATGTTGATGTTGATGTAACGGCTGTTAGGGTTGTACAATGATGCAACTCTTTACAGCCATAATATTGATTGATTGTGTTCATCTAGATGTGAAACCTAGGACTCGTATTTATATATGGTTTGAGTCGGCTAAGGAAACACCGAATCTCTTAGGATTTGTTATTGATTGTGTTGACTTGTTTGACTTCTTGGTATTTGCAATCGCACAAGTATAATGTTCTTCCGCAGGAGTCTTGTCGTCCGCAGGCTCTTCCGTAGAAGTGTTGTTCTTCCGTAGGAAATCCTTCTTCCGTAGGAGTCTTCACTTCATGGTCCTTTGATCATCCGCAGGAATATTCACTTGGTCATTTGGTCTTGTAAGAAACATATCTATGGATTAACAATAATGTTTATCCGTAGATGTTTCTTACACTTGGTCAATATCATGAATCCTTCCAAGTATATTGTTTCTCCCTGTCAACAGTCACAAATCGACACACACATATATGGGTTAGACTATAGATTCAATGCACATATATATATATATATTGACTGTTACAAGTATTAATTACAAGACTTGACTCAAGTACTAAGCCTATACAAAATGATCTAGACCTATACACTCTAGATCCAACACCTTTCACACTGGGGGTGTGTTCAATGAAAGTCACGTTGGCTGAATCCTCAACTACTCTACTTCTAAGATTGCATACTCTATAAGCCTTAGCTTGAGAAGACTATCCAATGAAGTGTCCATCATCTGATTTCTCAGCAAACTTGGCTATATGATCTTTGGTATTCAAGATGGTGCAAGGACATCCAAAAGACCTGAGAAAACCAATGAAAGGTTTCCTCTTGTGCCAAAGTTCATAAGAAGTCTTACCATGTGTCTTAACTACTAAAACTCTATTCTAAACATAACAGGCAGTGTTGACTGCCTCTGCCCAGAAGGTGATGGGCAGTTTAGAGTCAGACAACATAGTTCTTGCAGCTTCAATTAGTGTCCTGTTTCTCCTTTCAGCAACTCCATTTTGCTGAGGAGTCCTGGGAGCACTATATTGTCTTATAATACCCTTTTCATCACAAATTGTATCAAGTATTTGATTCTTGAATTCAGTTTCTTGATCACATCTTATGGTTTTGACCTTGTGATCACATTGATTCTCAATCTTTAAGATGAAATTCTTCAGAATCTCAGGAGTCTCATCCTTAATTCTAAGGAAGAAGACCCATGTGAATCTTGTAAAGTCATCTGTGATCACCAGACAGTAAGAGGTCCTTCCAAAACTCATTACATTTGTGGGGCCAAAGAGATCCATATGTAACAAGTGTAGGGGTGTAGTGATGGAATTTCTTTCCTTAGGCTTGTGAGATACCTTGTGTTGCTTCCCTTCCAGGCATGCAACACAATGATCATCACTTGTAAACTCTCTTTTTGGTATTCCAGTTACCAAATCATTTTTAATCAATTTATTCATGTTCTTAAAGTTTACATGGCACATTCTTTTATGCCAAAGGAAAGATTCATCACTATTAGCTTTAGATAGAAAGCATGAAACTTCTCCTGAGGGAGATGTTTCTTGCAAATCCATCTTGTACATGTTCTCTTTCCTGGGGGCTCAGAGTAGGATGTGCCCATGAGGAATGACCACCTCGGGCTTGAGAACAATGCACTCATGCTCAGTAAACAGCATGTTATGACTCTGATCATAAAAATGAGATACACTCAAAAGATTGTATCCAAGCTCCTTGACAAAGTTTACCTTGTCAATGCTGAGCTTACCATTTGTGACCTTGCCCCTTCCAGTAATGTAACCACCTGCATCTCCTCCAAAAGCAACTGGTCCTCCATCAATTCTTTCAAATTTTTGCAGTAGTGACCTATTGCCTATCATGTGCCTGGAACAACCACTGTCAATGATTCACACGTTTTTGTTTGTCTGTAGCTGTTCCTGCACAAAGAGATAGCTAGTTACATTTGGAAACCCAAGCCTCATTGGTCTTGGGCTCATTCAAAACAGTTGAAGACAATGCAATAGTAATAGATCCTATAGTTGTGCTTTGAGGATCTTGAGTTGTTGTTGACGAAGAACTTTCAGTCTTTTGGTCTTTCTTTGACTTCCACACCACCTTTGGAAGTTTAGACTTGACCTTCAATACTTCAGAAGCTTTTGAGACTTTAGAAGTTTTGATGACTGGTCCTTCGGAAGATCTTGCCTTTACTGCAACAAGCTTCGGTACTTCTGAAGCATTCCTTTCTTCAGAGACCAAATTTTCTTCCAAAGGCAGTTTTTCACTTGCCTTCTTCTTCATCTTGGAATTATTGGAAGTCTCTTTGTTTATCATGTGAAAAGTACACTTAAGATTGTATGGACAATCCTTGGCCAAATGACAAGTACTCTGACACATGACACACATCAGATTCTTCTTTCAAAGAGTCTTCTTCATGGAATAGCACTGACTTTGGTCACATCCCTTCTCCATCTTCACCTTTGCAGGAGTTGAGACAGTTATTTTGGGTTGAGAACAGTTCTTGGAGTTGGATGGTCCAGGTTGTGTAGCAGTAACACACAACAGATCAGTCTTCTTCTTGTTGCTGAGATGAGTTTGACATGAACAGAATTCATGTCATCAGTCTTAACTACTTCAAACCCTGCAGATATAAAGACTTGTTTCTGCTTAGGGTCAAAAGTAGCCTTGATCTCTTGAGCCTTCCTTGATTTTCATTTGGCTTTCCTGATCAAGTTCTTTCTCCTTGACTTGGTCATCCCAACAGCTTTACTCTCCTCAGAGGAATGGTGACCCTTCTCAGAATGCTTTTCTTCACTCAAACCAAAGTCCTTCTTCACCATCACCTCTTCATCCTCTTTAGTCAAAGGATCTATGAGGGGAAGCTCATCTTCACAAGTTCCACACCTAGGTGATCTTACAGACAGGATGGTGTGTGGAGGAGCTATCTCACTGGATCCCAGTCCCTGCTTGTTCTGATAATACACTTTTGCATGCAAGGATGAGGATATTATGTTCTTGAAGGTATCTTCTTCAAGAACACAATTTTCTACCTTAGATTTGCTGATCACAAGCTCAGGTTGGCATTCAGTTAACTTAGCTATGAGATCTTTGGTTTGAGTCCTGTAATTTGTTAGCTCATGTTTAAGAGTTGAAATGGTTTTCTCTAAATCTTCTATTATAAGTTTATAGTCATTTTCAGCTCTTTTAAAATCAGCTTTCAAGATGTTTAAGGACTCAAGGTCAGATCTCAGCTCTAATTTATATGACCTGTATCTATTAACTTTAGCAATGCATTCAGAAGAGCAAAGATTTTCCAATACCTTGGTTTCATCATGATCTGCCATAAGAGCTTGGTTTGGAGATTTATCTTCTATCTGAAAGCTCCAGTCAAAGCCTCCCTCTTCAACAGCAACTGCAGCCAGTTGCTTTGGGTTCTCATTCTGGTGAACTTTCTCAGTGTAGTTTGGTCTGGTTTGTGTCTGACCACCATTTGTTCTTGGTGCCTTACACTCTCTTGCAAAGTGCCCCATCTGGTTACAGTTGTAGCACTTTACCTTGCTTTTGTCCAGCCCAAACTTTTCACTGGATGTATTGCTTGGAAATCTTATCCCAGTCCTCTTGTAGAACTTCTTGGCCCTGTGAGTGAGAAGAGCCATTTGCTAAACTATCTCCATATACTCCAGATCATCTGGATGGATACAGTCCAAGTCTTCAAGAGTGAAGAGAAGGTTACCAGAGGTTTCATCAGCTGAGACATAGGCATGAGAAGAACTTGTCTCTTGGAAGGGACTTCCTTGAGTGTAGCTTTCTCTTGGTGTCTCTGGAAGAGTGATGAAAGGCCCCTTCTATGAGGTGTCAGGGTAGCATAACAACTGATGTTGTGGTTCAATGCATTCCCTTTCATTCACATGAAGAGCTAAACTCATTTGGTTATTGGAGTTACCAGAGGAATTTTGCATGTTCATCTCCATCTGAAATGTACTCAGGATACCATACAACTCCGTAAGAGTAAGAGTTTTAAGATCCGAAGTTCTGTTGATCACAACACAATAATGTGTCCATAGTTTAGGAAGAGAAGACACGAACTTCCTTACTATGTCTCTGTTCTCAAGAGTTACTCCAATATCCACTAGAGTGTCCACTATCTCAACATACCTGAAGTATTGTTGAGTCAGTGTCTCACCTGCCTTGAAGGTGAAGTTTTCAAACTGCTGCTTCAAGAGATCCTTCTTGTTCTCTTTAGTTTCCTTGGATCGTTCATACATGAGCTTCAGTGCTTCCCATAGATCTTTAGCTATCTTGCACTTCTTGAAGCCTCTGTAGATGGAGTTTGGGAGAGCAGTTTGAAGACAAGTCATGGCCCTTTGATCAAGCTCTATTCTCTTCCTGTCTTCTTCTGAGTAATCATCTACATCTTTAGGGATGATACGATTACCAGTAGCAGAAGTAGTGCTTGTATGAAGGGACCATTGATAACTGAGTCCCACATCCTTGAATCTTAACACTTGATGAAGCCTTCCATTCTTGTACACCATGTGTCAAAATCTTCAAGAGTGATCAGTGGGGACTTGTCATAGTACCAGTTTACATATCAGCTTTAGAAAGAGCTGCCATTTGAGTTGTAAGTATTTTGTGTGTGTGAGGGATCTTAAGATGGTGAGATCTTATATCAAGAGCCTGGAATGCTCTGATACCAAATGCAGGACTGGGTGAAGGGGTTAGCACTTTTACAACACAACAACACAATGAGGAGAGTGTATTAGAACACTTAATAGATCAAATGGGGAACCGGTTATGATGATGCTAAGAACACAAAAGTAAACTCAGAAGGAAAGAACAAGATAACAACACTAGTGGTTGGTTTTCAAGGATGTTGTATATTGCTTCTCAAAATCAAGTTACAAGTATTCAGCATGCATACATTACAAGACTTTGAGATACTATATAATACAACCTACAGATGGCCATACTTTGAAGGCCAGCTGGATACATGAATTAGATAACACAATCCATGTAGAGTCAAAAGGCAGATTGCCTTTTGGCTAGTGACTATGACATGCCATAGCTCACATCCTAATATATTACAAAAAGGATAAAGGTACATAAAGTAGAAAGGTTTGACCCAAGACCTCAATGTACAGTTTTCCTAAAGCATGGACCTTTTCACCAACTCATATAAGTTGGTGACCAACCAGAGTGGACAGCGGCAAAATGGTTCAGCTTTATCAAAAAAGGTACATCAGATAAAAGCATGTATGATAAAAGTCTTTGGAAGAATCTGTCTTGATTTCTTGGCTTCGGAAGACTTTGTCTTGAAGCTAAGGAAGACTTCATTTCTGGCCTCAGAAGATATTGGTCTTGGCTACAAAAAATTTTACACTTAGAATGTTTCTGAAGTGGTGTAAAACTTTCATAGCAATACTACTTCATGTTCTGTGCAGCATGCAGGAAGACTTGATCATTACATAGAACTATTGAAACAAGACTATCACAACTACTGAAGAATACTTCTTCAGTTTTGTGATAACAACTGAAAGAGGATCATCACAACTACTGAAGAGTACTTCTTCAGCTGTTGTGATAGCTACTGAAAGACTAGCACAACTACTGAAGAGTACTTCTTCAGTTGTGACAACTACTGAAAACTGATCTTCAGACTTTGTCTTCAGTTGATATCTTCAGCTGATGTCTTCAGCTGTTGTCATCAGCTGTTGTCTTCAGCTGATGTCTTCAGCTGATGTCTTCAGCTGTTACCTTCAGCTGATGGCTTCAGCTGATGTCTTCAGCTGATGTCTTCAGCTGTTACCTTCAGCTGATGTCTTCAGTTGATGTCTTCAGCTATTACCTTCAGCTGTTGTCTTTCAGTTGATGTCTTCAGTTGATGTCTTCAGCTGATGTGATCAGCTGTTACCTTCAGCTGTATTCTTTCAGCAGATAGTTACAAGAGTGTTTTGGCTGCATCAGACTTCTAGGAATCCTTACATAAAGATAAATTACCTTTGGAAGATTTTTGATTTCCAAGAAAACTACCTTTTTGGGCACCTTTTTCAAAGATGGGACCGACTTCCGGATTTCAAAGTTTATCCTTTTGCATTAACTTTGTCTCAAATTCATTTCATATATGTATATATATATATATATATATATATATATATATATATATATATATATATATATATACACTCAATGGTTCCCCCTCTTTCACTATCTTCTTCAACTGCAAATTCTCTAACCAAAATTCACCAACAAACTGCCTTTGTTCTTATCGTCCTTCACCACAAAGCTACCACAAAATGAGCAACTTCGATCGTAGAAACCAACCCGAATTTTTCATGCATATACACAGGCAAAATCGGGTTACTCTGTTAAACTCTAAGAATGGTCCTGGTTTCTCAGAGGTTTGTCGCTTCTTAACTCTGTCAAACTACTTCACCTCCCTCACCATAGATCCTACACTTTATGAGGATTAACTATTGAAGTTCGAAAGGACATGTCAAGATTTCACCTTGGATGGGGACAAGGCACTATCTGCCGTAGTGCAGGTTAGAGGAGGACAATCTTCATCACTCTTGCCTTCATAAACACACATCTTAGGCTAGATGATGTAGAAGGTGGTTTGTCCCTCCCCTTGTCTAATGTCAACCACTCCTTTGCAAAGATGGGCTATGAAGGTGATTACTATGTAAAAACCATTAGGAAAGGGAAGGGCTCCTCCCACTGGAAGTACCTCCTCCATGTTGTTATCCATAGTTTATCCAACAAGCATGGAGGATGGGACCAAATTCCTGAAGAACTTTCCTATATAGTCCGTGGGATGGTTTAGGGGGTCAAGTTCAAGTATTCTCAATCTGTATATAATAATTTGCTTGCAAACTTGGACTCCTTATAATATGACATGTTCCCTAGATATGTCTAGCACATTCTTAACTGTGAACTAAAATTAAGAGATAATGTTCTAAAATTAAGAGAGATGAAGCCCGGCATCTTCAAGACTATGAGAAAGCCTATGTGGGCTTCTCAGGGGTAGAAACAGCCCTGGTCCCTAGAGGTCATTGCTCAAGGTGACAACCTAGCAGCACCTTCTACTTCTCACACCTTCTACTTCTCAACGACCGACACAACCACAAATAACCATCAACTATAAAAGAAATCCAAACAAACCCCTGCACAAGCTACTCAGCTTGTGCAGGCCCCATATCACCACCCATGCAGGAGGAAGTCAATACATGTCACACCCCGGGCCCAGAGAGGCAGGACGTCACGATTAGTAAACAACAACCAAAATGCAGCGGAAACTAAATGGTTTAATACAATACAACTTTCAACATTTACATCAGAATATCGGCTTTGTTTCAATTCACAAGGTGCCTAAATCTACAGTCTATAGGTGTTATGATCAATCTTTTGGTAAAGGTTTCTTGATGCCTCGGTAACTAAAGCTTCTACGCTCGACTTTTGTCTTCAACACCTACCCTCACTTCTTGCTTCGGATTTAGGTATCTTCTATAGCTCAACTATTCTCCCTAGCTGTACCTGAAGACATGCTCAAAAAGAAAATTGTGTCAACATAAAGTTGGTGAGTTCAAGTGGTTAAAGTTTCAAAAATAAAAGGGACTCTTAGAGTCCACAAGTGAAGGTTTTAGAATCAAGTGTGATAATCTATAAAAAAAATCTCATTCGATCTTAAAAGCATCGTTTTTAGTATCAGTCATTGTGGGGTATCACAATCAACCCTGCACTTGGTCCCCAGTTGGCCTCTTCTAAACTTGTGTTTAACCGGATATTCCCGTAGGAAAAAGGACCAAGCCTCAGAATAGTGAACCACTTCTGCTAGGATGGTTCACTATAGTATCTTACCCAAAACCTGTTACATGCCACAAACGACCCTCAGGATCTCAGTGGGGTACCTCCCTGTGGCGGGAGCCACTGTGCGTGGGGGATTCCCCAAATAGATCTATTCACGTAAAAATAAGCGGTTCACAAAAGAATTAATGATTATCACTAAAGTATCAGCAGGTATCCAAACAAGTCCCACATACAAGCATCAAGTAAGCACAATCAAAGTTCATAAAACAGAAGATCATGCAAAACAGTAAACAGTATCACACATAAGAGTTTCAGTTTAAAAAGAGCATGCTTCATCCCCAAAACATAAGTAAAAAAAAGGGGAACACGAGAACTCACCTGATGTCATTATATAATTTCAGAGCTTGACAAAGAAAAGTGATGATCACCAACAAAGCAATCCTAACTAGAACATATAAGATTCACGTTTACAATTAGCATGATGTTATTACATGCGTGCAGTTGAGCTCTTTAGTTAAATTAATGTTGGTGATTAGTATCCTTAGCTTCTTGTGTATTTGTTAAGTGTCATGAATTAACTTGTGTACATTAGGTTAACTAATGCATTTAATCAAGAATTGAGTCTTAGTTTAAATAATGTAGAAAAACCAATTTATATTATGGGTTCCAAATCTTTAAAAATAACTCGCATTAACGATGTAAGTAATTTATAATGTTTCAAACAATATTTATAATGTTCACGTTCCCATCATATTAGTTAACTGGGTTGACGCTAAGTAATTTGTATAAAAAGAGTGTTACAATTAATATTTATGTCAATAACAATGAGATGGCCAATTACTAATAACGACAAGATAATGGATCATTATAGAATTATAAGCCCATTTGCCATGATTAAGTATGCGTGAACATCGGTTAACCTAAGGTATCTATTGTACAAATATGTCTTTTTGTATGCAGTTTTACATCCCGAAGTATTGTAAGGAATTAACGTGACATGAAATTAACTTATTTGTTTAATCAATGGCATGTTATACCCATTTCCAACCATGTAATATTTCACACATGTTATCTAGGTTGATTTGTAATTAAGTATCATTGCTAATTAAATCTCTAGTCCAAACCATCTATTTAAATCAAATAATTATAACAAGCGACGTTCGTTTTCGTTTATAGTTCACATATTTTATAATTTATGCCTTTATATAATTAGAGCTCAAATAACATGTATGCAAATTATAATTAAATTTCAATGCATTGCGCGTGCGATTTTACCTTCCACTCGATTCACGTTCACTAACCCACTCGTATTGTTCTTGATCCCATCATGTTCTTGTTGTTGATGACCAGTTAGCCTCAGTTGTCCATGCTTGACCGACACCCGACATGCCATCATATCATTCTAACATCACAACTACCACTATCAACTACAACAACCACAGTCACACCATCGATCAACACCACTATACCACCAACGACCTCACCAAACAGCCAGATTACCATGACCAACAACAACCATCACCACAATCATAGTCAACAATCAACAACAGCCACAACTGTCACATGCACGACTATTAACTACAATTCCAAACACAACCATAACCGTAACCACGACCGTCAACACCTTCACCATTATTGACACATACAGCCCTAATCTACACCAAACCATCCTTTTTGACAGCTTCTAATCATCTCACTTACTGCCACATCCATCCTCTGCCCTCAACTACAGCCGATAACCATGGCCGCCTTTACCACAGCCGACACCCCCATCCCGACAGCCTATAAAAACTGCCATTGTGACAGCCTAACGACCACCACAACTATCCTCACCTGTCATCACCATTGATTTTTACCATCACCACCACCTGCGACCTAACATCCCCCGTAAACCACCATCAGCACTTGTGGTGGTCTCCGACCACCTTCACCTCGAATAGTAACAATCACCACGAACCACCATCACAATAGTTGCTGCTCTATCACCATCCATGCTGCCTAACAGCACCACGACCATCATTCTCATCCACCGCAGCCACAACACAACACAATCACAACAACACTAGCCATAACCGACAATAGCACAACCACAAACCCAGCTTACCTTACCATCGATGTTGTTCTGCAACCATCACCCAATCAACAACCACATGCAGCCCCACAGCCACGACCGAAGCCACCATCACCATCCCTGCTGCGCCCTGCACCACCAACACGACATCGCGATCACCATCGACCACCATCACCACCATCGGCCTCGTCGGCCTCCGAATCCACCACCATCGCGACCGCACCCCTCCATCGCACCCTCACGCCACCAAATCACCCGCCTGTGGTCGATTCCCATAACCCCGACCACCACAGCCGTGGTCACGCGGCTGCATGTCGCACCACCACAACCGAAACCAAAAAACCCACCTGCAACCGCCATTGTAGCCTTCGATTTGTGTCTCTCTGTCACGTTTTGGGAAAATCAAGACCGCCATCGTGATCGCAGAGGAGAGGGGAGTCCGTTTTGGTGTGGCACTCGCCACCACTCGCCGGAGGCCGGCGCTGGTGGCCGGATAATGGCCGGAGTTCGAAGGGAATAGGGGGAGAAAGGGGGAGCCACGGTCGCCTCTTCTCTCTCTCTTTCTAAATTTTGTTTTAACCCTAAAATGGATTAAAAGTAGTTTATATAGTGGGGTTAATGGAATGGGTTCGTTAACGGGTCGGACACACTCGATTAAATTGCACGTACCGTTAAAATTTGTTTCTCGTTAGTTTCCATTTATACAAAACGTTAAAAGTGTTCCGAGATTATGTATGTAAAACATGCCGGATAATCGAACGAGTTTGTAAATTTTCGCGTATTTAACACGATTAACGGTTTTTATGAGTTTTTATCGAATGAGCGATATTGTGATCATTTTAGCATCGAATTGTATGCAATTAAGCATTAGAACGATGTTTTGTTCATTAACTTCCCATGTCAGTCACGTTAAAGCTTTATCTGACGAATTCTCGGTTTTACCAGATCGTAACCCGGTTCGCGCACGGTCACGTTTCGGAACGCAGTTATTCCGGACAACGTACCATTCACCAAATTTAATATGTTATGATAGTAAACAATGATTAGATAAATATTTTCAGAGTTACGAGGTTCGGTTGACGTATCAGATATCAGTAAATGCCGGTGAAAACCGGTATTCGCGTTTCAGTTACGAAATTCTGTTGTTTATGCATGATTGATGAAAAATCTTTTAGAGAGCCTTATTTATGGTATTAGTTAAGGTTAACAATGAAGTAGATTTGATGACAAGCCCTTATAAGAATTCCTGATGGAATTCAGACGTAGTGCGCGGTAAATTGCCGGATTTTACCCGGCATGGGTTCTGAATCTGTTTTTAGTTTGGATCTTTCCATAGTTATTTCAAATCACCTAATAATTCATTATCTCAAGGTTTCTTGTTTAATTAGTCCCTAAACGTGTATTTGGGCCTTAAATGGGCCTTTTTATAAGTTCAGGCCCTTATTGGCTTATTGGGCCCAAAAAGGCTAGTTTCATTTTCTGAGTTTTCTTTGATAAGCCCAACTCAATTCAGACTCTTATTGAGTTTTATAACTTTATAGGTTTTCAATTGGGTCATTTTTCAGAGGTGTTACATTCTCCCCTCCTTTTAGAAATTTCACCCTCGAAATATTAGTATCGTTAATATTTGTTTCCAAGTGTGATACACTTGTAGTATGAGTCTTGAAGATTTAAAGTTATTTAGCTGAGCATCTCAGGACAAATGTTGATGATTAGGTGTCAAATAATCAGGTTTGATTTGAATCAGAGTAACTATCCGAATGTTAGAATCATGCTTGACAGGATCAGTGAGTCAAACTATGAGCAGGTTTTTGGCTTCACAATCAGATCATTTAACAATCGTACAGAATCAAGAAGAGACTCTCCACCATAGTTCAATACACCGACATACAAAATAGATCTAGCAAGGAGACGATTCCCAAATTCCCAACGGTATTACCGTCCTCACTGAGAATCTTAAGAACGATTGAAAAGAAGAGGATATTAGCGTGAATGCCATTAATTAGACAGGATAATCGTGATACCATAGATTAAAGGTTTCAATCAAGAAGGGTTTGGGTTTTCCAAACGAGTACAAATGAACATCTAGGCATCGCGCGATCATTTCTATGAAGCTAAGACTAAGAATTTTTCATGATTTCTAAGGATAGAGAGATTAGCTCATGCACAAAGGTCTTCAGCTTTCAAAGTCTACTCTTTAGTTCTCAACTTCCTTCCTAAAAATTTCTTCGATCTCTTCCTTCTATGATTTCATCTTAAGGGGTTAAGTCCTTTCTTCCACTACGTGCTTCTTCTAGTATGCATCCTTTTCTGGAACGGTTCTGTATATCAGAACCTCAGTCTCCGAGTAGATCCGTTCATCTTATCTGACGCACGACAAGAGTTTCCCCGAAATGGGATGTGCTATATATACATATTCATGTGAACTGACGCTGGTAGAATCACAAGTTCAAGAAATGATACGGTGTAGGTAATAGAAGGAAAGTCTAACTGTAGGCTATCTGCATTCGTCAATGAGGGTAAGCAGATACAAATGCGGGCAGGACTTGTTCTCTCTCATTTGGAAATATGGATGTCCTAGGGCAATGCAGAGGAAAGCTACTTATCCGCACTTGTCAATACGGTTGTCGTTACCGATTGTCGATCACTCTATTGTGCTTGATCTAGTATTATGATGTGTAGTTGGTAGTGTCGCATCGATAATGTATGCAGGTGCATCCTTTTATTTTACAGAAGTTTCCAGTTCATGCTTAATGTAGTTCCCCATATATTTTCTCAGCTTCAATCGGGCGACTAGAAAATCGTCTCGTACTGTTGCATCAACACGCATCTGAAACTTTCTTATTCGCGCCCAAACGAATTCCGCTTTTCTCCAAGGATAACGATGCGAGTCGTATAGCTACACAACCAAGTTTTTGTTGATCCTTTTTTCATAGGTAACACCCTAATGTATCAAGGTTTCTTATAGAGTAGGGAATTCTTAATGGGATATATGTAATCCTTAAGGTATAAAAGTTAAGACGGGAGTTCTTAAGGGAACCTATTCTTGCTGTAAACTTTGGATCACTGGATCATGGAAACAACCTACTAGGATGGTCCTATTTATGGTTACGGCTTAGGTATTGCAAAGCAAACCCACATTTCTACATCCTTGGTTCAGCAAAGCTCAGAAGAGTAATCTCACTAAGGTGGTCCTATGAGGCTCATATGGTTGTAGTTTAGGTCTCGCGAAGCAGACCTACTTCGCTACAACCTTTGGCTCTGATACCAATCTGTCACACCCCGGGCCCAGAGAGGCGGGACGTCACGATTAGTAAACAACAACCAAAATGCAGCGGAAACTAAATGGTTTAATACAATACAACTTTCAACATTTACATCAGAATATTGGCTTTGTTTCAATTCACAAGGTGCCTAAATCTACAGTCTATAGGTGTTATGATTAATCTTTTGGTAAAGGTTTCTTGATGCCTCGGTAACTAAAGCTTCTAGGCTCGACTTTTGTCTTCCACACCTACCCTCACTTCTTGCCTCGGATTTAGGTATCTTCTATAGCTCAACTATTCTCCCTAGCTGTACCTGAAGACATGCTCAAAAAGAAAATTGTGTCAATATAAAGTTAGTGAGTTCAAGTGGTTAAAGTTTCAAAAATAAAAGGGACTCTTAGAGTCCACAAGTGAAGGTTTTAGAATCAAGTGTGATAATCTATAAAAAAATCTCATTCGATCTTAAAAGCATCGTTTTTAGTATCAGTCATTGTGGGGTATCACAATCAACCCTGCACTTGGTCCCCAGTTGGCCTCTTCTAAACTTGTTTTTAACCGGATATTCCCGTAGGAAAAAGGACCAAGCCTCAGAATAGTGAACCACTCCTGCTAGGATGGTTCATCATAGTATCTTACCCAAAACCTGTTACATGCCATAAACGACCCCTCAGGATCTCAGTGGGGTACCTCCCTGTGGCGGGAGCCACTGTGCGTGGGGGATTCCCCAAATAGATCTATTCACGTAAAAACAAGCGGTTCACAAAAGAATTAATGATTATGACTAAAGTATCAGCAGGTATCCAAACAAGTCCCACATACAAGCATCAAGTAAGCACAATCAAAGTTCATAAAACAGAAGATCATGCAAAACAGTAAACAGTATCACACATAAGAGTTTCAGTTTAAAAGGAGCATGCTTCATCCCCAAAACATAAGTAAAAAAAGGGGAACACGAGAACTCACCTGATGTCCTTATATAATTTCAGAGCTTGACAAAGAAAAGTGATGATCACCAACAAAGCATCCTAACTAGAACATATAAGATTCACGTTTAGAATTAGCATGATGTTATTACATGCGTGCAGTTGAGCTCTTTAGTTAAATTAATGTTGGTGATTAGTATCCTTAGCTTCTTGTGTATTTGTTAAGTGTCATGAATTAACTTGTGTGCATTAGGTTAACTAATGCATTTAATCAAGAATTGAGTCTTAGTTTAAATAATGTAGAAAAACCAATTTATATTATGGGTTCCAAATCTTTAAAAATAACTCGCATTAACGATGTAAGTAATATATAATGTTTCAAACAATGTTTATAATGTTCACGTTCCCGTCATATTAGTTAACTGGATTGACGCTAAGTAATTTGTATAAAAAGAGTGTTACAATTAATATTTATGTCAATAACAATGAGATGGCCAATTACTAATAACGACAAGATAATGGATCATTATAGAATTATAAGCCCATTTTCCATGATTAAGTATGCGTGAACATCGGTTAACCTAAGGTATCTGTTGTACAAATATGTCTTTTTGTATGCAGTTTTACATCCCGAAGTATTGTAAGGAATTAACGTGACATGAAATTAACTTATTTGTTTACTCAATGGCATGTTATACCCATTTCCCAACCATGTAATATTTCACACATGTTATCTAGGTTGATTTGTAATTAAGTATCATTGCTAATTAAATCTCGAGTCCAAACCATCTATTTAAATCAAATAATTATAACAAGCGACGTTCGTTTTCGTTTATAGTTCACATATTTTATAATTTATACCTTTATATAATTAGAGCTCAAATAACACGTATGCAAATTATAATTAAATTTCAATGCGTTGCGCGTGCGATTTTACCTTCCACTCGATTCACGTTCACTAACCCACTCGTATTGTTCTTGATCCCATCATGTTCTTGTTGTTGACGACCAGCTAGCCTCAGTTGGCCATGCTTGACCGACACCCGACATGCCATCATATCATTCTAACATCACAACTACCATTATCAACTACAACAACCACAGTCACACCATCGATCAACACCACTATACCACCAACGACCTCACCAAACAGCCAGATTACCATGACCAACAACAACCATCACCACAATCATAGTCAACAATCAACAACAGCCACAACTGTCACATGCACGACTATTAACTACAATTCCAAACACAACCATAACCATAACCACGACCGTCAACACCTTCCCCATTATTGACACTTACAGCCCTAATCTACACCAAACCATCCTTTTTGACAGCTTCTAACCATCTCACCTACTGCCACATACATCCTCTGCCCTCAACTACAGCCGATAACCATGGCTGCCTTTACCACAGCCGACACCACCATCCCGACAGCCTACTAAAACTGCCACTGTGACAGCCTAACGACCACCACAACAATCCTCACATGTCATCACCACTGATTTTTACCATCACCACCACCTGCGACCTAACATCCCCCGTAAACCACCATCAGCACTTGTGGTGGTCTCCGACCACCTTCACCTCGAATAGTAACAATCACCACGAACCACCATCACAATAGTTGCTGCTCTATCACCATCCATGCTGCCTAACAGCACCACGACCATCATTCTCATCCACCGCAGCCACAACACAAACACAATCACAACAACAACAGCCATAACCGACAATAGCACAACCACAAACCAGCTTACCTTACCATCGATGTTGTTCTGCAACCATCACCCAATCAACAACCACATGCAGCCCCACAGCCACGACCGAAGCCACCATCGCCATCCGTGCTGCGCCCTGCAGCACCAACACGACATCGCGATCACCATCGACCACCATCATCACCATCGGCCTCGTCGGCCTCCGAATCCACCACCATCGTGACCGCACCCCTCCATCGCACCCTTACGCCACCAAATCACCCGCCTGTGGTCGATTCCCATAACCCCGACCACCACAGCCGTGGTCGCGTGGCTGCATGTCGCACCACCACAACCGGAACCCAAAAACCCACCTGCAACCGCCATTGTAGCCTTCGATTTGTGTCTCTCTATCGTGTTTTGGGAGAAATCAAGACCGCCATCGTGATCGCAGTGGAGAGGGGAGTCCGTTTTGGTGTGGCACTCGCCACCACTCGCCGGAGGCCGGCGCCGGTGGCCGGATAATGGCCGGAGTTCGAAGGGAACAGGGGGAGAAAGGGGGAGCCACGGTCGCCTCTTCTCTCTCTCTTTCTAAATTTTTTTAACCCTAAAATGGATTAAAAGTAGTTTATATAGTGGGGTTAATGGAATGGGTTCGTTAACGGGTCGGACACGCTCGATTAAATTGTACGTACTTAAAATTTGTTTCTCGTTAGTTTCCATTTATACAAAACGTTAAAAGTGTTCCGAGATTATGTATGTAAAACATGCCGGATAATCGAACGAGTTTGTAAATTTTCGCGTATTTAACACGATTAACAGTTTTTATGCGTTTTTATCGAATAAGCGATATTATGATCATTTTAGCAACGAATTGTATGCAATTAAGCATTAGAACGATGTTTTGTTCGTTAACTTCCCATGTCAGTCACGTTAAAGCTTTATCTGACGAATTCTCGGTTTTACCAGATCGTAACCCGGTTCGCGTCACGGTCGCGTTTCGGAACGCAGTTATTCCGGACAACGTACCATTCACCAAATTTAATATGTTATGATAGTAAACAATAATTAGATAAATATTTTCGGAGTTACGAGGTTCGGTTGACGTATCAGATATCAGTAAATGCCGGTGAAAACCGGTATTCGCGTTTCAGTTACGAAATTCTGTTGTTTATGCATGATTGATGAAAAATCTTTTAGAGAGCCTTATTTATGGTATTAGTTGAGGTTAACAATGATTTATATTGGATGACAAGCCCTTATAAGAATTCCTGATGGAATTCAGACGTAGTGCGCGGTAAATTACCGGATTTTACCCGGCATGGGTTCTGAATCTGTTTTTAGTTTGGATCTTTCCATAGTTATTTCAAATCACCTAATAATTCATTGTCTCATGGTTTCTTGTTTAATTAGTCCCTAAACGTGTATTTGGGCCTTAAATGGGCCTTTTTATAAGTTCAGGCCCTTATTGGGCTTATTGGGCCCAAAAAGGCTAGTTTCATTTTCTGAGTTTTCTTTGATAAGCCCAACTCGATTCAGACTCTTATTGAGTTTTATAACTTTTATAGGTTTTCAATTAGGTCATTTTTCAGAGGTGTTACAATACATGAGCTCCGAGTTCCCCTAAGGAGCAAACCACTCACATCTCACCAATGATCAGTGCTAAGGTTCCTCATGCTCAATCTAATGAGCTCACAACCCCAAAAGCCTTAAGCCTTCACTCAGAGTCTTAAAACTCTAGTGAACAACCTTTAGGGGAAAGTTACCATCCCCAGCCTTTAGATCTTAACCAACCCATTCCCAACCTAGAATTCTATGATGATAAAGACATGGGCTTCAGTGAGTATCATGAGTCTCTCTTCTCCAACCCTGTCAAAGAGAGATGAGTACTCCTATTTTTCCCATGTCTAGCCCACATCATCCAACTAGTACTTAGGTGGATCTTCCTGAACATGTTCAGGAGATCCATATGGAAGAGGGTCTGACTTCAGCAAGTCAATACATCATTAAGACCTCAACTATGGCAACCCAGCCCCTTGAGACTTCACCTGAAGTTGTCATGGTGCAGGGAAAATCCAGTAGCTAAAAACAAAGTGCTGGTGATGAGGAAGAAGACATTGGTCTGATTCTCTCATCCCCTCGGGATTCTTCTGATGAGGATGAAGAGAATAAGAAACAAAAGATTCAAAAAGTGACTGAAACCTGCACCTATTTAGTTTCCATGGTTGGTCACCTGGAATATGAAGTTACTTCCTTGCAAAGGAGAGTCCATGATTAGCAACTTGAGATTTCTAATCTCAAAGAAAAACTAGCTGGGATGCCTTTCTGAAGAACTCAACCAGGTCCACAAAAACTAGTGGATGTGGTGGACCTAACCTCCAGGTCACCTATGCAAGATGTGATGCTACAAAAAATCAGATGAAATCCTAGCAATCACAGAACCTATGAATTTTTCTTAGAGTATGGACATTAAGGATTCACCACCCTCACTTGCAATTGTCCATACTTAGAAACCTCTTCAATTCTACATTGATGTGGACTCACTCATACAAAAGTTTGTTTGAGGAGGGAATTCCAAGGGCTATGTCTACCCCACCCAATGATATTGAGAATGAAATACTAGGGTGGAGGTATGATGGTATCATGAGAGCCCTGATACTGCATAGACTTTAGGGTCAGAAAGAGATCTTTAATTTTTAGACCCTAAAGTACTATGACAGTCTTCCTCTAGTCCACATGTCACGTGCCAATCCAAGTCAAAACACGCAAGTTGACAGACAAGCTGAGAGGATCCATGACAGGATTATTGAAGATTTCAGATATAGAAGAAGACAAAGGCTAATAGGCAATATGATTGGTCAACTGGATGTTGAGGTCGACCCCAAGATTAGCTTCGAAGGCGAAACCTTGACTGAAGGCCCAGTGACAGACCCTGTGAATGTTGTCACATGAACTACTTCAATATCCTCAATCCTCAATAAGGCACCAGCTGGTGATGGTGTTTCACAACCTATCTTTAGCCAGAGCTTGACTGTTGAACCAAGCAATAAAGGCCAAAGCTTTATCCATCCTGAGTCACCAAGGCCTGTGAATGACAAAGGGAAAATAAAACTGACTCCTAAGGAGATTAAGGAGGAGGAAAGAGAAATAAGAAGAGGAAGCTAAGGGGAGAGAGTTCAAGTAGGTCCCCAGGCTTCATAGAAGCTACAATCAGGGTTGCCCCAAGCCCAAATATTCAAAATGATGAGTTGAAGGCAGCCAGATTGAACTACATGCGGACCAGGAACTACAACTTAGATGAACTCATCTCTCTTTCATTAGAAGAGCTCAATGAACTAGATGACACAGAGGTGTCAATGGAGAGGAAGGAGGCAGAGGATGCAGAATTGCTCCTTAAGATCTAAGAAGAAAAGAGGCAGAAAAGGCTCTACAAACATGATCCTACCCTTTTCCTAGTTCAAGAAAGCTTTGAGACAGTGGTTGTGGAAACTGAACAACCTCATATAGACAAGGAAGTAGATAGACAAAACATGATTAGCTACCTAAGTGCCACAGGCCTTTATCAGGCATATGCACTTCTTCCCTTATCATATGAGTACATAGAGCTGAACCCAAGAGACAACACAACCTAGACCTAGAGCTGAACCACAGCTAACTTCATCTTTTGATCCACAACAGGGTCCTAATCCCTTTACTTCTGAACCTGTAAGGGCAAAGGACCCAACTAAGAAAGACACACAAGTATAACCTGGTGCTAAAGTCCAGTCTTCTTAGTTAAAGTCATCGAAAAGGAGGAAAAGGATGGCCATGAAGAAGGACAATAAAAAGAAGAAGAAGTCCAAGGCGTCCACCTCCACAACTCTGGATAAGTAAGAGCATCCTGAGGTAGCTTAAGAAGAGGTTGTTGAACCAACTCCAATACAAGTAGAGCCTCTTACAGCTAGAAGACCCATCTTGTCCTGGACTTTTTGTAACACCCGGAAGTTTGACCTTTTGGTAGGCTATGCGACTGAGCCTCAGTCGCCTGTGATTTATGCGACTGGAGGTCAACCGCATGGCTATTCGGCCGATTGAAGCTCAACCGCACGATTGGAGTTCAACCGCCCGAATGAAGTATGAGCCGCATGGAACACGTGCGATTGGGGTCCAATCGCATAGTGTTGATGCGACTGAAGGTCCAGTCGCCCCTGGACCAGATGCGACTGAGTTGTGGGTATAAAAGGGGAGCAGCTCCACTCTCCTCCCATTTTCAGTCGGGGAGAGAGAGCAGAGGGCGACAGAGAGCAGAGAAGAAAAGAGGGAAAGTGCTGACCGATTGTCGAGAAGCAAGCTAAATCGAAGCTCGTCAACTTCTACCTGTTAAGGTGAGTTCTAGAACCCCTCATTTACATGTTTTCTAACGATTTTGGGGCTGGAAACACATTAAAACCCTAGTTTTAAAATAGTGAAAGTTTGACCCATTTGGGTAAATCTTGAGTATTGTGTTTATGGTATGAATTAGGACTAGTATATGCTTGTATGAGGTCCTAGTAGGAATCCCTAAGGCTTGGGAGGGTTGGATTGGGCTGAAAATGGGTTTATGGTGACTGGGGGGACGGGGGTGTCGCGACTGCTGTTCATGAAGAACTCCAGTCGCTGCCCAGTTAGGGTTATGCGACTGAAGGGCCATTCGGCCGAATGAGTAATAGTTGATGTCCAATCGCCCGACTGAGGCTCAGACGCCCGATTGAGACTCAATCGCACGATAGGTGATGCGACTGAGGGTTTCGGTCGCATAAGTTCAATCGCAGAAAAGTTCAGTCGTACGGTTAAGAGTTAGTCGCATATAGCCCAGTCGCATAGTGTCTAGTCGTACGGAAGGAGGTTCAATCGCACGTTTGAGTACCCATCCGCATGATAGCCCAATCGCATGGCCCAGTCGCATGGAGGACATGCGACTGGTATAAGTTCAGTCGCACGAATAGGGCTGATGTGAGTGAATGTAGAAGTGTATGTATAATGTATGTATGTTAGTATGATGTTGCCATGATAGATGGTGAATACTGATGATATGTAAGTATTTATGTTCCCTATGTATATGTGTCTTATCTTTTAATAACTTTACGTGAATGAATGAAAGAATGAAACGAATGTAATAAGAACGTAAAGTGAAAGATAATGAAAGAGGAACATGATGAATGAATGAATGCATGCATTAATTAATTAATTAATGAACGTAAGAAAGTCTTGCATGGTCTAAGGGGCACGAGATGGATTTGACGGTTAAGAAGTCTTGGAAATGGTGCCTGGTTCTAGTAACTAGGCCTATTACGAGCCCTATGGTAGATTATGGACAGTGAGCCATAGTTGCCTTAGGAGCAACGGGGCAGTGTCTTTGTGACCTGTCACGGGATAGTTGTTACAGCAGGAGTGGTGACGATCACTCACGGGGTTAACGTGACCCCACATGAGACGTTGTCGGTCTATGGACAGAGAGCCATAGGGGCAACGAGGTTGTCGGTCTATGGACAGAGAGCCATAGGGGCAACCAGGTGTCGGTCTATGGACTGAGAGCCATAGGGGCACCAGGTGTCGGTCTATGGACTGAGAGCCATAGGGGCACCAGACGGATACGATATGCTTTGTCGGCTCATGGGTTGTAACCATGAGGGCAGAGATGAGAAGTGACCCTTAGAGATTTGCATGCTCGACGAATGAAAGTGGAAAGTTAAGTGGAGCATGTACCTACCCCAGGTGACTGGATCAGCATTTGTGCACAACGTTCGTGGCTAACCACCACAGGTCCAGCACCAGTAGTATGTATGATGAAAGGGGGCATTGTACATGTCACCGAATGTAATGAACGTTCGAACGGAAGTAATGAAAGTATGAATGAATGTAATGAATGTTCAAACGTAAGTAATGAATGTATGAATGAAAGTAAAGTACGTACGAAAGTATGGAGAGTATGTATGAATGAAAGTAAAGTGCGTACGAAAGTATGTAGAGTATGTATGAATGAAAGTAAACGAGAATGATGAAGTGTACACAAATGAAAGTAAGTAATGAATGATGGGATAATAATAATATTATCTACGTGTACGTATGATGTGTGAACACATGTATGGAAGAACAGTTAATGAGAATGAAAGTATGTTTTATTATAAAACTAGAACTCACTCAGCAACGCTGACTTTTATGTGTTTTCCAGTTCGCAGGTAGTGTTGCCGAGGATGGCACGAGGCGACTACTCAGCTCTTTTGGGATGGCATTCACTTTTTGATTATGCTGCCACATCATGTGTTATGGGCCCTTAATGCGCGCAACACATCATGTTGCATGCAAGTGCAAGATTTCTTGATGATCCTGATAAACATGATTATTTAAGAAATCTTGTTTATGAAAGAAAAATATATGTTTGAATTTAATATCTTCTTTATGAAGAAGAATATATTTTCTTTTTATTATTTTCTTTCGGTAGAGGTCGCTGTATGACCCTATGATTGCTGAGGATTCGAATAAAGGAGATTGTTCTCGTTTTCTTACGCATCAGCAGCAATCATAGAATAGTTAGGCAATGTAAGGAAAAGCTTGTATTTTGTAACCAAGACAATGATATAAAAGCTTTTATGATGAAATGTGAATGCATGTTTTATTAATTCCGCTACGTATTTTATGATCATGTATCAAATGTAAGTTTTACGTGTGATGATGACCAACAGTAAGGTGCCCGGTGAGCGGGGCCTTACAAGTTGGTATCAGAGCAAAAGTTTAAGTAAAATGGGTAAATTTTTATAATAAACCTAAACTTAAACTGAGAATGGGACAGAGAGAATGAGGATGCCATCTGAGTAGTCGCGTGCCATCAGGTATTTTCCTAAAGATTAACTGGTTATTATGTGCGCATGTGATGTGAGTTATGTGTACTGTTAGACTGAGATACTAATGTAGTCAGGATAGGTGATGCTCGGGGTACGAAGAGTAGAGTAAGTGACTAATCACAACTGGCCACTGTAATTAGGGACTTACTGTACTTAACATAAACTGAGCTAATCCCTTGAATGACTGTGTTGGTGTTTGAATCTTTCAGTGTGTGTCAAAAGATGGCTAGCGGTAAACCTTCTAAGGTTTTGCCAGATAAGGGTTGTGGTGAATGTAGAGCTGAACCGTGTGTCACGAGAAACATGGCTAGGGTGGCTGAAATGGCACTTGAAGAGCCTAAGGCCCCTCAGCTGGAGGGCAGTGATGATGGCACTAGTTTGAGGATCGCCATGAAAGAGGCTGTTGTTGAGGGAGTTCAACAGGCCTTACAGGCAATTCTGCCGTCCATGGTGACTGATGTAATTAGGGCGGTGAAAGAGACAACTGCTATCGAAGAAAGCACGAAGGAGAGCGACGACAAGAACTGGCACAGAAAGCGGGTTGGACGTGACTGGACCACCCACAACAAAAAGGTTGCGAGGACGGAGGACTGGTGTGTAGCTTCGTCTGGTGTTAGGACGAGGAAGTGTGATAAGTGTGCCAAAGAACACCTCGGGGAATGTAGATGGGGGACCAATGTCTGTTTCAAATGCGGGAAGCGTGGTCATGTGGCCAGAGAGTGTAGGGTGGTAAGGTGCTACAACTGTAGGGGAAGGGGTCACATAAGCAGGGATTGCAAGAAGCCAAGGGCAGAGGGCGCAGGGCCTTCGCGGTAATGCCGGGACAGGCTAGGATGGGCCCCGATATCGTGACAGGTACGTATCTAGTAATCAAACTCTGTCTTCTGTGTGTTGTTTGGTTCCGGAGCTAGAAAGAGTTTTGTTTCTGTTATTTTCTGTGCTAAGTTGCCTATTGAGAGTGGGAGTATTGATGAGCGCTTCGATGTAGAAACCGTCAAGGTAGGTCCATCAGGACTTCTGAGATGATAGGAGACCACGAGGTGGAGTTAGAAGGTCATGGATACCCGGTTAGACTACTTGTGATAACCTTAGGTGATCTCGAATGGGTTCTTGGAATGGATGGGTTGGTGGACTTCGAGGGCAAATATAGTGTGTCGCGAGGAGATGATTCGAGGATAGCGCCTGACGTGAGTTCGGTAACTGTTTATGGGAATCGGGTCACGACGATTCCGAGAGTAAACTCAGAGGCGGTTGCGGAAGAAGTGTACCAGACCATGCAGACGATCCTACCGTCTGTAGTGACCGAGGTGATGAACACTGTTAGAAATGGTGAGAGGCAGAGAAGGGAGTAGGCCTTCGGGTGAAACGATGCAAGTCTTCGACTTTTGATGGTGACGGCACCGCTGCTGCTACTCACCGGTGGGTGAGGGAAATGGAAGCTGTGCTGAATATCAGCGGGTGCCGGGAGGATCAGAAAGTGAAGTTGCCGCTCACTCTTTCGTCGACTCTGCTTTTTGCGGGAAGGGACAACATAGTCCAAGTTTAGGGTAGTCGGGCTACCGGGAGGATGGGATGGCCAGAGTTGAAAGGGTTGGTGATTGAGGAGTTTTGTCCCCACCGTGAGACGAATAAGGTTGAAAGGGAGTTCCTGTAGTTGGAAGTGGGGACGATGAAGCATCACCAGTACCCCACCAAATTCAACGAGATGGCATGGCTGGTGCCGGATCAGGGTACACCTCTCTCGCGGAAAATCAAGAGGTACATGAAGGGCTTGCCGGCGGACATCCGTAGGCACATGATCACTACCCGGCCAAGCACGTTCAGGTCAGTGGTAAATCTACGGGAAGGTTGTACGACGAGTGGGAGGTGATGGTGATATCGGGCGAAGCGGAGGAGCGATCTTATGCTAAGAAGGGAAAGGAAGGCGAGATAGTGATGGTGGAATGGTGGCAGAAGGTAAGGTGATGAAGGTCAATGATCGCGAGAGGATAACAAGAAAGGGTGAGGAATGCGAGAAGGGTAGTAGAGATCACGAAGGAAAGTGCAAATAGGGACTGAACGTCTGTTGTTAGTGTAGGAAGGAAGGTCATAGGGCAAGGGATTGCCACGTGATTAAGTGCTACGATTGCGGTGAGACTGGACATCTGAGCAGGGAGTGTAAGGGGTCAAAAGCGAGAAGCCCCGGTGCGAGGAAGGGTAACAGAGGGTAAAGGCAACAGCTTTTGCCATAGCCAAGGGGAGGGTAGAGCGGACTCCGACTGAACGACAGGCATAGTAGTAGTTCGTTCCTACTGCCTACTGTTATGAGTTGCATGATAGGAGAAGGAACGTCGACGAGCCATTCGATGTAGAGGTTGCTATTAATGGATTCACTAGGTTAGCTAGTGCCCTAGAAGATTGAGCAAAGCAATTGAGAAAGTTGTGTCACCTGTTGTCTGTGGGACGGTTTCAGCTTGTGATTGGTTCATCGAACGATAACGTACGCATAGTTTCGACGTTGTAGCAAACAAGTAGAATGGAAGGTCGGGAGCGAAAGAAAAAGATAAATTTGGTTTGGGCATGAAAGTAGTCGATTTGCCTTTCAATCAAAGTGTACCTGCAAGGAACTTGAGAGAAACCGATCTCAGTGCAGCTATAATTGGAACAACACATAGCACGATTAATGAAAGTCTTTTCATCAGTCGTTGGATTCGTAAGAGGGTCATTATTCATACATAAAGAACATCAAACAAGGGCCTGGGGTAAGCAGCAACTTTACGCAAGTTGAAGGCCTTGTTCTTCAAGCATTAAGGTTGAAGGTTCTCAGTGACGCTCTGAAGCACAATGATTATGACGCCGAGCCTTTGCTCGAATACTGTGATGTTCCTTTTAATTGTAGTAACCGTGTTCTACATGGCATGTTTGAAGTCGCAGGTGCTGGTCAAATAAACATTGATCAGTATGCATGGGTTACAGACGGTGATAGTCCAAGATAGACCAGAAGTCGAACATTGATAAACGATGTGGAGCAATAGAGTTCCAAGTGATGGACTGGAAAAGGAATGGGACAGTAGGGCCCGTGAGGGTTTAAGGAACAACAGGTTTCGGGGACGAAACCTAAAATAAGGGGGGTGGACTTGTAACACCCGGAAGTTTGACCTTTTGGTAGGCTATGCGACTGAGCCTCAGTCGCCTGTGATTTATGCGACTGGAGGTCAACCGCATGGCTATTCGGCCGATTGAAGCTCAACCGCACGATTGGAGTTCAACCGCCCGAATGAAGTATGAGCCGCATGGAACACGTGCGATTGGGGTCCAATCGCATAGTGTTGATGCGACTGAAGGTCCAGTCGCCCCTGGACCAGATGCGACTGAGTTGTGGGTATAAAAGGGGAGCAGCTCCACTCTCCTCCCATTTTCAGTCGGGGAGAGAGAGCAGAGGGCGGCAGAGAGCAGAGAAGAAAAGAGGGAAAGTGCTGACCGATTGTCGAGAAGCAAGCTAAATCGAAGCTCGTCAACTTCTACCTGTTAAGGTGAGTTCTAGAACCCCTCATTTACATGTTTTCTAACGATTTTGGGGCTGGAAACACATTAAAACCCTAGTTTTAAAATAGTGAAAGTTTGACCCATTTGGGTAAATCTTGAGTATTGTGTTTATGGTATGAATTAGGACTAGTATATGCTTGTATGAGGTCCTAGTAGGAATCCCTAAGGCTTGGGAGGGTTGGATTGGGCTGAAAATGGGTTTATGGTGACTGGGGGGACGGGGGTGTCGCGACTGCTGTTCATGAAGAACTCCAGTCGCTGCCCAGTTAGGGTTATGCGACTGAAGGGCCATTCGGCCGAATGAGTAATAGTTGATGTCCAATCGCCCGACTGAGGCTCAGACGCCCGATTGAGACTCAATCGCACGATAGGTGATGCGACTGAGGGTTTCAGTCGCATAAGTTCAATCGCAGAAAAGTTCAGTCGTACGGTTAAGAGTTAGTCACATATAGCCCAGTCGCATAGTGTCTAGTCGTACGGAAGGAGGTTCAATCGCACGTTTGAGTACCCATCCGCATGATAGCCCAATCGCACGGCCCAGTCGCATGGAGGACATGCGACTGGTATAAGTTCAGTCGCCCGAATAGGGCTGATGTGAGTGAATGTAGAAGTGTATGTATAATGTATGTATGTTAGTATGATGTTGCCATGATAGATGGTGAATACTGATGATATGTAAGTATTTATGTTCCCTATGTATATGTGTCTTATCTTTTAATAACTTTACGTGAATGAATGAAAGAATGAAACGAATGTAATAAGAACGTAAAGTGAAAGATAATGAAAGAGGAACATGATGAATGAATGAATGCATGCATTAATTAATTAATTAATGAACGTAAGAAAGTCTTGCATGGTCTAAGGGGCACGAGATGGATTTGACGGTTAAGAAGTCTTGGAAATGGTGCCTGGTTCTAGTAACTAGGCCTATTACGAGCCCTATGGTAGATTATGGACAGTGAGCCATAGTTGCCTTAGGAGCAACGGGGCAGTGTCTTTGTGACCTGTCACGGGATAGTTGTTACAGCAGGAGTGGTGACGATCACTCACGGGGTTAACGTGACCCCACATGAGACGTTGTCGGTCTATGGACAGAGAGCCATAGGGGCAACGAGGTTGTCGGTCTATGGACAGAGAGCCATAGGGGCAACCAGGTGTCGGTCTATGGACTGAGAGCCATAGGGGCACCAGGTGTCGGTCTATGGACTGAGAGCCATAGGGGCACCAGACGGATACGATATGCTTTGTCGGCTCATGGGTTGTAACCATGAGGGCAGAGATGAGAAGTGACCCTTAGAGATTTGCATGCTCGACGAATGAAAGTGGAAAGTTAAGTGGAGCATGTACCTACCCCAGGTGACTGGATCAGCATTTGTGCACAACGTTCGTGGCTAACCACCACAGGTCCAGCACCAGTAGTATGTATGATGAAAGGGGGTATTGTACATGTCACCGAATGTAATGAACGTTCGAACGGAAGTAATGAAAGTATGAATGAATGTAATGAATGTTCAAACGTAAGTAATGAATGTATGAATGAAAGTAAAGTACGTACGAAAGTATAGAGAGTATGTATGAATGAAAGTAAAGTGCGTACGAAAGTATGTAGAGTATGTATGAATGAAAGTAAACGAGAATGATGAAGTGTACACAAATGAAAGTAAGTAATGAATGATGGGATAATAATAATATTATCTACGTGTACGTATGATGTGTGAACACATGTATGGAAGAACAGTTAATGAGAATGAAAGTATGTTTTATTATAAAACTAGAACTCACTCAGCAACGCTGACTTTTATGTGTTTTCCAGTTCGCAGGTAGTGTTGCCGAGGATGGCACGAGGCGACTACTCAGCTCTTTTGGGATGGCATTCACTTTTTGATTATGCTGCCACATCATGTGTTGTGGGCCCTTAATGCGCGCAACACATCATGTTGCATGCAAGTGCAAGATTTCTTGATGATCCTGATAAACATGATTATTTAAGAAATCTTGTTTATGAAAGAAAAATATATGTTTGAATTTAATATCTTCTTTATGAAGAAGAATATATTTTCTTTTTATTATTTTCTTTCGGTAGAGGTCGCTGTATGACCCTATGATTGCTAAGGATTCGAATAAACGAGATTGTTCTCGTTTTCTTACGCATCAGCAGCAATCATAGAATAGTTAGGCAATGTAAGGAAAAGCTTGTATTTTGTAACCAAGACAATGATATAAAAGCTTTTATGATGAAATGTGAATGCATGTTTTATTAATTCCGCTGCGTATTTTATGATCATGTATCAAATGTAAGTTTTACGTGTGATGATGACCAACAGTAAGGTGCCCGGTGAGCGGGGCCTTACACTTTTGCTCCAAATCTAGACAGATGGTATGTCATCAGAGATCAAGGAGGTCAAGATGTCTATTTCTGGAAAGACATGCTTGATCTTCCTCTGCATGATTTCTATGACATGAGAAGGTACTATGAGAGTCTTAGGGATCCTGACCAATTGATGAAGAAAGGAATGGTCTTGATTCTAATGAGAACTGTCAATATCTGAGTATCCTTCCATTGTTTGGTAGCATCAGCCTAGGAGGAGTTTGTAAGGTTATACTTGAAACGCTGATGCAACCAAAGTAACCAAATAGCTTCCAGCACGCACGCATGCATGAAGCCCGCATGCATGAAGTACAGAGTAGAGCTTACACACTTCAAAGAAAATATTCAAAGTGTAGAATCTTATGAAGCCAAAGATCAAATCTTCCTAAGCCAAAGATGAAGTCTTCCAAAGCAAAAAGGCTAAAGACTGATTTCTTCCGAAGACAGATAAGACATGCTTTCTCTGATAAACTTTTGTATAAAGCTGACCAACTTTCAACTGCCACTCTGAAGACTTACCTACTTACACAAGTTGTGAAAAGATCCATGCTTTTATAAATATAGATTATGGTTTGGAGTCTGTAACTTTCTACTTTGTACTTTTTGTCCTTTTTGTAATATATTAGGATGTGAGCTATGGCATGTCATAGCCACAAGTTAAAAGGGAATCTGCCTGTTGACTGTACATTGATCTTGTTATCTAGATTAGTGTTTCCAGCTGACTTTCAATGTATAACCAGTTGTAGGATGCAGTATAAAGTATCTTAAGTTTTTATATTTATCTTATGTTTTATAACACATGTAATAGAACTTAAGAGTAATATATAACATTCTTAAAAACCATACTTATCTTATTCTTATTCAGTCTCATTACTTACTTGTGCTCTTAGTTTCTTTTACATAAACCATGTTCCCTATTTGATGTGTTAAGTGTTTTAACGCTTTCCTCATAGTGATATTGATTGCATTGACCATCCCTTAACCGGTCCTGCAGTATGTCACTTGAGATCAAGGAGGTCAAGACATTCACTTCTAGCAAAACATTCTTGATCTTCCTCTACATGATCTCTTTGATATGAGGAGCTACTTTAAGAGTCTGAGCGATGCTAACCAAATGATTAAAAAGGGAATGGTCTTGATCCCGATAAGCACTGTCAATAGATGAAGATCAAGACTCAAGCATCTCTTCTGTTTTGGTAGCATCAGCTTAGGGGAGTTAGTAAGGATTAAACCTAAAGGTTGATGCAACCAAAGAGCTCTCAGCATGCATGCATGAAATACAAGGAAGTTATTTCAAAAGATTTTATACAACTATGTGAATTATGCTAAGTATAAAATCTTCCGAAGCCAAAAGACCATATCTTCTGAATCCAAAGATGAAGTCTTCCGAAGTTTCAAAGATAAAGTCTTCCAAAGCTTCAAAGATAAAGTCTTCCAAAGCCAAAAAATAATTTCTTCCGAAGACAGAGAAAGCATGCTTTCTCCAAACCACATTTTGACAAAAGCTGAACCACTTTTCGCTACCATCTCTTAATACTCACCACTTAGGTGAGTTGGTGAGAAGTCCATACTTTTGTCAAACCGTAGATTAAGGTATTTTGTCTGTAAATTTTTTACTTTTGTACTTTTATCCTTTTTGTAATATATTAGGATGTGAGCTATGGCATGTAACAGTCATAAGTCGAAAGGCAATCTGACTTTTGACTCTACATTGATCTTGTTGTCTAGATTAATATTTACAACTGGCTATTAACGTATGGCCGGCTGTAGGATATAGTATATCTTAAATACTTGTCTTTATTTGCTATGCCTTGTAATTCTTGTAAAAAAACATGAGAGCAATATACATTATTCTTGAAAACCAATATTATCTTGTTCTTGTTCTTGTTGAAGGTAGCATACGATTTGACATAAACAATAAACTGTTGATTTGTTAGGTGTTCTAAGTCTCTCCTCATTGTGAAACTGTTGCATTGACCCCTTCTAACGGTCTTGAAGTTTTACTTAAACAATTTTAGTTAGGGTTATTAGATCTTAATAATCTAAACTTTCATTTATTGGTCGATATTAATCACAGCTCAGGAAATGTTTACTAACATTCTTAATTTTACATTATTTTCCTCCAACAAGACTTAACACCGTTGGTTTTTGTATGACGTTGACTACATCTATGGCCAAAACACTAAGCAGAAAGTTGAAATCAGCTATCAGGTCAGTGAATCTAAAAAGCCTGCACCATGAAACCCGCCAATCTTCACCTTCTGATTTAAACCAGTTAACTCATTAGAGGTAGATTTCAAGTGACAATGCAGACTATACACCCACAAACAGACCTCATAGAGGTTGGGCGGCGGCAGCAGAGTTGAAAAATGACTCAAAGCCCCATATCATTAAAATAACTAACTGGCGTTAGCTCTTAGTTAGTAAGGGATCGTTGGAGTAAAATAAACTAAAAATTAAGAGTTTGTAAATATTTCCCGAGTGGAGATTAACAAACAAACAAACAAACATACCCAGTGTCTCCCGCTGAAGAGCAGGGTCTGGGAGGGGTATATGGTGGCAAGTCTTTCCTCTATCTAGAAAGATAGAGAGACCGCTTCCGAAGAGACCCCCGACTCGTTAACAAAGGCAATAACAATAACAATCATAATACAACGCGTATACAAAGCATATAACAAAGCATAACAAAGGCAATAACCATCATAATACGAAGCATATAACACAATGATATATATCACAAGAAGAATTAGATAATGCGCATGTAACACCCAAAAAGGATAGATGAGGAAAACTACACCTAACGTGTGGGGTACGGCCATATGTCACCGTATACCCTTCCCACCACAAAACCCACTAAAAGTCATTAATTTTAATTCTACGCCTCCACTCACTTCTATCCTCGATCATGTTCTCAGAGAGATGCAAGTCCATCATATCTCTCCTAATAACCTCGTCCCAAGTCAACCTAGGTCTACCTCTGCTCCTCCTACCCTCTAAGCTGATATTCTCTACTGCTCGGAATGGTGCTGCCATCGTTCTCCTCTTCACGTGCCCAAACCATCTTAATCTTCCCTCTCTTATTTTTTCTATGATACACGCCACCTCTAGCCTCTGGCGAAAGAAGTCGTTTCTTATCCGATCCAATCTTGTGTGTCCACACATCCACCTCAGCATTCGCATTTCTGCGACCTCTATTTGTCTCTCGTGCGATTTCTTTATGGCCCAACAGTCTGTGCCATATAACATAGCTGGACGTACTGCCACTCTGTAGAATTTTCCCTTTAGTTTTGCCGGGAACCTCTTATCACACAAAATCCCTGATGCTGCTCTCCACTTGCACCATCCTGATTGTATACGGTGTGCTACATCGCTGTGTATCTCTCCATCTTCCTGTACGTACGAGCCAAGGTATTTGAACCTAGACGTCCGGGGGACCGCCATGCCTTGGATACTGATTTGGTGTCCTCTTCGGCCTCACCACTAAAGTTACAATGCATGTATTCTGTCTTAGAGCGACTTATCCTTAAGCCCCTGCGTTCTATTGCTGCTCTCCACTGTTCTAATCTCTCGTTAAGCACCGTCCTAGATTCTGATATTAAGACAATATCATCCGCAAACAGCATACACCATGGGACTGGCTGTTGTATAGACTTGGTCATCTCGTCCAACACTACTGTGAAGAGGAATGGGCTCAATGCCGATCCTTGGTGGAGTCCTACTTCTACCGGGAAGTAGTCTGTGTCTCCGACAGGTGCTCGTACACATGTTTTTGCCCCGTCATACATATCCTTTATTATTTTGATATACCTTTCTGGTACCTTTCTAAGTTGTAGACTTTCCCAGATGAGTTTCCACGGCACACTGTCATATGCTTTTTCTAGGTCAATGAATACCATATGCAGGTCTCTTTTCTTTTCTCTATATTTCTCCATTATCCTCCTTATGACGTGTATAGCTTCTGTTGTAGAGCGGCCTGGCATAAATCCAAATTGGTTTACCGCTATCTGAGTTTCTCGTCTAATTCTCGTGTCAACAATTCTTTCCCATAGCTTCATCGTGTGACTCAATAGCTTTATTCCCCTGTAATTTGCGCAACATTGGACATCTCCTTTTTTCTTATATATGGGGACTATGACACTGCTTCTCCACTGCTCTGGCATCTTTCCTGTCTTAAAGATAGTGTTGAATAAGTCCGTTAGCCATTGTAGGCCCTCATCTCCCAGGCACTTCCACACTTCAATCGGGATGTTGTCTGGCCCCACCGCCTTAGCCCTTCCCATTTTCTTCAAAGCTCTCTTAACTTCATCGACTGTGATGCTTCTACAATAACACTTGTTTTGTTGCGTCGTTTGAGTTGTTTCATCGATCTCCGTTTGTTGATTACGGTTCGTTATGTTGAAAAGGTTATGGAAGTAAGTGTTCCATCTCCCCTTGATGTCTTTCTCCCTCACCAAGACCTTTCCATCCGCGGCCTTTATAAACTTCACCGATCTCAAGTCCTGTCTACTACGTTCCCTTGCCTTGGCAATCTTAAACATGTCATGTTCACCCTCTTTCGTCTCTAATCGCTTATACATCCTCTCGTATGCTGTGTTCTTTGCCTCTGACACCGACTTTTTCGCCTCTCGTTTTGCCTCTTTGTATTTATCTTTTAGCTCTGTTCGTTCTTCCTCATTATTACAGCGTAAAAGCTCTCTAAAACTTTGTTGTTTAATTCTTATCTTCTCCTGTACATCTTCGTTCCACCACCAGGATTCCTTGTGACCGATTTTCCTATTTGTTGTAGTCCCAAGCGTTTCTTTAGCTGCTTGAATGACTCTAGTTGTCATATCCTCCCACTTTTGGTTTGTGTCTTCCTGTGGCCCACTCGGGTTCATTGGTATGATTTTATCTCTAAAGATGGTAATCTTTTCATCTTTGAGTTGTCCCCATCTGATCGTAGGTCTACTTCTCTTAGTTGGTTGGACACTTGCTCTCTTCAGTCGTATATCTGCCACCAACATGTGATGTTGAGTGACTACTGTCTGTCCCGGTATTGTCTTGCAGTCCTTCCACGAGCTACGATCTTCTCTCCTCATCAGCAAATAATCTATCTGTGTGTGTCTCCCGCCGCTGCTAAACGTAATTAGATGCGATTCTCTTTTCTTGAAAAACGAATTTATGATGCTTAGTTCATGCGCTAATGCAAAGTCAAGAAGCTCCCTACCGACGTCATTCCTCAGACCATACCCAAAGCCTCCATACACCAACGGGAAATGATCGTTGTCCTTACCGATATGCCCATTAAAATCTCCTCCTATGAATATTTTTTCTTCTCGGGGTATGTCTCCCATAACGTGATCTAAACTCTCCCAGAACTTCTTTCTTTCCGTATCCCCTAGTCCAACTTGCGGTGCATACGCACTAACTACAGCCACTACCTCGTCTCCTATTACTATCCTTAACAACATCAGTCTATCATCGATTCTTCTAACCTCCACTACATTATCCTGAAGTTCTTTAGCTACTAAAAAACCTACTCCATTTTTTGTTCCATCTGACCCTGAGTATCATAGTTTATACCCATTACACTCCTTTGCCCTCCCACCTCGCCATCTAGTCTCCTGGAGGCACGCTATCTGAACCTTACGACTCCTTAACACATCTATTATCTCTAATAACTTACCAGTAAGTGTTCCTACATTCCACGATGCCACTCGTAATTTATAACCCTTATTCCCTGTAGTTGCATCTCTCGTCACCGTACATGATCTCGGGACAACATGATGTCTCCTGTTATCTATTATACCTCACTCACCCAACGTGACAAGAAACACCTTAAAAAGAGGATGCCACACTAATAAAGCATAAACAAAAGCAGTCGAACACAATTACAACCAGCAACAAAAATATATCCAATCACAAGACAATGTGACTGGCACAATCAAATCCCTATTTAAAAGCAGAGTGCTGGTACCCCTAACCCAGCCAATCAGTCCAATATAAACTATTTAAAATCAGAACAAGTAGCTATTTAAAATCAGGGGTAGAGAATATGAACTAACAATCAGACTAGAAGCAGGGATATAAACTAACAATCAGGCTAGTAGCAGAGATATAACCTAACAATCAGAACAATCAGTCCAAACGACAAAATATAAATAGATCACCCAAATTAAACGAACAAGTAGCTATTTAAAATCAGGATGCTGGTACCCCTAACCCAGCCAAACAGTCTAAACTAACAGATCTAAACTAAAGGTATAGTTAAAGATATAAATGTAAGACGAGTAAAAACAGATATGTAGACCCGAGATAGATCGATCTCACCAAATGTACACCCAACTTTATAATTGCTCGATTTTGATGCTGGTACGGTCTATGAGGTTTCTGTGATGGTGTTGCGGGTGGTGGTGATGGCCGGTGGTGAGGCAGGGGCCTGGGGGCAGGGGAGCAGTGAAGGTGTGGGGGTGTGAGGGTGGTGGTGGGTAGAGGTAATGTGGTGACCGGTGGAGGGTAGGCGGTGGTGGCGGTGGGCGTTGGTTCCGGGGTGGGCGGTGGTGACTGGGTAGGCGGTGGGGTTGGTGGTCGCCGGTGAGGAGGTCGGCGGTGGGGGCGGTGGCGACTGGGTAGGCAGTGGGTTGGTGGTCGCCAGTGAGGGTTGGTGGTCGCCGGTGTCGCCGGTTTTGGTTTTGGCGAGGTGTGTGTCCGGCGAGGTGAGGGTGGTGGGTCTTAGGGTTAGTTACTTACCTGAGCGGGAGAGAGAGTTGAGGTCGCCGGTCGTTGGGGTCGCCGGTGGGGTTTCGTCGGCTGAGGTGGCCGGCGAGGTGTGTGTTGGCGGAGGTCGCCGGTGATAGATTGATGATTTGATGAACGTCGGAAGAGAACGTTGGAGAGAGAGAGAACGTTGGAGAGAGGATCCCCGAGTGGAGATTAATCTTGTCTATTAAATAAAAGTTCAAATTATTAAAATCCAATAATATTTTTAATTATTATGTGAAATTTTTTACAGGATATCAAATCTGAAATGGTTTATGATATTACAAAAGATTACAGTAGAGCAGTAGGGGTGTTCAAAAATATCCGAATCCGAAACCGAATCCGAAATATCCGAAAATCCAAAATTCGGATATCCGAAATTTCGGATATCCGAACTTCGGATATCCAAAATTTCGGATTCGGATTCGGATAGTGATTTTGAGAATTTTCGGATATTTCGGATATCCGAAATATCCGAAATATCCGAAATATCCATATAAAAATTTAAAAATATTAAATATTAATTAAATATTTTAGATATTTTCGCATATTTTGGATATTTTAACAAAAACTTTGGATATATAAATAAATTTCAATAAAAATTTATTATATTTTTATAAAATTTATTAAAAAATATAATTTTTTTTGAATTTCGGATATCCGAACAGATATCCGAATCCAAATCCGAAATTTCGGATATCCACGGAAGTTATTGCCGCTGAGATATGATACACAATTCACTAAAAAAGAATATGGTGACAATTTGTCCACTTCGGGATTTGTTATTGGTGCTGAGATATGATACACAAACAATATTACATCCACGGAAGTTGGATCGAGACATATGAATATAATAATAAACATTTGATAGCAAAAGCTTGGGCGACAATACAAATCAAAAACAAAAAAAGAAATAGTATTTAAATTGGATCCAACAGTTCATCGAAATCAATGAGCAGTTATAAGTGTTTCTATGAACCGCAATCCATCGAACCTTGGTGCAAATTTCTCCGGGCGACCACTTGTGTTCTCCCGACATGTCTGAGCAGTTTTCAATTGACGTTTCATTGTCCTACACAACAATCGGAACCAAAAGAGTTCAATAAATTTAGTTGAAGTACAAGATAAATAGAACACATAACACAACAAACATGAAAAAGAAATATTTTGTTCAATTGAAATCTAGAAACAGGTAGTTATGTGTGGTTTACCGGGTGAGTAAATTTGACGCCAGTACTAAAGACGGTTGTAGCTGAAGCGGACGCGGCAATGGAAGCTGCAAAGAGTGCAGGATTCTTCATGGTAAATTGAGGTTGAGAGAGAGATTGTTGTGTTTGTTAATGGGTTGGACTGTTATTTATATTTGCGGTTACCAAATTCCCGTGGCTGAGGTCCATTATATTTTCTTTTAAATGGATTTTATGTTGTACGTCTCCATATTTAATTATATTATGCAATAATGTCTTAATCAATGGCTCTTACTATATAAACAGCGCATCCCAACTTAAATACATCACAATCCGATCAACGTGTGATTTAAATTCAAGGAAGTATACGATTTGACATAAACAGTAAACTATAGTTTCATCTTATATTCTTGTTGGGTTTAGTGGCATCTTAGTTAGGTTATTTATCAAAACATTTTTAATAATTATTAATCAGACTATAATAGTCAACGTAGCAGAGTAAAAATTAAATATCAAAAGTGAACCCGACAGGATGTGCGTTACAAACAATGCAAATACATAATTATATTAACCTAATATAATAATATATAATATACATTGGTTAATAGATTACCGTATTTTGAGACACCGAGAGTTCAACGAAAAAGATGCTAGAATTACGAACATACACGAACAAGGAGAGTTGGTTATGCCGACAAAAGACGCAACTAAGTATTTGGCCTAGTTCGTGGGAGACAACAGCAACAACAATAAATGGCACCGACGATGGTTGCCGGCAAAAGCAAGGTTGGCGACGGCAGGGGGCTTTTTTGCTGTATCCGGTGGTCAAAGAAAAAGGACAATTTGAGTTGAATTGCCTTCTTTTTCTTCGTGAGTGGGTATTATATATGTTATTTTGTTTGTTGTGAAATTCTAAATTTAAGAAGGTAATATCCCTTATTACTAGGTCAAAACAAACAAAAAGATCAAGAGGTAAAATCCTCTTATGATCCTTTTTTATTATTAAAAACTAGTTGGTTTCTCCCTCGCGCTTCGCGGCGGGTTGAACCGATACCTTCTTAACTTGAAAAACGGCTTGGAAATGCCTGTTTGTTGTGGCTGCAAACTAACCGTTTACCATGCCATAACAAAAATGTCAAAGGCCATTTTTTACCATCATCGCCTATCATCCATATTTATAGAAGAGTGGCTGCAAACAGAACCATTACCAAAACACCAAAGAATATCGTTTTATCCCACATCATTGCCTCATCAACCGAATATACCGATACCAAGTAAGAGATAATCGTGACCATCATCGTGCCATTCCGTCTAAAATGAAGCTGTCTCCATCATCATCGACGTTAGATCTAACACTCAGTATAAATAACATGTTGTGGCTGTATTTGGAACGAATGCAACGCCACATGACAAGCACTATTTCGTGCATCACCATATCACTGCTACCGCGCACATCACTGGCCAAAACTTAACTTCACAACGGACCAGTAACTAATACCCAGAAACCAAAAAGACTACCCATTCCGTCTCAAATGTGTTACAGTCATCATCATCAACCCCACTGTGAATATACCACCAACAATCACCCAAGCCAACAAAACAACTAAAGAACAGGAGGACACATTTACAGCCACCTTTTATCACGTCTCAGATGAGCATGCGCTCAACATTATGGACCCGAAAGCAAGCATCAGATGAACAACAGTTCAACATCATCGACCACTTACAAACAATAATCGACAATAGCAACAATATCCCTACATCGTAAATAAATGAGTAGCAATCAGGGACAAATTAGGGTCTGGCCTGATCTAAATCAGAAAAAACCCAAAAAAATTCATCTCAGATGAATAGGTACTCATCGTCATCAAGCAACCCACATAAGAAAATCAACATAACCTGAAAAACCATTTAATTGAAATGAAACCCAAAACATATGTCAACAACAACAAAGAGCTCAGATCTATCATCAACAATAGGTGTTCATTAAAACCCACAACCATTAATCACATAGACATCAAAGGAATAACAACTAAATAGGTAAAAATAGGAGAAATATCGGCTTTGTTGCCGCAACATAAGAAGGCCGGTGTCGGAACCACACGACTACGTCTTAGATGGGGAACATTATCCCCCCGTTATCAACAACGTTACAGCTGAAGTAGAGGCCGCCTAGGGCAAAGGTCAGAGTCGGCGTACAACACCAACCTCTCAAACCCTCAATCTAGAGACGATGCGCAGGGTACATCTCCAGACAAGTAAGTCAGCCACCGCACACAGCGGTGTACGCATTGTTGGGCAGCTACACCACCAGATCCAGGAGCAGACAACAACGTGGGAGATGGTCGGTGAAACACCCCAAATTTTTTTTAAATACTTGCAACAATTTATATCAGAGTTTTGGTCCCAGTTCACAACAAAATTTGTCACTTGTAGTGACATGTCATTTCTTAACTTATATAAAAGTATTACATGAAAAATAACGTTTTACAAACTTTTATTACAATATTTATTATATTAAGTATTAAACGAGAGTAGGGTTCCTTCGTCAGTCCAGTCTCGTCCGTGAAGCTTTAACCATTTATTGGCGCTTTTCCTGAAAATGTTTAAAAATATTTTTATTAGCTTTCGCTAAGTAAGTACACCCCTTTATTTAAAAAAATATATTTTTATTCATTGGAATTTAATATCCAAAATCTTTATTCATTTAATCCTCTTTACTTCTTTGGAATCCAACACCCGAATTCCTTATGGGTTTATTTTTAACCCTTGAGGATTATTAACTCATCTCTTTATATTTGTGGAGTTCAACACCCGAACTCCTTGGGATTTCAACACCCGAAATCCTTACATATATTTAACTTCCCTTTTATATATATGGAGTTCAACACCCGAACCCCTTGGGATTTCAACACCCGAACCCCTTAGGATTCAACACCCGAAATCCTTACATATATTTTACTCCATTTTAAACTAGCAATACACATACTTGGACCCGTAATCATATAAATCATTTCTCCCATAATCATGTTTATCATAATAAATAAATTTAAATCATATGTAATTGAACACGTTTCATCTCCACATATTACATACAAACTCATAATAAATAACACATATATCATGTAATTAAACGTATAACAAAATTTAGTTACGGTCAGTGTACTTACCTTCTCAAACTTAATGAAGTACTATATGAAGCTTGAATTCACGGGTCACTTATTACATCTTCAATTATCACTACTAGCTTAAAATCATCTAATTCTTTGCTATTCTCTCGGCTCTTTGTATTTTCCTATTAAAAACTTTTGACTACTTATGAATGGATGGAGAATATGTAAATATATCTATTCTTAGGCCACTAAACTTAGTAACCGTCTTTACAATTAATATATTTAAAATAATAAAGCTTTTGATGAACTAGTATTTGCACATTACACGTGTACTAGTTTGGTGTCACAATTCTAGTACCTTTCTTTACTATATTATCCATAATCCATTATTTATGTTGGTACACATGTTCCCAGTTCTAGTCTAGTGAGCTCAAATGTAATAGACTTCTATCTTGTAATACATATGTCATGTTCAATCAATCTAATGAGAATCTCTTCTTTATATGGTTGTTGATTATATAATGTTGTATCTAATTATATTATTAGTTGTTACACGCATAATATGACCATGTTATATAGGTTTACAGTTGTGAGACACAGCTCTGAATCATTAAAGGTTCAAGAATGTGTTTGACTAAGAATCTTATTCAGTCGCACGACTGAACCATGCGAATGGTTCAATCGCACGGTTGAACTAGGAGATTGAGTTAATCGCCCATTTGAGTCATAAGACTGACTCGAGCATACGAATGAATCAATCGTATTACTCAATCGCACGACTGAGCCAGTCGCAAGGCTCAGTCGCACGAATGAGATCTGTAACCTATAAATACCACTTAATTCGTGGAAAAACGGAACACTTCGAATATTCACAACCCTAGTTGACCCAGAGCACCCTGTTCGTCCATTCCAACTTCACAGAACGTTCCTGATCATTGCTAATCAATTCTTAACGTTTTCAAATCGTTAGTTTTGATCCGGATTACGTTTTCCCTGATTGGATCGCCAATCAAATAGGATTCCGCACTATTTGATCTGGTATAACTTAGAATCAGTTAGTACTTCGTACGTACACGGTCCTAACAAGTGGTATCAGAGCTTTGGCTCTTGATTCTTCGTTGATTCAATCGTTTTTGTGAAAAAGTCTATGTTTTTACGCGAAAAGATCCAATCTTTTTGCTAAAAATCGAGTCTTTACGTGTGGGTGTTCTGAAAAATCAGTATTTTTCGAGTTTCAGCCATCTAGGGTGCAAATACTTGCGTTCTAGGTCAAAGTGTTCAAAAATCGTGTTTACAGCCAACCCAATCGCACGATTATCTCAATCGTACGACTGAACCCATTCGCCCAGGTCTTTCGCACGTTTGAGTCAGTCGCCAGTCCATTCACCCGATTGAGTCAGTCGTTCAGCCAATCGCCCGATTGAGTCAATCGCCAACTCCAGTCGCCCAGCTGAGTCGTTCGGTCTGTTCAGTCGCCTAAGTATCTCAGTCGCCTGGTCAATCATCCGTTTGAGTCCAATCGCATACAGCTAGTGTCAGTCGCATCCCAGTCGCACAGCCCAATCGCATTAGCAGTTTAATTCACAAGTTAAATTAATAAAATAATGGACTCAGAAAATTATGCCATGTCAGCTGGAAAGGATTCGAGGATACAGAACTTGTCGTTACTGGAGAATGAGATAGGGAACCATAACAAGCCACCTAAACTATTGACTATAGAGGACTTTCCACAATGGAGACAATGTTTTGAAATTTATCTTAATGGGGTGGATACTAACTTATGGAACTCTATTGAGGTTGGTTATAAAATACCCGTGGGGGATGATGGTGTTCCCTTGACTTTGAGTGGACTCTCCGATACACAGAAGGTTGCCTACAATGCAGAGAAGAAGGCCTATGCTATTTTGACTCAGTCCATTCCTAAGCCCATTTTTCACCAATACTCAGAGCACAAGCAAAGTAAAAAACTGATGGAAGTTCTTGAGAAGAGGTATGATGGGAATGCTAATTTAAAGGCACTGAAAGGTAAAGCATTGAAGAAGGAGTTTGATAACTTTTCAGCAATTGGGAATGAAAGCTTGGAAGAAATCATCGATCGTTTCTATCATCTGATGAGTGAACTTCACACTCATGGTATTAAGACGTCAATGGAAGACAAAGTTTCAAGCTTGGCAGATGGTCTACCTGAAAAGTGGGATTCATTCATTTCCACTCTGCGATTTAACTCAGTTTTAGAAACCTTGGATATAAATGACTTTATTCTAAAACTGAAAGAGGAAGAAGTACGCCACAAGTACAAGGCAAAGAAGGGTTCTTATGCTCAAGATCCCTCACTCTACAATGTCACTCCTACTTCCACCCCTGCTGCAAAGTCATCTGGTGCACCTCTGCAAACAGCCTTCGTGTCCAATGCATCCCCAACTGCTGAACAAGGCTCATCATCTGCAAATGAGTCTCATGGTGCATCTGGAGTTATTCAAAATTCCACTGTTACTCAGTCTGCAAAGTTGATGACAGATAATCTGGGAAAAGTAACGGTGGAGGTTGCTAAAGAGCACATGGATTTACTTGCTGCTGTTGCGCATTCTTACGATGGTTTGGTGGCGGGCAAGATTGGAAATTGCCACCTTGCTGATGAAGATTATGAGCAAGTAGATGAGAATGAGCTGGAAAGAATGGATATTATGTGGGCTCTTGCAAGTGCTGTCCGAAGAGCCAAGAAATTTGTGAAGAAAACAGGGCAAAATCTCGTGGCTACTAAAGATACAACCTTTGGTTTTGACAAGTCTAAAGTCACGTGCTTCAATTGTGGAGAAAAGGGCCACTTTAAAAGAGAATGTTCGAAGCCTAAGAAGACTGGGAACTGGAATCCATTTTCCTCGTTCAATAGGCAAGATAAAGACAAGAAACCATCGTCCACGAGGAGTAATTCTAAAGCTATGGTAGCACAAGGAGATGAAGGACAAGACTGGTCCTTTCGATTTGTGTCTGATGAAGCTAACATAGCGTCTGTGGAGGACTTGAACGAAGACTCAGCAAGTGAAGGGGAAAGCTCAGCTGAGGTTGATACTGCTGATTTAGAAGAGACGTTTGATGTTGTTGATGAAATTGTCCAGAATGAGTTGAATTCAGAATCTGAAACTCAATCTACGTCTCAGAATGCTTTCATGGCTGGCACGTCAACATCTACACAGGTACAATCTAAAGATGAATTATTTGATAAACATGCTTGTGTTGAATGTGATAAATTTAGGGAAAACATTGATCTAAAATTTGCTAGGTTGTTAGAACACAACAATAACTTAGTAAATGACTTAAAACTGTGCTCAGAAGATAATCGTGTCTTAAAACAAAATGAGAGCAGTTATAAGGAGAAGTTAGATGCATTGCAGAAGCAACTAAAGGAAACTGAAGTTGTTGTCTTTAACCAAGAAAATGACATTAAATACTACTTAAAGACCATTGAGGAGACTAAAAAGGACAAAGCTGTTTTACAAGTAGAAAATGAGTCTTTGACACAAAAACTACATAGTTTAGCGAGTTCTTCGCACATTTTGAAAAACTTGGTTAAAGAACGCAACAATGGGGAGGGATTGGGTTACAAGGTAGTTCCACCACCACATGAGATCCTTTTGAACACAAAACAACGTCCAATTAATAACAACCCAATTAAGGATCATGTGGTGACAACTCCTCTGGTTAGTGATCCGGACACATCAGTTAAGCCTGCTTCTCAGGATGATGATCAGAAAACCTTAGCATCAAGCAAGGTAAATGCTGAGAAACAGGTGGAAGCAAATGTTCAAATATCTCTTGGTTTGGAGTCAAAATCAAATATAACACAAACCAAGATATCTAAAACCACTCAAGTTAAATCAGTTAAAAGGGATAATATTCAACCTCCAAGACAAATTAATCAAAACATTAAACAAGTTAAGTTTGTTAAATAGGGTAAATGTCCAAAGACTGAGACCAAAAGGCCCATTCCTGAGGTTTATTCACCGCCCCACAAGAGATCTCCTAGCCCTGACGAATGGAGATCCTGCTATACTTGTGGTCAGCGCGGTCATATTTCGACTAACTGTCCTCGCTATCAGACACCAAGAACTAAGATTGAGCTACACGACAAAGTCAAAATAGATTCAAAACAGTGTTCTAAGACTCCAGTTAGATCGAAAACCCCTATTAGGTCTAAAACACCTTCTAGGTCGTTTTCGTCTCCATCTCGCCAAAGGCAAAATAGACAAGTCTCTGACAAGTCCGTGAATTCATGATGGTTGATTCCTCTGGGAAACCCAAGCCAGTCAAGGCTTAGGTCCCCCTCCTTAACTGATGATTTTCTCATATGTGCAGGTTGTCCGCTATAGTGCGTCTACAAATACATGGATCGTAGATAGAGGAGCTTCCAGGCACATGACGGGAAACAAGTCTCTCCTTTTCAATGTCAAACAAATTAAAGGGGGACACGTTTCATTTGCTGGTAATAAAGGAGGATACATTACCGCTCAGGGCGAAGTAGGTAATGAGAAGGTAAAGTTTGATAAAGTAAATTTTGTTCAACAACTAGAAAACAATTTACTTTCAGTGTCTCAGATATGTGACAAGGGCTTCAAAGTTATGTTTGACAAACGAAAATGTTACATACTGAAAAAGGAGATGGAGATTCCAGAGAAGCAGGTTTTGATGTCTGCATCCAGGTACAATGATTTATATGTATTGGATATGTCTAATGCTTCTACCTCTGAGTCTACAGCTCAATGTTTTCTATCAAAAGCGACAGAGAAGGAATCCATCTCATGGCACAGAAGGATGGGACACATCAATCACAGGAAGATGAACCATCTGGTTCACAACAACCTAGTTGAAGAAGTTACAGTCAAGAACTTCAAACTTCCTGATTTTTGTGTCTCATGCAAGAAGGGAAAGCAGACCAGGAAATCTCACAAGACCAAGCACGTCAACTCAATTGAGATGCCCTTGGAGTTGCTACACATGGATCTCTTTGGTCCAGTCAACACAAAGAGTATAGCAGGGAACTGGTACTGCTTTGTAGTCACAGATGACTACTCAAGATTCACATGGGTGATGTTTCTGAAAGCTAAATCAGAAACGTTTGAATCATTCAAGGTGCTCGTCACGACTTTGGAGTCACTCTACAAGCTGAAGGTGAGGAAGATCCGTTCTGACAATGGCACAGAGTTCAAAAATCAGTGGATGGATGCTTTCTGTAAGGAAAAGGGAATTGTTCATCAGTTCACTTCCGCATACACGCCACAGATGAATGGAGTTGCAGAACGAAAGAATCGGAGCTTAATTGAGACTGCGCGAACCATGTTAGCTGATTTAAAGCTCCCAGTTCAGTTCTGGAATGAGGCGGTTGCAAATGCCTGCTACACGCTTAATCGTGTATTAGTAGTCAAAAGGCATAGCAAGACTTATTATGAGCTACTTCTGAAGAGAAAGCCAAATTTGGAGTATCTGGAACCATTTGGAGCTCCATGTACATTGCTGAAGAAGACTCAGGATGGCAAGTTCAGCGAGAAAGCTGATCAAGGAATATTCTTAGGATACAACATCCCAGACAAACGAGTTTACAATAACTCGACAGGTCAGGTAGAGGTGTGGTGCAACGTGGATGTTCAGAGATACATCACCCCTCCTGCTGGAAAAGATCCATCATCATTCTTCGATTATGATGGCTTTTTCAAATCCTTCAATCTTCCACAATTTGATTCAAAGGATGAGGTTGCTACCCAGATGATGTATGATGTTCTTAACTCACCGAATCTGGATTCAAGCAACATCACACCTACTGATGGTGCCTCAAGTTCCTCAACTCCTGCTCATGAAGAGAGTGATGATTCATCAGATGATGAAGAAGCAGCTGATTCTAATCCTGCGCCTACAGCTAATCAACAAAGTGAGTCATCAGCTGCTGAACCAGCTGTGGGAAATCCGGATACTGAACCAGTAGTCACCAATCTGGATTCTGAGGTTGTGGTTCCTACCACACCAATGACTAGAATTAGTGTGAATCATCCCCCCACGTCTATCATTGGGGACATTCAATCCGGTGTGCAGACAAGAAATCAGCTGTACTCTGCTGATTATGCTGCTGTCATGGAGAAGGGTTATGTCAATGACGGGGCTTTCTCATGTTTTGTTTCACAAATCGAGCCTAAATATGTCTGTGACGCCCTGAAAGATGAGGCCTGGGTCAATGCCATGCAAGAAGAGCTACTCCAGTTCAAGAAACTTGGAGTCTGGACACTAGTTGACAGGCCGAAAGGAGTTAAGGTAATTGGTACCAAATGGGTACTAAAGTGCAAGAAGGATGACCAGGGTGTTGTTATCAGAAACAAGGCACGGTTGGTTGTTCAAGGCTTCAGACAAGTCGAAGGATTCGACTACAATGAAGTCTTTGCTCCCGTAGCTAGAATGGAAGCTATACGTATCTTTCTAGCCTACGCCTCTTACATGAAGATCAAAGTTTATCAACTAGATGTTAAGAGTGCATTCTTGCATGGGGAAATCCGTGAAGAAGTATATGTCAGTCAACCCGAAGGATTCGAAGATCCTTATCATCGGGACAGAGACTACAAATTAGACAAGGCTCTGTATGGGCTACATCAGGCTCCTCGAGCTTGGTATGAAAAGCTCTCCACCCATCTGCTGAAGCATGGTTTTCGCAGGGGTGTAATTGACTGTACATTGTTCATCAAAGAAAAGGATGGTGACTTGCTTATGGTGCAGATCTATATGGATGACATCATCTTTGGATCTAGAAATGAAGCTTTTTGCAAAGAGTTCGAATCTGTGATGAAGGCAGAGTTTGAAATGAGTGCAATGGGAGAAATGAAGTTCTTCCTAGGATTACAGGTGGATCAAACACCAACCGGCATTTTCTTACATCAGTCCAAGTATGTCGGCGATATTCTAAGTCGTTTTGACATGGAAAATGCGTCTGCTGCCGGTACCCCTCTTGCCACAAATCATGATGTGGCTCCTGATGAGAATGGGGATTTGGTGGATGCCACTATGTATCGCGGGATGATCGGATCTCTCATGTATCTTACTGCCTCGCGTCCAGATATCATGTATGCCACATGATTATGTTCTAGATATCAAGCGAAGCCAAAAGTGAATCACTTGATTGGGGTGAAAAGGATTTTTCGTTATCTGAAGGGTACTCCAACACTGGGATTGTGGTATCCTCATGATGATGACTTCGAGCTTACTGCGTACAGCGATTCAGATTATGGTGGCTGCAAGATGAATTTCAAGTCTACATCAGCAGGGTGTCAGTTCTTTGGAAGACGGTTAGTCACGTGGCAATGCAAAAAATAGACCTCGGTTGCTCTATCAACCTGTGAAGCTGAATATGTTGCTGCTGCGAGTTGCTGCTCTCAGATCATCTGGATTCAACAGCAAATGCGTGACTACGGTTTGAAATTTTCTAACACTCCTATTTATGTTGATAATTCTGCTGCCATAGCCGTCACTAAAAATCCTGTTCAACACCCAAAAACAAAACACATCGGGATTAAATATCATTTCATACGCGATTGCTATGAAAAACAATTAATTGATGTGATTAAAATTAACACGGATTTTCAGCGCCCTGACCTTTACACCAAACCGTTTGATAAACCAAGATTTTTATATCTGCTAGAGGTCAACGGCGTTAAAAAGAAAAGTGATGTGACTGCTGAAGAAGCAGATACATAGTCCGACTCGTGTCTATTCGTTTATTTTCTTTTTCCTTCATTTTTTATTTTATTTTTTAATTCCCATGTCGTATAAAATCCAAAAACACAAAAAGATTTTTTTGTTTTAGAATTTTAGGGGGAGATTTATTTCAGTATGCATTTACTTAAAAAAAATGGGGGAAGGTGAGTAAAGCTGAAAAGGCAAAGACAACAAAACAGGAAATGTGACTCGACTAAATGGAAGATGATAGTACACAGGCATCGAGTTATTTGGAACAGAAAAATGAGTTTGAAATCAAATATGTTAATTAATTTACTGAAAATGTAAAACATCAGAGAAGACTAAGTCTAACAAAATGGGAAAGTGATAGTACGTTTGATTGTTACTGTAATTACACGGAGAAAGTTGATCTAGGGAGGTGCTAGTTCATCATATGATGTGTCAGTAGATTCAACATAGTAGACAAGTAGACTTCATTGGTAAACTTAATCTAAACTAAAAGGTTCAATCAACTGTGGGTTCCCATCTTATCACTGGTTAACACAATCAGTTCTTCCGATAAGGGATAACGAGCAAATAAATGCCACCAAAGGTGTGCAAATGACCACAAAAAGAGCAAAAGCACGAAAAAATGAATACTAGCGTAATCAAGCTGATAACTTAGGTTGTTGGTGCGCTATGTGCAAAAGAAAATATGAAATGCTCTAACAAGGAGATAGGTTGTGTGCCTCTCTGCTGTGCGATGGCACTGACCTGAGGATAAGCATAACCTATATATTCTAGACTTCATTGTTGTTTGCCGCCTCTCTGCTGTGCGATGGCACTGACCTGAGGATTGGCTTCTCTTTGAAAGATCTAAGAATAGTCTCTTCTTGCAAAAATACCTAAAGACCGCTCGAAAGTTCTTTAAGGAATGCTGATTACCATATAAGTGTGGGATACACAAATGTTGTTTGAAATAATATAACGTAATACATTACCAATGTAAGTCAAAAGTCTGTGTATGAATTTAAAGTGGACAAGTATACTGACAATCGTTTTGAAAGCACCGACTAAAGTTGATGATCAAAGTGTGTTACGTATCATATCAAACATGATTCCCAGTTAGTACTTGGAAGTCTTAGATCAGAACAAACTATGATATGTAATCATGAAAAATGAAATCAACTCATAATGTTCCAGGTAATGGTGTATATGCTTGTCTGATTCCAAATGAGTCTGTTCCTGATATAATGTCAATGCTTATAGGCTACACGAACCTGCCCTAACAAAAATCACAAAAAGATGTTCATTTTTCATTCGTAGTTTAAATTTTATTTATTTCTTAGTAAAATGAGTCATGTCGGACTGTGTATACTGTTATCTGCTAAATGTCACTAAATGAGCTTAATGTTTATCTAAACAGATTGTTTCTGAAAGGTTAAAAGGATCACGTCTGAGGTGATCGGGTGGATAAATGGATCACGTCTGAGGTGATCGGGTGTTTAAATGGATCATGTCTGAGATGATCAAATGCAAATAATGTTTTATCAACTGTTTAAGGAAGACTATGTGTCAGCAAACGAAATAATTAAGATGGCACATGCATAGCCCAGTCGCACTCCTTTATCATGAGTATACTTATACGAATGGGCTATACGATTGAACTCAATCGTAAGATTGGACCATGCGAATGAGCCCAATCGGCCGATTGAAAGTGATCGATTAGGTCAAACGTGCGAATGGAGGTCAGTTGATCGAATGAAACTGGTCGATTGAGCGAATCGTACGATCCAGATTCAATCGCACGAATGAATCATGCGATTAGACTCGATCGTATCTCTTGATTTTGATTCGGCCGAATGAGAAAGGCGAATGAGTCCAGTCGGCCGATTGAACTGAGTCTGGCTATAAATAGCCCCCTTAGTCGATCGCAGACTTCATTCGCCCTAATATTCACGATTCGCACCGATACTCTGTCCGATTTTCGTTTGATCTTTAATACTTGTAATAAACGCATTCTGACCGTTTGTATTTGTTACACAGGTAATATGCGACACAAAGATGAATCAAAAACGTCAAATCTGATATGAAATCAGTCCGCATTTGCCCTAAAAGTTGCACCGTAACAAATCAACCAATAGACTGCCTTAAACACTTAACATGTTAAAACAAATGATTTAAGCAGTCTCAGTACATGATTGCGAGTCTAACAACCCTGATCTTAATGTCTAATTCGTAAAAATGATAAATCTCAGTTTGAAATGGAACAGTTTTTCTACGATGCGACTGGTCTCCCTGATGAACTTCAATCGCACGATTGAACGAGGCGACTCACTCAATCATACGAAAGAAGAATACGAATGGGTTGAGTGTGTCATATGACTGGACTCCAGAATGAATCTGATTCGCACGATTGAAAGGGACGATTCATCCATTCGACCGAATGAAACATGCGAATGGGTCATTCGGTGGACCGAGTCAATCGCAGGTTCAGTCTCACAAGTCAACCTAATCGCATACATGATCAACCAAATTGAAGTTCAGTCGCATATATGTCCAACCGACTGAACCCAGTCGGTTAGTTCAATCGCACGATTGAATCAGTCTGTTTTCCAAATTAGTCAAACTCTGTTTTTCAAGTATACGACGTATGTTTGCTATTGATTACAGGAATATGGCTAACAGGTGGACTATAAATCCAAAGCACAACATCTGTGCTAACTTGGATTCCACCTCAAGGAATGGAGGAGATTTTTCAGGGATTATAGACTTTTTGAGGCGATCTAGGATTTACAGAGCTATTTCCACACCCTGTACACCGTATCAGTCAGTACATCAGGCATTTTGGGAAGGTGCTACAGTGGACAGATCAGTTGAGCCCTACTGCATACGAAGTTCTATCTTCGGTAGGGAGATTGAGATACGTGCTGCTGACATCAGGAGAGTCTTGGGATTTGATGATGATGAGTCTCACCCACTCAAGATCCACCCGCTTACTGTACGTGGATGCTTTATGAGGATAGGGTACTATGGGGATATCACTTCAGGTGTGCTAAACAAGAGCAACTTGAGTCCCCCGTACAAGTACTTGGCGCACGTCATCCTGAAGTGCATTGCTTCGCGGAGGGGTGGTTTCGATGACTTATCGGACCAAATTCAGAATGCGTATGTTGCATTGGTCCTCAACCACCCTTTCAGCTTCTCCAACATGATATTTACATACCTGATAGAGAATCTCGAAGCTAAGGGGAAGGAGGGGTTTTGTATGTACCCCAGATTCTTACAGCTTATCTTCAATAAGAAGCTGCCTGACCTTCCAAAAGACAAGAGCGATGCTGTGCCTCTTGAGATCATGGATGACACCACCTTGGGAAGGATGAAGGTGTATAGAGGCAAGCAAGTGAAGCCTGCTAATAAGAGATTGATTGGGCATCTGGCCCGGGCTGATTATGTAGCCCTAGGAAGACGCAGGTGGCGTCATGAGGATAGTGAATCTGATACTGAGGTGATTGCTATTCCATCTGATGATTCTGATGATGATGACAGCCATGATGGCGATGCTCGGCCGGTTACATCTGGGAGCACTTCCACACATACAACCCAGCCACCTCCTCACACTGACACTACTACTGCTGGGTTCGTACCTCACTTCTGTCCACCTGATGACGATGAGGACGAGAGTGAGGAAGAGGGCTTGACCCGAAGGCAAGGCAGCAAGGTGGTTGCCACTGAAAAGGGGTTGAGGACTGTTGGAGGGCAGACTGGGACATCGGGGGATACACAAACAGAATTAGATCCCGCATACTCCCCTGATGCACCCAGTACACAGACTGCTGCCCCGGTATCTACGGGGAAGAGGAAGAAAACCATGGCCAGACCGCATGGTAAGAAGAGCAAGAGGCTTAGATTCACCACCTCCATCTCCACACCAATCACCACTGCCACCACATCCACCACATCCCAAACACCCCAAACCACCACCACTACTATACCTCCATTTCATACTTCCATATCTTCCCCTACCACCACCACTGTACCCTCCACTACAGCCATCCCATCTCCTCCCATCTACACCACAGCCATCACTACAACCACAACTCACCAAACCCAAACCTCATTTGCCCCTTCGAGCTCAGTTCTACCACCTGTTTCGGTGGTTGAGCAACTTGCTGCTCTAAACAGCATGGTGCTCCAGCTGCTAGCCTCTGATAAGGCTAAGACAGCTTAGATCCTCCAGCTGCAAGAGCAAAGTTCATCACAAGCAGCTGAGATTGAAAGATTGAGGGAGTTGACATCCTCACAAGCCCAAGTGATCACTTCGCAGACTGATCAGATCACAGGCTTGTTACAACACGAGGCTGAGACTGATGAGAGGATGGGAAAGCTAGAGGCGGCTCACAAAACTCTGCTGCTTAAGCTAAAAGGCACTCAGAGTGAGCACCTCAGGATCGGGGAAGGTGATGATGATGATGGTGAGGATGAGGACGATGATGATGAGGATGATGAGGATGATGATGATGGTAGTGATGAAAGTAATGATGGTGATGAGAAGAAGGAAGATGATGAAGGTGAAGGAGGAGAAACTGCCGGAGATCAAAGCAATAATGTTGCAGGCGAAAGGCGTTCTAAACACCGACATGATCAAGGACCCTCTTCGTCTGCTCCAACTGAAGAAACTCCGGAAATTCAAGACAAAAGTACTGTTTAGTTAGTCATGTTTATGTATTTAACAGACTTTTGTATTTGAAATTATGTTACATTTATTTAATGAATGTTTATATCTTATGTTAATGACTGTGTTTGATTATTTACTAACAAGTATTGTGTTGCATGTTTAAATCAAACAGATCCTAACTTTCAGAGAGACGAACATGATGTTGCTCCCCTCCAACAGCTCAAGTCTCAACTAACAATGATTCTTGATCTGCAGGGGATCGTCAGAAGGTCTGTGAGTTATACTCCTGAAGAAGGAGAAATTATTCACGACCTCACTGATGAGAACTGGCTGACATGTTTCGTCTGAATCCAGATGAAATTGTTAAAGATTCTCCAGTTTTTGATGATGCTGATGATGACGAACTTAAAGATGTTGAAGAAATTGAAATTGAACACATCACAGATCAGCATTATCCAGAATACACTGATCAAGAGGGAAACGTGTTTCCTGATCTGGTGAACAACCTTGACAGTGATATTTTGGATAAACTCCATGATAAAGAAAAAGGAGCGGAAGCCTCAACAAGCCAAGCTCAAGCCACGGACGCCGAAGTTGACATTCGAAAGGCAGAATGGGTGGCTTGCTTTACAGAGGTCCGAGCACAACGTACTACAGCAACTCAGAGTACCTACACCAAGTTATACAAAGTAAAGAAGAATATGAAGGTGTCAGGGAAGATTATAGCTTGGGCTCATTTTGATGACCTCGGAGTATATGCAGTGAAGAGGGAGAGGGGAATCGAGTACTTTAGATTCCCTCATGATCTGAAGACTCTCCCAGGTTTTGAACTCAACCAGTTGGCACGACTAAAGCTTCTTTATGCTGATCCGAAGAAGATGTCTGGCTGGTTTGAGGCTGCATTGAAGAAGGAATATAGGACCAGATGGGTAAACTTCAAACCTCAGCAGGCTACGAGGTACCTCAGAAGGTCTGAGGTAAGTCCCATCACTGGTCAGCCTAAGATAGTCCTGAAGTGGCGACCTCCGCGCACAATGTCCAGAATTCCACTGAGGGAGATGCCACAGGACTTTACCCCACACTTTAAGTGGTGGTACTATGACTGGCGCTCGGGTGAGGCAGTCATTGTTTTGGAAAAGGACGGGTCAATGGAAGCTATAAGGGTGTTCGACCCCATGTGGCTTATCAACTTGTCAACGTCTGATGTGTATACGCTGTACAAGTGGCCACTGTTTTTTGATACGCAGGATATTATGCAAGCACTACAGTTTCAGCACATAATACGTCTATGCTTTGCGCTGAATATCCATGGGGGGTTTCCAAAGAAGAGAGATTAAGAAGGTTTGAAGAGTTCAAGAAAGAAGTAAAGGTCTAGATAGAACTAGGTCCAAGGGGGAGTTTGTTGGTACACCGTTCCCAGTTCTAGTCTAGTGAGCTCAAATGTAATAGACTTCTATCTTGTAATACATATGTCATGTTCAATCAATCTAATGAGAATCTCTTCTTTATATGGTTGTTGATTATATAATGTTGTATCTAATTATATTATTAGTTGTTACACGCATAATATGACCATGTTATATAGGTTTACAGTTGTGAGACACAGCTCTGAATCATTAAAGGTTCAAGAAAGTGTTTGACTAAGAATCTTATTCAGTCGCACGACTGAACCATGCGAATGGTTCAATCGCACGGTTGAACTAGGAGATTGAGTCAATCGCCTATTTGAGTCATAAGACTGACTCGAGCATACGAATGAATTAATCGTATTACTCAATCGCACGACTGAGTCAGTCGCAAGGCTCAGTCGCACGAATGAGATCTGTAACCTATAAATACCACTTAATTCGTGGAAAAACGGAACACTTCGAATATTCACAACCCTAGTCGACCCAGAGCACCCTGTTCGTCCATTCCAACTTCACAGAACGTTCCTGATCATTGCTAATCAATTCTTAACGTTTTCAAATCGTTAGTTTTGATCCGGATTACGTTTTCCCTGATTGGATCGCCAATCAAATAGGATTCCGCACTATTTGATCTGGTATAACTTAGAATCAGTTAGTACTCCGTACGTACACGGTCCTAACAATTTATTTATATTTCTTTCTTTCTTTTTTTTACTACACTTGCACACTCACGTTGCACATATATTATTATTATTATTATTATTATTATTATTATTATTATTATTATTATTATTATTATTATTATTATAATTGTTATTATTATTGTTGTTATTATTATTAAATAAAATCAACACTCGTTTAAACATAACTTAGTTCAATAATAATATAACCCAAAATTTACTCGTTATATAATATTTAAAATACATATTTCAGATAATTTATTTTCATCCATAAAACGGGATGTTACAACTCTCCGCCACTTATTTAGGTTTCATCCCCGAAACCTTTTTATACATTGAATAATTCGGGGTAATACTTTCTCATTTCATTCTCGGCTTCCCATGTGGTATCGGAACCACGCCGGTGTTTCCACTGTACTTTCACTTGACTTATTTCTTTATTTCGTAGTTGCTTAACCTTACGATCAAGAATCGCCACTGGCTTTTCTATGTAGTTAAGCTTTTCATCCACTTCTATTTCATTTAACGGCACATACGTCGTTTCATCAGCTAAGCATTTTCGTAAATATGACACATGAAATGTGTTATGGATTCCATTTAATTCGTCAGGTAATTCCAAACGATAAGCCACCTGCCCCACACGAGCAATAATTTTGAACGGACCAATAAACCGCGGAATTAACTTGCCACGTTTACGAAAACGAATCACACCTTTCCATGGAGAGACCTTCAACATAACATAGTCTCCCACCTGAAATTCAATCGGGCGTCTTCGTTTATCAGCATACGACTTTTGTCGATCTTGAGCTGCTTTTAAATGCGCTCTGATTTGATCAATCTTTTCATTTGTCGCCTCCACTACTTCTTTATTAGCAAGTTCTCTTTGGCCAATTTCTCCCCAACATACAGGAGTGCGGCATTTTCTGCCATACAACATTTCGAACGGGGGCATTCCAATGCTCGAATGATAACTATTATTATAAGAGAACTATGCTAAAGGCAAATATTTATCCCAACTGCCACCAAAATCAATAATACATGCACGTAGCATATCTTCGAGAGTTTGAATCGTCCTTTCGCTTTGCCCATCAGTTTGTGGGTGATATGCCGTACTGATTAATAATTTGGTGCCTATTCCTTCTTGAAATTTCCTCCAGAATCTTGAGGTAAAACGTGTGTCTCTGTCAGATACAATAGAAAATGGCACACCATGCCTTGACACTACCTCGTTAACATATACTTCTGCCATTCGTTCAGACGAATAGTTTTCACGTATGGGTATAAAGTGAGCACTTTTTGTCAGACGGTCGACAATTACCCATATTGTGTCATATCCTTTTGCCGTTTTTGGATGTTTCGTTACGAGATCCATCGTAATATGCTCCCACTTCCATAATGGAATTTCTAGTGGTTGCATTTTCCCGTATGGTTTCTGGTGCTCAGCTTTGACTTGTAAGCAAGTCAAGCACTTTTCAACATATTTAGCAATATCTCTTTTCATTGCAGGTCACCAATATTCTTTCTTTAAATCATTATACATCTTGGTTGCACCTGGATGAATTGAGTACTTCGACTTGTGCGCTTCATCAAGAATCATTGTTTTGACATTACAAATTTGAGGAATCCAAATTCATCCAAAACGAACTTTAATTCCTTTATCATTTTCTTCAAAATATCAAACTTGACCAATAATTCTTTCACGCCTCAAATTTTCTTCCTTTAGTGCCTCCACTTGTGCAGCTTTAATTTGATCAAACAAGTCGGAATTCACAATCAGTTTATATGACTTTACTTTAATTGGAGCGTAACTCTCCTTCCGGCTTAAAGCATCAGCTACAACATTAGCTTTACTCGGATGATAAAGTATTTCACAGTCATAATCCTTGACCAGTTCTAACCACCGTCGTTGTCTCATATTCAATTCCTTTTGGTCAAAGAAATATTTCAGACTTTTATGATCAGTATAGATAGTGCACTTCGATCCATACAAATAATGCCTCCAGATCTTTAACGAAAATACGACCGCTGCCAATTCAAGATGATGGGTTGGGTAATTTGCTTCATGTGACTTTAATTGCCGTGAAGCATAAGCTATTACCTTTCCTCTTTGAATAAGCACACAACCCAATCCAACACGTGAGGCATCAGAATAAACTATGAAATCTTCAGTTCCTTCTGGTAGTGCCAGAACAGGAGCTTCAGTTAACTTTTCTTTCAAAAGTTGGAACGCCTTTTCTTGTTCTGGATTCCATTCAAATTTGGAATTTTTCCGAGTTAGCTTCGTCAACGGGGAAGCTATCTTTGAGAAATCCTGAATAAAACGCCGATAATAACCGGCTAAGCCCAGAAAACTTCTGACTTCAGTTGGGGTCTTAGGAGGTGACCATTTCATAATAGTCTCTATTTTGGAGGGATCCACCAAAATACCCTTGGCATTCACCACATGACCTAAGAATTGGACTTCTCGAAGCCAGAATGCACATTTAGAAAATTTTGCATATAACTTTTCTTTTCTTAGCACATTGAGAACCACACGAAGTTGCTGAGCATGATATTTTTTGGTTTGTGAATAGATAAGAATATCATCGATAAAAACGATGACAGAACGATCAAGCATAGGTTTACATACTCGATTCATAAGGTCCATGAAAACCGCTAGAGCATTTGTTAAACCAAATGGCATCACAACGAATTCATAGTGCCCATAATGAGTACGAAAAGCTGTCTTAGGTACATCTTCTTCTCGTACTTTAACTTGATGATAACCTGACCATAAATCGATCTTTGAGAACCAGCTAGCGCCTTGTAGTTGGTCAAAAAGATCATCAATTCTAGGTAAAGGGTACCTATTCTTGATGGTCAGCTTATTCAATTCACGATAATCAATGCACATCCGCATGCTACCGTCCTTCTTTTTAACAAACAATATAGGCGCACCCCAAGGTGAAACACTTGGGCGAATAAAACCTTTATCCAAGAGATCTTGAAGTTGAGACATCAATTCCTTCATCTCGTTGGGTGCTAGTCGATACGGCGATTTAGCAGCAGGCTTAGCTCCAGGAACTAAATCAATTTTAAATTCAACTTCTCTTTCTGGTGGAACGCCCGGTAGCTCATCAGGGAATACGTCAGGGAATTCTTCAACTATAGGGACTTCATCAAGTTTTCTTTCTTTCGTTTCTTTATCAGCCACGTAGGCTAGAAACACTTGATGTCCATGTCGTATGTAACTGTTGGCTTTCGCCATTGAACATACGATTATGTTGCTCTTTCTTTCTCCATAAATCCAGATTTGTTCTCCCGTTGGCGACATAAATTGAACAATCTTTCGATTGCAGAGTATCGACGCGTGATGCTGGGACAACCAATCCATCCCAATAATCACATCAAATTCCCTTAACTCTATCGGGATTAAGTCGATATCGTATTCCTCTCCTTGAATATTTACTTTACAGTTTCGACATATTTCGGATACGACGAAACTTTTATCACTAGCAATGTCAACTTCTAACACACTTACTAGCTTACTTCTAACAAAAGAATTATGGCAAGCAAACTTTATAGATACGAAGGATCTACTCGCCCCAGAATCAAATAAAACATATGCAGGAAGGAAGTTGACTAGAAAGGTACCTGTGACGACATCAGGTTCAACCTTTGCTTCTTCTGTGGTAATTTGAAAAGCCCTACCTCGTGGTTTTGGAGCTTCCAACTGTTTCATGTTCTCTAAGGCTCTCGATCCTTCCGCAGTCTTGGTAACCCTTGTTCTTAGCTCTGGACAGTCATTCCTCATATGACCCGGCTTATAGCAGTTATAACATAAGTTGACAGGGCTAACACACTATGGTGCTGTATGCCCTGGTTTCCCACATTTATAACAAATTGGGTTCTTATAACGACACTCCCCAAGATGCCTTTTTCCACAGAATTGACAGTTACCGTACTCTTTGATAGAGCCTGAACTCTTTACAGGCTTTATAAATTTTACTTTCTTTGCAGGTACTACAGGAACCATAACATCAACCTTTCTCTTCCCGTCTCTTTCTTTCTGTCTTTTCAGTTCCATCTCTCGTTCACGAGCCCAATTAAGAAGCTCCTCAAGACTTCCACATTTTGATGGAGAAATAAATTCTCTAATTTCTGTCTTAAGGATAAGATGGAACCGAGTCATCCACATTTCTTCAGAAGTGAAAAGCGAAGGACAAAACTTCACTTTATCATAGAAAACTCCAAAGATTTCATCCACAGTCTTATTGCCTTGACGCATATGAAGAAGTTCTTCAGTGATACGATCAATTGCAACACGAGGACTGAAATGTTTTAGGAAGATTGGTTTGAATTCTTCCCAGGACATACTTCTGATTCTTTCTCTCCCCTTCTCCTTCTTCACCATATCCCACCAGTCTTTAGCTCTTTCACAAAACTGGTTTGTCGCGAACATCACTTCATCGTACGGATCGCAATGACACGTATCGAAAATAGTTTCCATGGCTGTTATCCACTTTTGGCTGACCAAAGGGTCAATTTCACCTTTAAACTGTGACGGTTTACATGCCATGAAATCTGTATACGTGCAGTGACGTTTTTCGACTTTAGCTATTGGTGCCGCTTCCATATTATTCGTAGGTTTTTCTACGACCACTTCATTCTTTTTCAATTTTTCTTCTAGCATAATTCCAATAGAATTTTGCATTTCAGCTAAAAGATATGGGATATTGGCTTCAAATGCCTTTCCTACTTCAATGGCAATCTGTCTACGAATTTCTTCTGGTACAAACGTTGTATTCTTATTAAGACGAAGTGAATACACTGATCTTTCTGAAGCATTATCTACCTGCTTTTCAGTGTTACGACTTCCCTCGCCTTGTGTAGCATTCTCTCCTCTTTCATCCGCCATATTTCTCTAAACAATTTATTTATTTCACGTTAATTTTTTTTTATTCTAATGATTTCTACACTGCAAGCACTTATATAAGGCCTTAATGCTCCATACTTTATTGTCAAGACAAACAATATATCTAAGGCCAAAAAGTACTATATATGCATTTATAACATACTACACATACACATCATTTTATGCATATATACTCCCCATCCCCACACTTACTCTTTGACGTTTTTAACACAATATGATCTTTGGAAATTTATAATGATATGATATATTACCCTCATACTGGCTAGGTATGAAAACAATATACTATACTCATCATAATTTTCCAACTACCATATGATATCTCAAACATACAAATTTCAGTGTACACATATTTTCTCATATGTTTTCATAAAGCACCAATACAAACTTCCCATTTATCTGCTTCCCTGGACCGTTTCTGGACTGAACCCTCCCGTTTTAATATCAGTAGCACTTATGGTTCGAGTCTAAGTATTTCTTTTATATACTTAAATCTCTCGAACCGTGCTCTGATACCAACTTGAAACACCCCAAATTTTTTTTTAAATACTTGCAACAATTTATATCAGAGTTTTGGTCCCAGTTCACAACAAAATTTGTCACTTGTAGTGACATGTCATTTCTTAACTTATATAAAAGTATTACATGAAAAATAACGTTTTACAAACTTTTATTACAATATTTATTATATTAAGTATTAAACGAGAGTAGGGTTCCTTCGTCAGTCCAGTCTCGTCCGTGAAGCTTTAACCATTTATTGGCGCTTTTCCTGAAAACGTTTAAAAATATTTTTATTAGCTTTCGCTAAGTAAGTACACCCCTTTATTTTAAAAAAATATATTTTTATTCATTGGAACTTAATATCCAAAATCTTTATTTATTTAATCCTCTTTACTTCTTTGGAATCCAACACCCGAACTCCTTATGGGTTTATTTTTAACCCTTGAGGATTATTAACTCATCTCTTCATATATGTGGAGTTCAACACCCGAACTCCTTGGGATTTCAACACCCAAAATCCTTACATATATTTAACTTCTCTTTTATATATATGTGGAGTTCAACACCCGAACCCCTTGGGATTTCAACACCCGAACCCCTTGGGATTTCAACACCCGAAATCCTTACATATATTTTACTCTATTTTAAACTAGCAATACACATACTTGGACCCGTAATCATATAAATCATTTCTCCCATAATCATGTTTATCATAATAAATAAATTTAAATCATATGTAATTGAACACGTTTCATCTCCACATATTACATACAAACTCATAATAAATAACACATATATCATGTAATTAAACGTATAACAAAATTTAGTTACGGTCAGTGTACTTACCTTCTCAAACTTAATGAAGTACTATACGAAGGTTGAATTCACGGGTCACTTATTACATCTTCAATTATCACTACTAGCTTAAAATCATCTAATTCTTTGCTATTCTCTCGGCTCTTTGTATTTTCCTATTATAAACTTTTGACTACTTATGAATGGATGGAGAATATGTAAATATATCTATTCTTAGGCCACTAAACTTAGTAACCGTCTTTACAATTAATATATTTAAAATAATAAAGCTTTTGATGAACTAGTATTTGCACATTACACGTGTACTAGTTTGGTGTCACAATTCTAGCACCTTTCTTTACTATATTATCCATAATCCATTATTTATTTATATTTTCTTTCTTTCTTTTTTTTTACTACACTTGCACACTCACGTTGCACATATATTATTATTATTATTATTATTATTATTATTATTATTATTATTATTATTATTATTATTATTATTATAATTGTTATTATTATTGTTGTTATTATTATTAAAGAAAATCAACACTCGTTTAAACGTAACTTAGTTCAATAATAATATAACCCAAAATTTACTCATTATACAATATTTAAAATACATATTTCAGATAATTTATTTTCATCCATAAAACGGGATGTTACAGTCGGTGGCACCACCTGCCTAGAACCTGATAGCCTTAGCCGCCGGCATGCAACGACGGAGACGACAGAGGAAGAGACGCGCGAAACAACGGCCTCATAGGGTTAGAGAACGGCCACCGACCGCAAAGGAGAAATCATGGAAGAAACCTCCACCGCCTCACATCTGTTAACCTTTAAAGCACAAAGCATAGAAACCGAGGCGAAAGTGAAATATTGGCATATTGGCGGCGATGAAACAAATAACGGAATTTAGGGCGGCCAGTCTCACTTCACACAGCACAGCGCCTTGCTATTTGCATTCATCCTTGTCCCTAAAATGCCCCAAATCACTGTTCATGGCCTTCCTTTTTTCATATATAGGGTATGACGACAGAGGAAGAGACACGTGAAGCAACGGCCTCACAAGGTTAGAGAAGGGCCACCAACCGCAAAGAGGCAATCATGGAAGAAACCTCCACCGCCTCACATCTGTTAACCTTTAAAGCACAAAGCACAGAAACTGAGGCGAAGGTGAAATACTGAAAATGCCCCAAATCACTATTCATGGCCTTTCTTTTTTCATATATAATGTAATTAGTATTCATCTTTTCGCGGACCCCGAGCCCTTCATATTAATATTAGCTCACGTTAACAACCGAAATCATAACCTAAGCGAGCAAAATTTAACGAGTCAGCGTTTAATTAAATAATTTATAACAATTATAAATTACTAAAACCCGATAAATTGTTCGTAAATGCCAATTAATCAAATTAAGTGGACTTTAGCATTCGTTGCCCAATGTGTAACTCTTACGAGCCATAGCTCGGTTTCTAACGTCAACTAATCGAACCCGTACATATAATCCAACAAGCTCCCACTTGGATGATATTTGATAGAATCTAACGTAGACCGTCAGCGGCGCTTTACCTGCACATGACCTCCCCCAACAAGGTATGACACTTTAAAATTATTAACCAAAATATCTTGTTTTAGTAACACCTTACTATATCAATAGACTTATGGTAATTATAGTCATTTATCCTTTCTATAAAATATATCAATTGAGTTATTGAGATTCATTCTTATATGGAGCTCAATCATTATTATTCTCGATCTAGATTCAAAATGGTCCAATCAAATACATAGTCAGTATGGGTGAGGCCTCATACTTCATCTGTTTAAACCAACGAGGGTGCCCATGTCTAACCGTTACATATAATGTAAGAGTACAAAATCCCTTATTAGCTACATACAACTCCCAGTGAATTTAAGAATTATTCCTGACCAAAGCCTTTATAACAGCTAGTTACGCGATAGCGGTTGATAGTGATCAAAGAATAACCCTTGGTAAACGGAAGTTCTAGTATGCATCTCAAGTCAGAGGATATTAAATGAGTATACCAATATCAAATCATCTTATAATAAAGATGGTTTGTGGCGAGTTACATCTAATTTCATTTATAATGAGGTACGTGAATTTAGAAGTCAATCTTTTGAGTCTAAATTTAGAATAATCTTAATTTAGAATTGTTCCCACAAGTCTGACCGACTTCGGATAATTTCGAATACAATATTCATGGATTAAACGTATTAAAATCGAACACAGTTATAAGATTAATAATTGTGTTTAAACAAGTAAATCAAAATGAATTCAACATTATAACTGTTAAAATTATTCGTACATCCAAAAATTAAATCAAAATATATCACTAGCTAATCTAAGCCCGATTGCATTCCTATGCTGATCATGCTTGTCTTGAGTCATGGGCTTAGTGAACGGGTCCGCTAGGTTTTGATCTGTGTCTATTTTGCTTATCATGATGTCTTCATGTTTCACTATGTCCCGTATATAGTGAAGCTTCCTTTGAATGTGCTTGGCCCTGTGATGAGATCTAGGCTCTTTGGCTTTAGCAATAGCACCTATGTTATCACAAAATATCTCGATTAGTTGTTGACTACTTGGAACCACATTGAGATCGGATATGAACTTCTTCATCCAAACAGCTTCCTTTGCAGCATCAGATGTTATAGTGTATTCAGGTTCAGTAGTATAATCTGCCACAACACTTTGCTTAGAACTTTTTCCAAAGATGGCTCCACTATTAAGTGTGAATACAAAACCAGATTATGAGCGGGAGCCATCTCGATCAGTTTCAAAACTAGCATCAGTGTAACACCTTACAGTGAGCTATTCTTCAACTCCTCCATATATTAAGAACATATCTTTAGTTCTTCTCAAGTACTTTAAAATGTCCTTAACTGTAGTCCAGTGGGCAAAGCCAGGGTTGTGCTGATAATGACTGTGCAGGACCGGTTAAGGGATGATCAATACAATCAATCTCACAATAAAGAGAGTGTTAGAGCACTTAACAGTTCAAATAGGAAATCGGGTTTTGGGAACAAGATGCAAAGAACAAAAGTAACAATGAGACAGAACTCAAGAACAATATATAAGGTTTTCAAGAATGTTGTATATTAATCTCACGTTCTTTTACAAGAGTTACAATGCATAAGTTTTACAATACAAGACCCTGAGATACTTTATGCTACATCCTACAACCGACTATACTTGGAAAGCCAGTTGGAACATTGAAAGACAACAAAATCAACGTATAAAGCTTCCGCAGGAAATTTAGGCTTCGGAAGATTTTATACTTATCATAATTTTCATGCAAAGTATAAAACTTCCATAGCAGTTCTACTTAGTACTTAGTGCATGCATGTACGAAGCCTTTGGTCGCTTTGATCACATTAGCCTTCATATAAACCTTACAAACTCCCCCTAGGCTGATGTTACCAAAACAGAGAAAGTTCTCTAGCAGTTGAAAGTCCTTATTAGAATCAATACCATTCCCTTCTTCATCATTTGGTCAGGATCCTTTAGACTCTCGTAATACCTTCTCATGTCATAGAGCTCATGCAGAGGTAGATCAAGGCATATCTTACCAGAAGTAGACATCTTGACCACCTTGATCTCTAATGACATACCATCTGTCTAGATTAGCAACAAAGGTCTAAGACAGGATGGGTCTTCCAGCTGTAAGAGGCTATGTTTGAGTAGGAGTTGGTTGTGCAGCCTCTTATTGCACTTCCTCTGGATGCTCTGACTCATTCTGAGGTTTGGAAGTGGATGTCTTTGACTTCTTGTATACACTCTTTAGGGCAATAGTTTTCTTCCTCTTAGCGGTGTTTAACTGAGAGGGCTGGTCTTGAGTACCAGGTTGTTCTATTATGCCTCTCTCAGTTGGGTCCTCTTCCTTCACAGGTTCAGAAGGAAAGGGAGTAGAACCCTATTGTGCATCAGAAGATGAATTTGGTTGTGAAGCAGCTGAAGGTCCAGGTTGTGTTTTCTGTGGTTCAACCTTAACCTCAACCTCGGGAGGAGCTTGGCTTGGTGGAGAATGCAAGTCCACAAGCTCTCCCTTCTTAATCTTCTACTTGATCACTCTAATATGCTCATCCATAGTGGATAGAAATATTGGACCAAGCCTCCTTTTGGAGAATTCATACAGATTCAAGAAGCTCATCATCCTTTGTCTGTCAGCAGACTTCTTTTGGCTCTTTTGGATGATGGCCCTTGACTTTGCAGCTTCTTCCCTCTTCTTTCTCTTAGCAGCTTTTTGTTCATTTGTGAACTGTTGTTCAAGATGTTTAATTTACTCAAATTCAATGTATTCATAAAAGAGGGGAAGAAGTGCAGATGTCTAATAGAGGCCTGTGGTAGTCAGTAGTTGATCATGTTTTGTCTGTCAGCTTCTTTGTCTAACTAAGGTTGTTTAGTTGCCACAGCCTCTCTCTTAGGACTTTTATGAACTAGGGAGAGAATAGAGCATGCTTGTACAGCCTTTTTTGCCTTCATTCTTCTTTGATCTTGAGGAGTAGTTTTGCATCCTCTGCCTCCTTCTTCTCCTTTCTTAGCTCTAACTCTGCCAGTTCATTTAACTCTTCTAAGGGAAGAGAGATGAGTTCATCAATGTTGTAGTTTCTAGTTCCTAAATAGTTCAATCTGGCAGCACTCAACTTATTATCTTGAGTGTTTGGCCTGGGGGTTGTCCTAAATGCAGCTTCCATGAAGCCTGATGAACCAGCTAAACTCTCTCCCCTTAGGTTCCTCTTCCTCTCTCTTTCCTCATTCTCAATCTCCTCAGTGGTCATTTTCCTCTTTCGTTTGTCACTCACATGCCGTGGTGACTCGGGTTGGAGAGAGCTTTGGCCTTCATTGCTTGGTTCAGCAGTCAAGCTCTGGCCAGAGAGAGGTTGTGAAACGTCTTCACCAATTAGTGCCTCACTGAGGGTACATGATGTTAGAGTGATTGACTCTATGATAATCCTCATAGGTTCAGTCACTAGGCCTACAGTCAAGGTTTCCCATTCGAAGCTAATCTTAGGGTCCACCTTAATATTCAGTTGACTAATGACATTGCCTGCTTGCATTTGTCTTCTTCTATGTCTGAGTTCTTCCATGATCCTGTCTTGAATTATCTAAGCTAATATGCCAGCTTTTCTATGTTAACTTAGGTCGACAAGTGACATATTGCCTAGAGAAAGGCTGTCATAGTAATTCATGGTCTGAAAGTTGAAGACCTCTTGCTGCCCTTGAAATCTATGCAGTATGAGGGCTCTTCTTTTAGCATCATACCTCCACCCATGCATTTCATTTGTAGCTCCATAGGATGGGAATGAAATTGCCCTTAGTATAGCCTCCTCAAATAGACTTTGGATGAGTGAGTCTACATTAATGTAAATTTAAGGAGGTTGCTGAGTTTGGACAATTGCAAGTTAGAGTGGTGAATCTTAGTGTCCATACTCTGAGAAGGACTCCTAGGTTCTGTGATTATAGCTACTTCCTCCCCCTTTTTGGCAGCATCACCCACTTGCATAGGTGAGCTGGAGGTTAAGTCAATTACATCCTCAGGTTCTTATGTTCCTGGTTGAATCCTTCTAAAGGGTCTTCTAGCTAGTTGCTCCTTGAGATCAGAAATCTTAAGTTGCTGATCATTGACCCTTCTTTGCAAGGTAGTCACTTAAGATTCCAAGTGACTAACCTTGGAGGCTAAATAGGTGCCTATTTTAGACAGTTTTTGCATTTTTAGTCTCAAATTCCCCTCATCTTCAGTAGAAGAATCACTAGGGGATGAGAGAACAGGACCTAAGTCTTCTTCCTCATCCCCAGCTTGGTGTTCTTTGCTACTGGTTTTCCCTTGCTCACTGACATCTTCAGTTGAAGTGTCAATGGGTTAGGTTGCCATGGTTGAGATTTTAATGATGTAATCAATTGCAGAAGTGAGAGCCTTTTCCATATGGATCTTCTAAACAGGTTCAGGAAAATCCACCTCAATGGGGGGTGGATGATGTGGGCTAGATATGGGTGACATAGAATTATTCATCTCTCTTTGAGCAGGGAAAGAGAAGAGAGACTGATGATACTCACTGAGTGTCATATCCTCATCATCATAGAAGTCTAGGCTGAGAATTGGTTGGTTTAGATCTAAAGGCTAAGGATGGTAGCTTTCCCCTGAAGGTTGTTCACTATAGTGTTGAGACTCTGAGTGAAAGCGTAAGGCTTCTTGGGTAATGAGCTCTTCAGTCTGAGCATGAGGAACCTCATGACTGAACATTTGTGAGATGGGAGTCGTTTGCTCCTCAGGATAAGTGGGAGCTCCAATGTCCACTTCTTCCTGTGTGGGTGCTAATATGGGGTCCTACACAGGTTGAATAACCTGAGCAGGGGTTCATTTGGATTTTCTTTTGTGGGTGATGGTTATTTGTCGCTGTGTGGGTTGTCTTGAAGTAAATATTCAATGATATGTATGACGGGACAAAAACGTGTGTGCGATCACCAGTCGGAGACACACACTTCTTCCCGGTGGAAGTGGGACTCCATCAGGGTTCAGCATTGAGCCCATTTCTATACACAGTAGTGTTGGATGAGATGACCACGTCTATACAAGTGCCAGTCCCGTGGTGCATGCTGTTTGTGGATAATATTGTCTTAATATCCGAATCTAAAAGGGTGCTTAACGAGAGGCTAGAACAGTGGAGAGCAGCACTAGAGTGCAGAGGATTAAGGATATGTCGCTCTAAGACAGAATACATGCATTGTGACTTTAGTGGTGAGGCTAAAGGGGGCACCCAAATTAGTATCCAAGGTATGGCGGTCCCACAAACATCTAGGTTCAAATACCTGCTCTCGTACGTACAGGAAGATGGAGAGATACACAGCGATGTAGCCTACCGCGTTTAATCGGGATGCTGCAAGTGGAGAGCAGCATCAGGGATTTTGTGTGATAAGAGGTTTCCAGAAAAACTAAAGGGAAAACTATATAGAGTGGTAGTACGCCCAGCTATGTTATACGGAAAAGACTTCTGTGCCATAAGGAAATCGCACGAAAGACAAATAAAGGTCGTGCAAATGCAAATGCTGAGGTGGATGTGTGGACAGACAAGACTGTATTGGATAAGAAACAATGTGTTTTAAAAGAGGCTAGAGGTGGCTTGTATTACAGATAAAATAAGAGAGGGAAGACTAAGATGGTTCGGGCACGTGAAGAGGAGACAGATGGCAGCACCGGTTAGAGCCGTAGAGAACATCAACGTAGAGGGTAGGAGGAGTGGAGGAAGACCTAGGTTGACTTGGGACGAGATAATTAGGCGAGATATTGTAGACTTGCCTCTGTCTGAGCACATGATCGAGGATAGGAGTGCGTGGAGGCGCAGAATTAAAATTAAGGACTTTTAGTGGGATTTGTGGGTAGGAAGGCTAAATGTAGCCTTGTTGTGTACGCATTCCTCATCTGCCCTTTATAGGTGCAACATGCCACTTTTTGTTGCATGCCTTTTTTTCCTAATTTTTATGTGTCTTATACCTATGTGTTGTATGCTAAATAATATGCCTGCTTTTGTTTGCTATTGCTATTACTTTTGTTTTCGAGTTGGGGGTTTCTTTGGAAGCGGTCTCTCTACCCCCCAAGGTAGAGGAAAGACTCGCCACCACCTACCCCACCCAGACCCTACTCTTGAGTGGGATATACTGGGTATGTTTGTTTGTTTGTTTGGGTTGTCTTGAAGTAGAAGGTGTCAGTTCAACACTAGCTGGTGCTGCTAGGTTGTCACCTTGAGCAATGAACTCTAACATTTTTCGGACTAGGGCTGTTTCTATCCTTAAGAAGCCAACAGTTGGCTTTCTTATTGTTTTAAAGATGCTGGTCTTCATTTGTCCTAATTTTAGAACATTACATGTTTCCCTAAATTGTGAGACCAGTTCAAGGTTGAGAATGTGCTGGACATATCTAGGAAACATGTAATATTCTAAGGACTCTAAGTTTCCAAGCAAATTATTATACACAAATTGTGAATACCTGAACAGACCCTATGAACCATCCCATGGACTATAAAAAGAGGTCTTCTAGAATCTGGTCCCAACCTCCATGTTTGTTAGACAGACTGTGGATAATAACATGGAGGAGGTATTATTTTGAGGAGAGACCCTCCTTTCTTGAAGGTTTTGACTGAGAAGTCACCTTCATAGCCCATTTGCTCAAAGAAGTAGTTTACAGTAGATTTTGGAAAGGACAATTCACGTTCTGCATCATCCAGTTGTAGGTGAGAGTTTATTGAAGCTGGAGTGATGAAGATTATCTTCCCCTGCACTGTGGCAAATAGTGCCTTCTCCCCATCCATGGTGACGTCTTGGATGGTCCTCCAGAAATCCAATAGTTGATCCTCATAGAGTGGAGGATCAATGGCAAGGGAGGTAAAGTAGTGAGACAAACAAAGAAAATGACAAACCTCTGAGAAACTTGGATCTTTCTCAGAGTTTAACAGAGCAACCTGATTATGTTGTCTGTGAAGCTGCATGGAAAAATCTTGTTGGTTTCTACGATCAAGGTTGGCCATTTGTGGTAGCTTTGAGGTGAAAAAAGATAAGAACAAAGGTGGTGGGTGGGAATTTAGGTTTACAGAATTTGCAGATGAAGAAGATAGTGAAAAAGGGAGGAACCGTTAGGTATATTTATATGAAATGGACGTAAGACAAAGTTAATACAAAAGAACAAACTTTGAAGTCTGAAGTCGGTCCCACCTCTAAGAAAGTGCCCAAAAAGGTAGTTTTCTTGGAAGTTGAAACTTTTCCGAAGGTTGTTTGTCTTCTGAAGCTTTTGTGAAAAACATCCGAAGCCAAATTTTGACTTCGGAAGATATTCCCAAGCTTAGTGAAAAATGGCTTCGGAAAAAAATTTACTTGTAATATTTTCTCTTCCGAAGAGTATTTGGTTTCGGAAGATATTAAGAGTTGAAAGTTTTATTCTTAAGGAGAATAAAACTTCCGAAGCTTAAGTGCTTTCGGAAGAAATTTGTTCTTCAATTTCACATAAGTACTTAGCAGCATATTTTGGCTTCGGAAGAAATGTTTACATTTCTTTTAAGTAGTTATGTAATTTGAAAACATAAAATGTAAATTTCTTTTAGCAGCATAAATGGTAAATTTCTTTTAAGTAGTTATCTAATTTGAAAACTTAAAATTCTTCCTAAGGCAATATTAGTGTCTACCGAAAGAAAATACTCTTGAAATTTTCAAAATGTTAAGGAATGTCATTTGAAAAAGATTTTCTCCTAAGATAAACTGGACTTATATAGGTGATAATTTAGACAGGGTAGGACACACAATTCTTTTAGAAATAATATAGATTAAGTTTTAACAAAATCTATCAAGGTTAATAATCCCAATAGCTGATACAAGATATTTAAATCTTTGTTCATCAAAAGCTTTTGTGAACAAATCAGCATATTGTTCATTTGTATTAAACTTGATTAGTTTTATCAACCCCTTTTTATGATTATCTCTAATTAGATGATACCTCATGTTGATGTGCTTTGTCCTTGAGTGCTATACAGGATTCTCTGTGATAGAGATAGCACTGTTGTTGTCTATGTGGATAGGAGTCTCTTTGAAGTTATGTCCATAGTCTAGCATCTAATTCTGAATCCAAAGTACTTGAGCACAGTAGCTTGCAGCAGCAATGTATTCAGCTTCAACAATTGATGCAGATACGCATGATTGTTTCTTGCATTTCCATGAGACTCTCCTTCCACTAAGGAATTGACATCCCTAGTTGTGGACTTTGCAGTCATGTTGCAACCATCATAGGCACTATCTGTATATGCATATATATTAAAGTCAGAGTTCTTTGGATACCAAAGGCCAAGCTTAGGAGCACCTTTGAGATATCTAAGAATCCTTTTGATAGCAACTAGGTGTGACATCTTGGGGTTAGCTTGATATCTTGCACATATGCATGTAGCAAACATGATATCAGGCCTGCTGGCTGTAAGATACATGAAAGACCCAATCATAGCCTTGTAAAGATGTTCATCTACACACTCCCCCTCAATATTAGGTCCAAAGGAGTGGCATCTGTCTAGGGTGTCTTTGCAATCTTACATTCAGTCATGTTGAATCTTGTAATTATGTCCTGCACATACTTTGACTGACTTATGAAGATGCCATTTTCAACTTGCTTCACTTGAACTCCTAGAAAGAAATTTGGCTCTCCCATGGCACTCATTACAAATCTATTTTTCATCAGCTTCTCAAAGTCTTTGTAGAGCTTTGGATTAGTTGAACCAAAGGTAACGTCATCAACATATACTTGAACCAGCATCAAATCATTTCATGTTCCTTTGATGAAGAGAGTTCCATCTATAGTACCCCACTTGTAACCAGGCTATAGAGATACTGAGATAGTGTCTCATACCACTTTTTTGGAGCTTGGTGCAGCCTATAAAGAGCTTTATCAAGCTTGCAGACATAATCAGGATGAACTAGGTCTGCAAAGCAAGGTGGTTGTTTGACTTATACTTCTTCATTAATCACCCCATATAAAAATGCGCACTTGACATCAACATGGTAGACCTTGAAGTCATTGGGTGCAGCAAACGCCAGGAATATCCCAACAGCTTCAAGTCTTGCTACTGGAGCAAAAACATCAGTGTAATCAATTTCGTCTTCTTGTGTGTATCCTTGAACAACCAGTCTTGCCTTGTTCTTGATGACAAGTCCTCTATCATCCTTCTTATTCCTAAACACCCATTTGGTTCCGATGATAGTCTTCCCTTGTGGAAGAGGACATAGACTCCAAACCTTTTGCCTTTTGTATCGAAGCAGCTCCTCTTGCATTGCTTTAATCTAACTTCCATACTTAAAAGCCTTATCCACTTTCTTTGGCTCTATTTGGGACAAGAAACAAGAGTAACAAACATTTTTGTCATGGGTTTGTCCTCTTGTTCTCACCCCCTTGTCAACGTTTCCAATGATGTTTGTGGTGGGGTGTGACTTGTAGATCCTAAGTTGAGGGATCACAGCAAGTTGTTTAGGCAGATCTAAATTGAAGAAGTTTAGATCTGGCAATAAAGTGTCTCTCACCATATCAACACACTTATCAAGTGAAGCTTGATCCAATGAGTGTGTGACATCATTGATGTTGTCCTTAATGGAGTGGTTGTCCGCATCAATAAATTCATGATCACTGTCACCACTCCCATTTCCTCCTACATTTGAAGTTCCTTCTATTGTGTTTTGTGCCTCTGAGCTGGAATTTTCAGGCACTTCAGATGTATCAGCTTTATTTGTCATTGGTGTGCTGATAGGAACTTCACCTGCAAGGTTGGTTACAACTGTAGCTGAAGTAGTAGTCTTGCTTGGTCTTCTCAGCTTAAACCTTGGATCAGGATATTCTGTTGATTTATTACTTGTAGATCCTAAAACATCCTTATAAAATTTGTTAAAACAGTTTGTAACTAAATCAAGATCAGATAGCCAGTTAGGAACATAACTTTTCACACAGGGTGTGTGCTCATTGAAGATCATATTGGCTGATTCTTCAACTACTCTAGTTCTTAGATTGTATACTCTATAAACCTTAGCTTGGGAAGAGTATCCAATAAGGTGTCCATCATCCGATTTCTCAACAAACTTGGCTACTTGATTTTTGGTATTCAAGATGGTGTAGGGTCATCCAAATGACCGGAGAAAACCAATGATAGGTCTTTTTTGTGCCATAGTTCATAAGGAGTCTTACCATGAGTCTTAACTACTAAAACTCTGTTCTTCACATAGCAGGCAATGTTGACTGCCTCTGCCCAGAAGGTGATGGACAGTTTAGAGTCAGACAACATGGTTCCTGCAGCCTTAATAAGTGTCATATTTCTCCTCTAAGCAACACCGTTTTAATGAGGGGTCCTAGGAGAACTATATTGTCTTTTAATACCCTTTTCATCACAAAATGTGTCAAGGGTTCCTTAATCACATCTTATGGTCTTGACCTTGTGATCAATTTTATTCTCAACTTTTAGAATGAAATTCTTCAAGATCTCATTAGTTTCATCCTTAGTTCTAAGGAAGAAAACCCAAGTGAATCATGTGAAGTAATCTGTGATCACCAAACAGTATGAGTTCCTTCCTAAACTCATTACAATGGTAGGGACAAAGAGATCCATGTGTAACAAGTGTAGGGGAGTAGTGATTGAGTTCTTTTCCTTTGGCTTGTGAGACACCAAGTGTTGTATCCCTTTCAGGCAAGAAACACAATGATCATCACTTGTAAACTCTTTCTTTGGCATTCTAGTTACCTAATAATTCTTAATTAACTTGTTCATGTTCTTAAAGTTAACATGGAATGTTCTTTTATGCCAAAGGAAAGACTCATCAATATTGGCCTTAGACAGAAAGAAAGAAACTTCTCCCGAAGGGGATGTTTCCTGCAAATCCATCTTGTACATGTTCCCTTTCCGGGGTGCTCTAAACAGAATATGCTCTTGAGGAATTACCACCCCGGCCTTGAGAACAATGCACTCATGCTCAGTAAAGAGCATGTTATGTCTCTGCTCACAAATTTAGGATACACTCAGTAAATTGTACCAAGCTCCTTGACATAGTTTACCTTCTCAATGCTGAGCTTACCATTTATAACCCTGCCCCTTCCTGTAATATGACCACCAGTATCTCCTCCAAAAGCAACCAGCCCTCCATCATTTTCTCAAAGTTCTGAAGCAAAGAGCCATTGCTTGTCATGTGCCTAGAACAACCACTATCAATGATCCATACACTTTTTTTGGTCTTCACTGTTCCTGCATAATAAAAGGAGAATTGTTACATTGGAAATCCAAGCCTTATTGGTCTTGGGCTCTTCAAAATGAACTGAAGGTAGTGCAATAGTAATTGATCCTATACTGAGACTATGGGGATCTCTTGCTATTGTCAGTGAAGAATTTTCAGTCATATGGTCTTCCTTTATCTTCCACACCATATTTGGAAGATTAGACTTGACCTTCAATGTTTCGGAAGTTTTAACAACTTTGGAAGCTTTGGAGACTAACCTTTCAGAAGATCTTGCTTTCACTGCAGCAAGCTTCAGTGATTCGGAAGCATTCCTTTCTCCCGAGACCAGAATTTCTTCCGAAGGAAAATTCTCACTTGTCTTCATTTTCATTTTGGAGCTTCCAAAAGAAACACAGATTTCTTCTAAGGCTTTCTTCTTCTTGTTCTTCTCAGAAGTCTTCTTCCTTGTTATGTTGACAGTACTATTGGGATTGTAGAAGCAATCCTTAGCAAGATGAGAGGTAGTGCCACACATAATGCAGTCCATGTGCTTCCTTCTGAGAGTCTTCTTGTGAATGGAAGACTGAGTTTGATCACTTTCCATCTCCATCCCCATCTTGCAGATATTGTCGCTGGCCTCTTAGGGTGAAGCTTGCCTTTGGAGGTGGATGGTTCATGCTGTGTAGCAGTGTGTCATAGCTGATCAGTCTTCATTCATTCACAGGGATGAGTTGAACGTGTACTTGAACTCTTCATATTAGAGTTCAAAATTGTGTTCACAGTCTTTACCAATTCAAAACCTGTAGAGATAAAAACCAATTTCTGCTTGGAGTTGAAAGTGTCCTTGATCTCCTGAGCTCTCTTTGATATCCTGTTTGCTGCTCGGATCAAGTTCTTCCTCTTGGACATAGTCATCCCTCACTTCTTCCTCTCCTCAGGAGAGTAGTGACCCTTGTTAGGATGTTCCTCTTCACTCTTCTCAGATCCATCCTTCACTACCTCTTCTTCATCCTTCTTATCACTAGGATCTATGGATGGCAGCTCATCTTGACTAGTTCCACACCTGGGAGATCTTATAGACAATAGAGTGTTTGGAGGAGCTATTTCAGTAGATCCTAGTCCCTGTTTGTTCTAATAACACACTTTGGAATGTAGGGATGAGGATATGACGTTCTTAAAGGTCTTTTCTTTAAGAACATGTTTCTTTGCCTTGACTTTGCTGATCACTAGCTCAGCCTGGCACTCAGTTAACTTAGTGATGAGATATTTGATTTGAGTCCTGTAGCTCGTAAGAACACTTGAATTTGAAAATGATTACATGCTACTAGTTCATTCGTACGATTGTACCATACGACTGAACTCAGTCGTATGTTTGAGCAACCAACTGAGCTTAGTCGTGTGCTATGACATACGATTTAGCCAGTCGTACGACTGAAGGATCGATTGGTTCAGTCGTGTGATTGAGTCATGCTTATGGTTCAATCGTGGGAATGAAGTTCATCAGTATGTCCAGTCGTATACGTACTGTACGAGGCCAAACATTTGATTTTGATTCAAATCCACATCAACATTACGAGATTTATGTCCTTAGACTCGTTTAGACTTGTTAAAACATCAGTTGTTCGTTAATTTTACTTTCATGTTTATTTAGTGTTCAATTTAATTAATTATTTATCAGTGTTTATAAGTGACAAAAATTTTTAGGTGAATAACCGATTAAGCACCCCAATGCAACGCGATTTCATCTTAAATGTACCTGTAATCCAATGCAGAACCGTTAGTGAACGAGATATCTCACTAGATCACAAAAAAAAATTCAAAAAGGAGTCCCTTAGTTTGCCGGTTTTTTTTCTAAGATTTAAACAAATGAAGAGGTCATGACCGACTAAGTCTTTTTTTATACCCTCGGGATTTCAGTCGTGCGACTGGACCTATAGGCATGGTTCAGACGTGCGACTGAAGTCCAATCGCACGAATGATCTAGACGCCTTACCAATCGTGCGATTGGATCATACTGATCTTGCCAATCATGTGATTGAGCATACTGATGCTTCCAATCGTGTGATTGGGTCATGCTAATAGTCCAGTCGTGCATTAGGTCCATACGCATGGTCCAGTCGTGCGATTGGTTGTACGATTGGGCCATACTCATGGATTAGACATAGTTTATCTCAATAATGCACACAATTACATTTGATGTAACTTTCTAGCCTACCGATCATCTCAGACATGATCTTTTTATCTATCGATCACCTTAGACGTGATCCTCTTTATTGAAAACCATTGATCACCTCAGACGTGATCTTTTTATTTAAAACTGTTGATCACCTCAAACGTGAACCTTTTTGTCTTTCAGAAACAAGCTTTTCACAGTTAAGATTCGGTTGAATTTTGTGACTTTCACGGATTTCAATCTTTTTACATAGTCTGACACTGACACATTGCACACACAAATAGAACTAGAAAAACTTGAAATAAAACTAAAATAAGACATATTTTTGTAATTTTCATTTGAGGAGTGTTGAAGGCACTTTAACATCACTTAAACAATTTCTCCCCCTGAGTAGAACAACTTAAGGTATTCACTTCATTTCGAGAAAGATTCATATGGAATCATACAGGCAAAAACGCAATTATTTGAAACTTTTCGTACATATATCAATGACAGAAAACATTGTACGTACAATTCACAGAATCTCTTTCATCTAAGAATCAAACACACTAACAGGAAATTATGCTGGAACAGTTATGTAGCACACTTTGATTCTGAACATCAAGAGATACAGCCATGACAATTGTCAGTATTTTTGTCCACTTAAATCCACAGATAGATTTTTGACATACATCAATGATTTATAGGTAAATTAGATCAACAAGTATTTATGGATCCTACTGGTATACGGTAATCAATCTTCCTCAGGAGATTTTTAAGCGGTCTGGTGGTCAAGAAGAGACTGTTCTAAGAGCTTTCAAAGAGATGCAATGCCTCAGGTCAGTGCCATCGCACAACAAAGAGGCGCAAACAACAATGAATTCTTAGAACATATAGGTTATGCCAAGCCTTAGGTCAGTGCCATCGAACAGCAGAGAGGCGCAAGACCTATCTTCTCATTAGAGCAATACGATTTGATATTTATTGCAGCGATGATATTTGTCATCAACTTGATTACATTTAACTATTATTTCGATGCTTTATGACATTTGTCATATTCATTGCTCTGTTTTCGGTCGTTTGCACACATTCGTGGCTTTCATTTTGTCCTCACTCCTTATTGGAACTTGATTGATTGTGCAGACCAGGGATACAATTGGAACCCAAACCTTGTTGATTGATTAATTTATGTGAATCACCAATGATGTCTACTAGTCTATTATGTTGAATCTACCGACACATCGTATAATGGACTAGCAACCCCCTAGATCTACTTTCTCTATGCAACCACGATAACAGACTAGCTACTATCATTTTTCAAACTTGTTAGGCTTTGACATCTCAGATTTATAATATTCTGTGATTTTAAATTTATTAGAAAAATGCAAAAGGAAAATCTTTTTGGTGTCCTAATTAATTCGACGCTTGTGTACAATCATTTTCCATTGCATTGAATTGCTTTCTCAGAGTTGTTGTCTTTGCCTATCAGCTTACCTGCCCTTCCCCACCCCCCCTTTTTCGGTAACTCTCCCCCTAAAATTTTAAAAACAGAAAATCTTTTTGTGATTTTGAAATTTTAAAATGTGAGTAACAAATAATAGATTAGATGTAACATTTAAGAAATGAAAAATAAAATTAAAAATTCTAAAACTGAAGACGCTTTGGCGGACTACTAACTCGATTCCTCCAGAATCACATCTTCTTTCTTTTTGACGTTGTTAACCTCTAATAGATAATAAATATTGGTTTGTCAAATGGTTTGTATAGAGGTCGGCGGGCTGAAAATAAGTGTTAATTTTAATCACATCGATTAAATGTTTTTCAAAACACTAACATATGAAGTGATACTTTATTATGATGTGTTTAGTTTTGGGATGTTGTACCCAATTTTTAGTGACAGTTATGGCAGCAGAATTATCAACAAAAATAGGGGTGTTAGTAAATTGCAAACCGTAGTCCCATATATGCTGTTGAATCCAAATGATTTGAGAACAGCAACTTGCAGCAGCAACATATTCAGGCTCATATGTAGATAGAGAAACCAAAGTCTGCTTCTTGCATTGCCATGTGACTAACCGCCTTCCAAAGAACTGACACCCCGCAGATGTTGACTTGTAGTTCATCTTATAGCCTCCATAGTCTAAGTCACTAAATGTAGTAAGTTCAAAGTCATCATCATGAGGATACCACAACCCGAGTGTTGGAGTATCCTTAAGATAATGGAAAATCCGCTTCACCCTAATGAGATGATTTACTTTTCGTTTGGACTGATATCTGGAGCAAAGACACGTGGCATACATGATATCAGGACGATAAGCCGTGAGATACATTAGAGATCCAATCATTCCATGATACATGGTGGCATCAACCAAATCCCCATTTTCATCAGGTGCCACGTCGTGGTTCGTGGCAAGAGGGGTACCAGCAACAGTGACATTCTCCATGTCAAAACAACCTAGAATGTCTCCCAAACACTTAGTCTAATGCAAAAAGATGCCGGTAGGTGTCTAATCCACCTGTAATCCCAGAAAAAACTTCATTTCTCCCATGGAACTCATTTCCAATTCAGCTTTCATCACAACTTCAAATTCTTTACATAAATCTTCGTTTTTGGATTCGAAGGTTATGTGGTCCACGTATATCTGAACCATCAGTAAATCCCCATCATACCAAGCTCGAGGAGCTTGATGCAGCCCATACAAAGCCTTGTCTAGTTCATAGACCCTGTCTCGATGATAAGGATCTTCAAATCCTTTGGGTTGACTGACGTATACAATCTCATGGATATCACCATGTAGAAATGCACTTTTCACATCTAATTGATAAACCTTGATCTTCATGTAGGATTCATAAGCTAGGAAAATCCTGATTGCATCCATCCTAGCCACTGATGCAAAAACATCATTGTAGTCCACACCTTCGACTTGTCTGAATCCTTGAACCACTAATCATGCTTTGTTTCTGATAATGACTCCCTGGTCATCTTTCTTGCAGCGAAGAACCCATTTTGTACCAATAACCTTGGCACCCTTTGGCCTGTCCACTAGTGTCCAAACGCCTAGCTTCTTAAACTGTAGAAGTTCTTATTGCATCGCATTAACCCATGCCTAATCTTTCAAGGAATCACTTACATACTTGGGCTCAACTTGAGAAACAAAAGATTTGCAAGCCCATCATGCACATATTCCTTTTCCATCACAACTGCATAGTCAGCAGTGTACAGTTGATTTCTTGTCTGTACCCTAGAGAGAAGATCCCCGATGATGTTTTCCCGGGGATGATTCATACTAATCCTTGTCACAGGAGTTGTAGGAACAATCACATCATTTTTCAAATTTGTGATCATTGGTTCATTATTTGTGACTGTTTGTTGACTTGCCCCATGTTAGGACCATGTACGTACGGAGTACTAATGCATTCTGCATGAAACCAGATAATTCTATTTGATTGGCGATCCAATCAGTGAGAACGAATAACCCAATTGATCTAACGATGTAACAAATGTTAAGAACAGATTATAATCGATCAGGAACGAACTATGAACTTGGATTTGCGACTTGGGACGCTCTGGACGGCAAGAGTCGAAAGTACACGAAGTATTATAAAGTGTTATGTTTTTTCATGAATTATGTGGTATTTATAGGTTATCATTGTTCATTCGTATGACTGAACTATTAGCATTGTTCAGTCATACGACTGAATCATGCGGTTGACTCATACGCATGACTGAAGGTTCAGTCGTGCGATTGAACCAATCTTATTTCTCAATCACATGACTGATCCATTCACCTGGTTCAGTCGTGCGACTGGTCCATAAGCATGGTTCATTCATGCGTATGGGCCATAAGTATGGTCCATTAGCATGAATGTCCACATGACTAAGTTAAACACATTTCTAAGTTCTTATTGACTTAGAACTATGTAAAACAACATCAAACATATATTAAGTTCATATATGTGAATCACATTCAATATAAAGATAACATGACATAATCAATCACATGTAAACATCACAATACGTTTCATATATCATTGAATCATTACATTACATTGGATTACATAAGTGTAAGACATGAAAGACTTTTACATTTGAGAACGTAAATTAGGTACATCAAGATGTATCAACAAACTCCCCCTTGGATGTAGTTTAGCCAAATGTCTAACATTCTTCACGTGTTCTTGGAACTTCTTATACTTCTCTTCTCTTGTAACTCCTGCATGTATCTCGAATGCAAAACAAAGTCGTATGATGCGTTGGAACTGTAGAGCTTGTACAATGTCCAGCGTATCATAGAATAGTGGCCACTTGTAGAGAGTGTATACATCATCTGCAGACAAGTTCGTTAGCCATATAGGGTCAAATACCTGGATAGTTTCTATTTTCCCATCCTTGTGCAAAACTATGACCGCTTCACCCGTTCGCCAGTCATAATACCACCACTTGAAGTGTGGAGTGAAGTCCTGAGGCATTTCCCGTAGTGGGATCTTCGACATTGTGCGTGAAGAACTCCACTTCAGCACTACTTTAGGCTTTCCAGTGTTAGGATCAACTTTGGTCTTATGTATGTACCGTTTAGGCTGTTGAGGCCTGAAGTTGACCCATCTGGTGTGGTATTCCTTCTTGAGCGCCATCTCAAACCAACCCGATATCTTCTTCGGATTGGCGTACAAAAGGTCTAAACAAGCAAGCCAGTTTAGCTCAAAACCGGGAAGAGTATTCAGATCATGAGGATATCTGAAGTACTCAATCCCCCTCTCCCTCTTCACCGCATAGACATCCAAGTCCTCAAAATACGCCTAACTAATAATTTTGCCTGACACCTTCTGATGCTTCTTCACTCGATAAAGTTTGGTGTAGGTGTTTGACTTTGGAGGTTCTCGTTGGGCTCTCATCTCTGCTAAGCACACTGCCCACTCAGCCTACTTAATATCGACATCAGCGTCCGTAGCTTGGGCTTTCCCTTCTTTTTTCTCTTTCCCATTCTCCTTCACATCAAGTGTTCCAAAAGTATCACTGCCAAATGTTTCACCCAGATCGGGGATAACATTTCCCTGTTGCTCAGTGTATTGAGGATACTCTTCTGCAGTGATATCCTCGATGTCAATCTCATCTACATCTTGCAGCTCTTCATCACTGATAACATCAACCTCAGGAGCATCCTTAACTAGCTCATCCGGGTTGAGTCGAAACATGTCGGCTAGCTGCTCATCTGTTAGATCATGAACGATCTCTCCCTCTTTCCGGGTGTAGCTCACAGATTGTCGCACGATCCCTTGCAAATCAAGAATCATGGTTAGCTAAGTCTTGATTTACTGAAGGGGTGCAACATCATAGTCGTCTGTCTGTTGAGCATCATCTGTTTGATTAAACATTCAAACCACAATCATACACACATCAGTAATCAAGATAATTAAACATTAATAAACATTAATTACATTAGTGTAATACATAATTCAAGTACAAACGTTTTCAAACACAAAGACATTTAGTCATTACTTTTGCCTTGATCGCTCGACTCTTCAGCTTGAGGAGCTAAGGAAGAGGGTCGCTGATCTTGATTCCTCTTAGTGTGCCTCTCCGGAGCAGATGGATTTGAGGCTGATGCAGATGCATCACCTTCATGCTCATGCTCATCATCATGTCCTCCTTCTTTGTCCTTACCACTGCCTTCAGCCTCACCCTCATCATCATCATCATCATCATCCGATTCATCATCAGAAGAATCATCATCATCATCATCACCATATCTCCATCATCCTTTATCTTCAGGGGCTCACCCTTCGTCCCTTTAAGTCTAAGCATCAACTTCTTGTTCTTCTTCTCAACCTCTTCAATCCTCTTCACCGAAGCCATCAGCAGCTCATTCTATGCAGTGAGGGTTCGATGAGCTATCGCTAAGGCTCTCTCATAAGAAGCATCTCTCTCAGTCAAATGGGCGATCTGTTGACTTTGAGCTGCGCTCTCTCACTCAGCAGGTTGTTTGACTTGTGCAGCGTTGACTGCCATCAGCTGGTTCATGTGCTTAGCTCGTATGTCGACTGTTGCGAGCAGTTTGAGCACCAGACGGTTGAGGCTAGCCAGCTGCTCCTCTAACCCAATAGTGGGCAGAGGAGATCCCTGTGGAGGTATCGATGATGTGGAAGGGCTAGTTTAGGGTAAGGTAGGTGTGGTGGTGGATGTGGTGTATGATGGAGTGGGAATGAAGGTGAATGGTGGTGGAGTAGATGTGGGTATGGTAGGTGTGGTGGTGGGAATAGTGGTGGCTGTGGTGGTGGCAGTAGTTGTGGCTGTGGAGGTAGGTGTGGTGGTAGTAGGAGTTGTGGTAGTGGTGGTGGGAGTGGTGGTAGTGGTGGCTGTAGTAGCTGTGGTAGTGGAGGTGGTAGTCAGAACGATCCTCCGTTTCTTGCCCTTCTTGCTGTGGGGCTGGGCCATTCTCTTTAGCCTCGAGCCCTTAGCAATCTGGGCTCCCCCTGGGCTAGTTGGCTGGGGAGGTGTATAAGTGGGATCATCAGTCTCAGCACCCTCAGGCCCAGCCTGGCGTCCCCCAACCGCCTCTTTGCCCCTATCGGTAGCCACAACCAAAATCAATATGTGCTTCTTATAGTTCTAGTATGATTTCCGGTAAGGGCTTTTGACTCTCAGAGAAATAAGAATAAGTTAAACAAACATACGCAAAAAGGGTCACAAATGATTATGTTTATGCCTGTATGATTCCATAAGAGTCCTTCCAGATAAGATGTAAATGCTTGATGCTGTTCTGTTCAGGGGAAGAAACCTTTTAAGGAAAATTAAAATGTTTTCAACCCACCTCAAACAAAAGCACAAAAATATGTTTTGTTTATTTAAATTCAAGTTGTTTTTTGTTTTATCTATCAATTAGGTGTCAATGTCGGACTATGTAACTAGACGAACTCTGTGAATTATAATAAAAAAAGGGTCATGTCTGAGGTGACCAAACTGGTGTGAATTTAAAAGGATCATATCTGAGATGATCAAATTTTGAAAATTAAAAGGGTCACTTCTGAGGTGACCAAACGATTTCAATTAAAAGGGTCACTTCTGAGGTGACCAAACGATTTCAATTAAAAGGTTCACTTCTGAGGTGACCAAACGATTTCAATTAAAAGGATCACGTCTGAGGTGATCAGTCGGTTTTCATTTAAAAGGATCACGTCTGAGGTGTTCAAAGGATATCTGTTAAAAGATCATGTCTGAGATGATCATCGGCCATAACGTTTATGTATCAAAATTTAAATTTGAGTGTGTGGAAATGGATGAAGTCAAACTCATGAGTATGGACCAATCTATGATTGGACCATAAGTGTAGACCAATCGCACGATTGGACCATAATTATGGACCAGTCGCACGATTGGACCATAAGTATGAGCAAATCACACGAATGGACCGTGAGTATGAGCAAATCACATAAATGGACCATGAGTGGGCAAACCATGCGATTGGATCATAAGAATGAACCAATCGTACGACTGGATGAAGGAGTCTGAGTCAGTCGCACGACTGAACCCCAGTCGCATGATTGAGGCATCCCCATGGGTCCAGTCGCACGACTGAAATTCAAAACAGTATAAAAGGAGACTCAGTCGGTCGTAAACCCTACGCACTTCAAAATTCTCAAAAACCACCCATTACCCAGACACTCTGACTAAATTTCCAATATTTGTGATTACTCTTCGATTCGATTACTAACCACTAGGTGTTCAACTTCAGGTACTATGCGGACGAAATCGTGACACATAACAGTTTAATCGAACCTAAAATGATCAAAATTGTTAAGATCAATAACCGGGACTAAAACCCTAAAATAGACCACTTAAATGAGCTTAAACGTTGATCTAAAAGACATAAAGTGATATTTCAAAGCCTTGCGAACCTAATGAATCTAAACACGAAGTCTAATTTAACATTTTGACGAAGATTCAAATTTTTGGTTCGAACAGTGCAAGATACGAATGGACAGTCGCACGATTGAGCCAGACGTATGATTCAGTCGCATGATTGAGCCAGCCGTATGATTCAATCGCACGATTGAATCAATCGGTGACTCAGTCGCACGACTGACTCAACCGCATTGTTATAGCATACGACTAAGTTCAGTCATAGGCTCAATCGTACGACTGAACTCAGTCGTATGGTTCACTCGTACGATTGAACCATTTGGTCAAAATCAGTTCAATTCAATTGTTATCTCTTATGAATGAATCTAACATATATGTTTCTTGTGTTGCAGCAACGTGGCTGAGAGATGGACGATGAGCACCAAGCACAACATCTGTGCTCATCTTGATGCTACTTCCCGGAACGCCTCTGAGTTTACCGGGATTATCACTTTCCTTCGTAGATCGAGGATCTATAAGGCTATCTCTGCTCCTTGTACACCATACAGATCGATCCAGCAGGCATTCTGGGAGAATGCCACTGTCGACCGCTCTGCTGAGCCATACTGCATCCGGAGCTCGATCTTCGTGCAGGATATTCGGATCGGGGAAGAAGACTTGAGACGTGTCTTGGATTTGGGTGAGGACGGATCCCACCCAACAATGTTAAATCCCCTTACGGTACGGGGATGCTTTTTAAGGATCAAGTACGCCGGTGACATCAATGCCGGCATGCTGAACAAGAGTAACATGTGCCCCCAATTTAAGTATTTGGCACATGTGAACCTTAAATGCATAGCCTCCAGGCGTGGAGGGTTCGACGAGATGTCGGACCAAATCCAGGATGTATATGTTGCGTTGGTACTAAACCACCCGTTCAGTTTCTCCCGTATGTTCTTTTCCTACTTGACAGAGAACATCGAGGCCAAAAGCAAGGAAGACTTCTGCATGTATCCAAGATTCTTGCAGATGATTATAGACGAGAAGCTTACTATGATGCCTAAGGAGGAGGATAATGCAGGGACTCTAGAGGTGATGGATGATACAACCTTGGGCAGAATGAAGGTATACCGGGGGAAGCAGGTGAAGCCCCCGGTGAGGAGACTCTTCAGGCATCTGGCCAATGAGGGATACGTGGCGCCAGCTCGTAAGAAGTGGCGTCGCGACGATAGTGATTCCGACGTCAAGCCGATTGTGGCTCCTACTGACGAGGATGATGACGATGATGACCATGATGATGGTCAAGGTGGTGGAGATGCAGGCCCCAGTCAATCACGAGCCACTGACACGTCTACCATATCTCCACCACCTCCCCACAGTAGTACCTCTGCTCCCGATGGATCGGAGCAGGCTGCCATCCACCGGGACTTCTTGGCTGACGAAGAGGAGGATGAGTCAGATGTGGGGCCTCTTATGTGGACTATCGGTAGCCGAGGCTGTCGAGGATTGCTACCACGATAATTGTCAGTATATTTGTCCACTTAAATCCATACATAGATTTTTGACTCACATTTGTGATTACTTAGGTTAGTTATTTCAACAAGAATTTGTGGATCCCACGCTTATATGGTAATCAACATTCCTCAGGAGATTTTTGAGCGGTCTACGGGTTTGGACAAGAAGAAACTATTCTAAGAGCTTTCAAAGAGATGCTAACCCTCAGGTCAGTGCCATCGCATAGCAGAGAGGCGCAAAAAACAATGAATTCTCAAATATTTAGGTTATGCTTATCCTTAGGTCAGTGCCATCGCACAGCAGAGAGGCACACAACCTATCTTCTTGTTTGGGCACTTTTTTTTACACATTACGCACCAACAACATTAGTCATTAGCTTGATTGCATTTAACATTTTTTTCATGTGCTTTGCTCATTTTTAAGGTCATCCGCAGACATTTATGGCGTTTATTTTGCTCGTCACCACTTATTGGAAATGCGTTGATTGTGTTAACCAGGGATAAGGTGGAAACCCACAGCTAGTTGAACTATTTAGATTTAAGTTGTTTCACCAATGAAGTCTACTCATCTATTATGTTGAATCTACCAACACATCATATAATGGACTAGCAACCTCTAGGTCTACTTTCTCGATATAACTCAGTAACAGCCTAGTTTACCATCATTTTTCCTTTATTTGGCTTATCATTCTCAGACTTTTAGTTTTATTGTAACATTTTGAACCTTTATGTCCTTTTGATGTCCCAAACAATTAATTCCCTTTGTATTATTATATTCCATAGTTTTGAATCAATCTCACAGATTTGATGTCCTTGCTTTTTAGATTTTCTGCCCGCCCTCGGTTTGTTTTTTGAGTAATTTAAATACTAACTACAGAAACTAAACCTATTCTCCCGCCTAAAATTCTAAAACCAAAAATCCTTTTTTATTTTTGGATTTTTATAGACAGGAAAATAAAATAAAGAAAAATTAAAAAAAAACATAAAGACGGATTAAGAACTAGATTCTTCTGGAATCACATCACTTTTCTTTTTGACGTCATTGACCTCTACGGGATATAAAAACCGAGGTTTATCAAATGCTTTTGTGTAGAGGTCGGCGTATTGAAAATCCGTATTTATTTTAACAACATCGATTAATTGCTTTTCAAAACAGTCACGTATAAAGTGATATTTAATACCGATGTGTTTAGTCTTTGGGTGTTGGACCGGATTTTTAGTTACAGCAATTGCAGCAGAATTATCAACATAAATAGGACTGTTAGAAAATTGCAAACCATAGTCTCGCATTTGCTGTTGAATCCAGATGATTTAAGAACAATAACTTGCAGTGGCAACGTATTCGGCTTCACATGTCGATAGAGAAACCGATGTCTGCTTCTTACACTGCCAGGTGACTAAGCGTCTTCCAAAGAACTGACATCCCACTGATGTTGACTTGTAATTCATCTTGCACCCACCGTAATCCGAGTCACTATACACTATAAGCTCAAAGTCATCATCATGAGGATACCACAACCCAAGTGTTGGAGTACCCTTCAGATAACGAAAAATCCTCTTTACCCTAATTAGATGATTTACTTTAGGTTTTGCCTAATATCTGCAACAGAGACACGTGGCATACATAATATCAGGACGAGAAGCTGTGAGGTACATGAGAGATCCGATCATTCCTCGATACATGGTGGCATCGACCAGATCACCATTTTCGTCGGGTGCCACATCGTGGTGCGTGGCAAGTGGAGTTCCAGCAACCGTTGCATTCTCCATGTCAAACAGACTAAGGATATCACCTACATATTTGGTCTGATGCAGGAATAAACCATTTCGTGTCTGATCTACTTGTAAACCAAGAAAGAACTTCATCTCTCCCATGGCGCTCATTTCAAACTCAGCTTTCATCACAGACTCAAATTCTTTACATAATGCTTTGTTCTTGGAACCGAAGATTATGTCATCCACATATATCTACGCCAGTAGTAAATCACCATACTTTTCTTTGATCAATAGCGAGCAGTCAATGACCCCTCTGCGAAAACCATGTTTCAGTAGGTGAGAAGAGAGTTTCTCGTACCAGGCTCGAGGGGCTTGATGTAGCCCGTACAAAGCCTTGTCCAGTTCGTACACTCTATCCTGATGATAAGGATCCTCAAATCCTTCAGGTTGACTGACATACACCGTTTCACAGATTTCACCATGAAGGAATGCACTCTTCACATCCAGTTGATAGACTTTAATCTGCAAGTAGGATTCATAGGCTAAGAAGATACGAATAGCTTCCATCCTTGCCACAGGTGCAAACACTTCATTGTAGTCAATGCCTTCGACTTGCCTAAACCCTTGAACGACAAGTCGAGCCTTGTTCCTGATTATGACCCCTTGGTAATCTTTCTTACCCTAAAGAACCCATTTTGTGCCAATCACCTTTGCACCTTTTGGTCTGTCCACAAGTGTCCATACTCCTAACTTTTTTTAACTAAAGGAGTTCTTCTTGCATAGCACTTACCCATGCTTCATCTTTTAAAGCCTCACTGACATGCTTTGGCTTAACTTGAGACACGAAGCATCGATAAGCACCATCGTGTAAGTATCCTTTTTCCATGACTGTAGCATAATCAACTGAGTATAGCTGATTTCTTGTTTTAACTCGAGTTCCTGGAGTGGTGGGTACTGTGACTTCAGTATCCAGATCTTGAACTGTTGGAGTATGCGGTTCAGAAGTTTTAGCTGCATCATGATCAGAGGCGGGAGTGCTTTCGGTAATAGGAACCTGTTCTTCCGGTTCCACATTTGTGGTTTCAACTGCTTCATCATTAGAGGAAGAATCACTTACCTCAAGTTCTCCGCCTGAAGGGCTAGAAGTATCATCTAATGGAACAGATTATGTCGAGTCTAGTGTGGGAGCATTCAGAACATTGTACATCATTCGTGCAGCTAAGTCATCATCAGAATGGGAAGCAGGTAGATTGAAGGATTTGAAAAGTCCATCATAGTCGAAGAAAAAGGAAGGTCCTTTTCCCGCAGGGGGGGTGGTGTGTCTTTGAACATCAACATTGCATAACACTTCTACCTGACCAGTTGAGTTATTGTAAACCCGTTTGTCTGGTATACTGTATCCAAGGAAGATACTTTCTTCTGCCTTCTCACAGAACTTCCTAGTCTGATTCTTCTTTACCAGCATGCAGGGTGCACCAAATGGTTCCACATACTCTAAATTGGGTTTACGTTGTTAGAGCAACTCATAAAAAGTTTTTCCATGATGTTTGACTACCAAGACCCTATTTAGAGTGTAACATGCATTAGCTACTGCCTCGTTCTAGAATTGAACTAGCAATTTGGAGTCAGCTAGCATAGTCCTTGCTGTCTCTATCAAGCTTCGATTCTTCCTTTTAGTAACACCATTCATTTATGGAGTGTATGCAGAGGTAAACTGATGAATAATTCCTTTCACTCGACAGAAGGCCTCCATCCACTGATTCTTGAACTCTATCCCGTTGTCTGATCGAATCCTTCATACTTTCAGCTTGTGGAGAGACTCCAATGTGGTAACAAGATATTTGAATGATTCAAATGTCTCTGATTTAGCTTTCAAAAACATTACCCAAGAGAATCTTGAGTAATCATCCTTCACCACAAAGCAGTACCAATCCCCGGCTATGCTTTTTGTGCTCACTGGGCTAAACAGATCCATGTGTAGAAGCTCAAGAGGAATGTCGATGGAATGGACTTTCTTTGCTTTGTGAGACTTCTTGGTCTGTTTCCCTTTCTTGCAAGCGACACAGAAATGTGGGAGTTAGAAATTCTTTACTATAACGCCATCTACCAGATCGTTCTGAACCTGATGATTCATCTTCCTGGGATTGATGTGTCCCATTCTCCTGTGCCAGGAGACTAAATCTCTTTCTGTTGCTTTTGACATGAAGCACTAAGCAGTAGACTCAGTTGTGGTGGCTTTTGATAAGTCCAAGACATAAAGGTCGTTATATCTTGAAGCCGACATTAGAACTTGCTCCTCCGGGATGACATACTCCTTCTTCATTATATAGCATCTCTTATTGTCAAACACAACCTTGAAATCCTTATCACAGATTTGAGAGACAGAAAGCAAGTTGTTCTGTTGTTACTGAACAAAGTTGACCTTGTCAAACATCACTTTCTCATTTCCCACTTCGCCTTATGCAGTGATGTAACCTCCTTTGTTCCCAACGAATGATATGTGTCCCCCTTTAATTTACTTGACATTGAAAAGGAGGGACGAATTCCTGGTCATGTGCCTGGATGCCCCACTATCAATAATCAAGGTATTAGTGATAGCGCTGTAGCGGACACCCTGCACATACATTGGAAATGATTGCTTCAGGTTTGAGACCCAAGCCTTAACTGGCTTGGGTGTCCCAAAGGTATCACACATTATGAACTCAACCCACTGACCTTCAGAGGATGAGGGCATATCTTTCTTTTCCTTTTCTTCACTATCAGACACAATACTTGATTTTTCTTACCATAAACCAGTTCTGTGTAAGGCCTGTTTGTGGTAAACAGACGACTGGCTTATGGTTTGAACTTTAGGTTCACTAATAATCCTAGATTTAAACTTAGGTGACACAGCTTTGCTATTAGCTTGTCTGTTTGCCTTTGGTGTTTTGAAGGAGTATTAGATCTGATTTAGAAAATTTTTGTTTTTCATCGTCAAAAAGTTCTATTTTATTTTAGGTGTCTGATAGTAAGGTCAATTTGGAGAGATGTGTCCTCGTTTTCCACTACTGTAGCAGGATCTCCCATCGACAGTATGAGGAAAGCGTTGGTAAGGGGTTGAGTTTGGTTAGGGGCTGGGTAGTTTCTTTTCCCTTTTAGATGTTTCTCCTTCTTTAACAAAATTAATTGTTTTGACATTTGGAACATCTTTTTCTTTCATTTTATTTAAATTTTGATGACTTGCTGGTTGAGGGTTTGTTGACTTAGATTGTTTAGGTTCTGAAATAGACGTTTTTGAACCTGACCCTAAGTTAACCTTTTCAATTTTATCAGTCAAGTCTTTAAAAGGCATCTTAACTTTTGATCCCAAAGTAGTATTCATCTGTTCAGTGATAGATTTCACTGTTTTACCCGTAGAATCTGGATCACTGACCAGAGGAGTAAACACCACATGATCCTTTACCGGGTTATTATTGATTGGTCTATATTTAGTGTTCAAAAGGATAACATGTGGTGGTGGTACTACTTTATATCCCAGACCTTCCCCGCTATTTCGTTCTTTCACTAAGTTTTGAATTATGTGTGAAGAACTTGCCAAACTGTACAATTTTGGTTTTAAAGATTCAACTTCTACTTGCAAAACTGCTTTCTCCTTTTTGGTTTCTTCTAAAGAGTTTAAATAGAACTTAATATCATTAGATTGATTTAAAGCAATAACCTCGGTTTCTTAGTTGTTTCCCTAACAGTTCTATCTTTTCTTTGAAGCTGCACTCATTTTGTTTTAACACACGGTTTGCTTCAGTGCAGAGTTCTAAATCATTTACTAGATTATCATTGTGTTATAATAACCTAGAAAATTTTAAATCAATGCTTTCTCTAAATTTTTCACATTCAGAACAAGCATGCTTATGAAATAATTCGTCTTTAGAATACACATGTGTAGGACAACACGAATCAACCATTAGTGCAGTGTCAGATTCTTCAGTGACTTGAGATTCTAAGTTTGCAGCACTTAACTCTTCTTCAACCAAATAATCAACGACATCCCTACCTTCTTTGATGCCTAAACTAGCATGATCAGCTATGATGTCTCCCTCACTAGCAGATCCGTCATCCAAGGTATCAACAAATGCAACATTGGATTCACCCTCGGATACGAATCGAAAGGACCAGTCTTGTCCTTCATCAACTTGAGCAACCAAAGCCTTAGAATCTTTACTTGACGATGCTCCAACCTTCTCCTTGTCTTGACGGTTGAGCGTGGGAAAAAGATTTCCATTCCCAGTCTTCTTTGGCTTTACACACTCACGTTTGAAGTGCCCTTTCTCTCCACAATTGAAGCATGTGACTTTGGTTTTGTCAAATCCAAATGTTGTGTCTTTTGTTGCAACCAAATTTTACCCCGTCTTCTTGACAAACTTCTTGGCTCTTCTAACAGCACTAGCCAAGGCCCACATTATATCCATGCGTTCTAGCTCAGTTTCATCAACTTCCTCGTAGTCTTCGTCAGCAAGATGACAGTTCGCAATCTTACTAGTAACTAACCCATCATAAGATTGAACAACAGTAGCTAGAAGGTCCATAAATTCTTTAGCAACTTCCACGGTGACATTTCTGAGATTCTCGGTCATTAACTTGGTAGTAATTGCCTCAGGAACAATGTATTGGGTACTAGTTGACCCTGATGTTTTGGTTCTTGATGAGCTGCTTTGGGAAGGAGTAGAAAAGTTAGACACAAACGCCGTTTGAAGTGGTGCGCCTGAAGTAGTAGGAGTTGGAACTGAGTTGTATAGTGCAGGATTCTGAGCATAGGATCCTTTCTTTGACTTGTATTTCTGACGTAGCTCTTCCTCCCTTAACTTCAGAATGAAATCATTTATGTCTAAAGTGGCAAGAATGTCGATTTGTCTCAAATTAGACACAAATGGATCCTATTTGTCTGGCAGACCATCCGCAAAGCTAGAGACTTTATCTTCCATGGATGTGGTCACGCCATGAGTGTGGAACTCACTCATCAGATGATAGAATCTATCAATGATATCATCCAAGCTCTCTTTTCCAATTGGTGAGAAATTGTCGAATTCCTTTTTAAGAGCTTTTGCCTTCAGTGCTTTCAGAGTTGCATTGCCTTCGTATCTCTTCTCCAAGGCCTCCCATAATTTTTTTGACTGCTTATTCTCAAAAAAATAATGAAATATGTCCTTCGGTATAGACTGAGTCAACAAGGTATATGCTTTCCTTTCATCATTATGCATAGTCTTCTGGGATTCACTCATTCCTTCCAAAGTCAGCTTTACCCCATTAGCACTGACTGGTACCACATAATCAGTCTCAATAGACGTCCATAGATTGGGGTCAACTAAATTCAGGTAGATTTCAAACCACTGTTCCCACTGTGGGTATTCATCCAACGTTAACAACTTTGGCGGTTTGTTGTGGATCCCGATCTCACTTTCCAGAAGTAGAAGATTCTGGATGCGTGAGTCCTTTCCAGCAGTAAATGCAGAGAACTGATCTTCCATTTCTTTAAAAACTTAGAACAGGACAGATTGACTTGTGCGATTGGACAAGACGACTGGGTCAATCATGCGATTGAAGGATGCAAATGGCTTCAATCGTGCGATTGGATTCAGTCATGTGAATGAACAAGACGAATGAGGTCAACCGTATGGAATACTTCAACCGTGCGAATGAACTGAGCGAATGAGCTAGTCGTACGATTGAACTATGCGAATGAGATTCAGTCGTGCGATTGAGCTAATCGTGCGACTAAAGTTGCTGCTGCGGGAAAAAATCGAATTTTTGAACACTTGACTCAAAATTACAAATTTTATGAACCCTAATCTGCTGTATGGGAAAAGGTCGAAACTTTTAACATAGAGACTCGTCAAAAACAAGTTTTGAAGCGAAAAAGTATATCTTTTGAATGAAAATGTTAGTTTTGACACCAAAACCAATTGAATCCACGCAAAATCACGAGCCTAAGCTCTGATACCACTTGTTAGGACCGTGTACGTACGGAGTACTAACGGATTCTGCGTGAAACCAGATCAAATAGCACGGAATTCTATTTGATTGGCGATCCAATCAGTGAGAACGAATAACCTGATCGATCTAACGATGTAACACACGTAAAGAACAGATTGGAATCGATCAAGAACGAAATATGAACTTGGATTTACGACTTGGGATGCTCTGGACGGCTAGGGTACGGAAGTATACGATGTATTATGAAGTGTTATGTTTTTCCACGAATTATGTGGTATTTATAGGTTATCAGTGTTCATTCGTACGACTGAACCATTAGCATGGTTCAGTCGTGCGACTGAATCATGCGGTTGACTCATACGCACGATTGAAGGTTCAGTCGTTCGATTGAACAAATCTTATGTCTCAATCATACGACTGATCCAGTCACCTAGTTCAGTCGTGCGACTGGTCCATAAGCATGGTTCATTCATGCGTATGGGCCATAAGTATCGTCCATTAGCGTGAATGTCCACATGACTAAGTTAAACACATTTCTAAGTTCTTATTGACTTAGAACTATGTAAAACAACATCAAACCTATATATTAAGTTCATATATGTGAATCACATTCAATATAAAGATAACATGACATAATCAATTACATGTAAACATCACAATGCATTTCATATATCATTCAATCATTACATTACATTGGATTACATAAGGGTAAGACATGAAAAAGTATTACATTTGAGAACGTAAACTAGGTACATCAAGATGTATCAACACGCTAGAGGATTCAGCCGAATCATTTTCAACTACTATTGTACTTTTACCCAGGCTGACATGCTCCTCATTGCTTGTGTTTTCATTACAGCTTCCTTATTGTCTGAGGAGTGATCACTTACTTCTAGATCTGTCCTTGAAGACCCAGAAGTACCATTAATTGGAGTTGTAGTGCTGGAGTCCAGATTTGGAGTGTTCAGAATGTCATACATCATTTGATCAGCTATCTCATCATTTGAATATTCAGTAGGAAGATTTAATGATTTGAAAAATCCATCATATTCAAAGAATGATGATGGACCTTTCCTAGAAAGGGGGGGTGGTGTATCATTGAACATCTACATTGCACCACACTTCGACTTGACCTGTCGAGTTGTTGTACACCCATTTGTAAGGTATATTGTATCCAAGAAAGATGCCCTCATCTACTTTTTCACTAAACTTTCCAGTTTGAGTTTTCTTCAGCAACATGCAAGGAGCTCCAAAAGGTCCGAGATACTCTAGATTTGGTTTATGGTTTTGAAGCAACTTATAGCAGGTTTTTCCATGACGCTTGACCACCAGTACTCGATTATGAGTGTAGCACGCATTCACAACCGCTTCATTCCAGAATTGAACAAGCAGTTTTGAATCTGCCAACATAGTCCTCGCAGTTTCAATCAAGCTTTGATTTTTGCATTTAGCAACTCCGTTCATCTGTGGAGTATAAGTAGAAGAGAATTGATGTACAATCCCCATCTCTCTGCAAACGCCATCCATCCATTGATTCTTGAATTATGTGCCATTGTCTGAATAAATCTTCCTCAGTTTCAACTTATACAGAAACTCCAGTGTAGTGACTAATACCTTCAATGACTCAAATGTCTCTGATTTTGACTGAAGAAACATTACCCATGAAAATCTTTAATAATCATCTGTGACCATAAAACAATACCAGTCCCCAGCAATGCTTTTAGTACTGACAGGGACAAATAGGTCCATGTGTAGGAGCTCCAGAGGTATCTTAATTGAATGAACTTTCTTTGATTTGTGAGATTTCTTTGTCTGTTTCCCTTTCTTTCATGATATGCAGAAATCAGGAAGCTAAATCTTTTTAATTGTAACTCCTTCAACCATATTATTTGAACCAAATGATTCATCTTTTGTGGATTGATATGTCCCATTCTCCTATGCCAAGAGATGGACTCTTTCTCTGTGGCTTTTGACAAGAAACACTATGCAGCTGACTTAGTTTTAGAAGCTCTTGACATGTCCAAGACATATAGATCATTATATCATGAAGTTGACATTAACATTTGCTCCTCAGGGATAACATATTCCTTCTTCAGAATGTAGCATTTCTTATCACCGAACATCACTTTAAATCCCTTATCGCAGATTTGAGAAACTGAAAGTAAATTGTTCTCTAGTTGTTGAACGTAATTTACTTTATCAAAATTCACCTTCCCGTTTACTACTTCATCTTGAGCTATTATGTAGCCTCCTTTATTTCCAGCAAAAGATATGCAGGATCGTGTGTTGGTCACTCAACAGATGGTTTTTCTGTCAAACTCACCTTGAACAACACTCAGCAAGAGTCTATAGAGAGTTGATCACAATATAACAAGTAACAAGCAGTAAAATAAACACAGGATGTAAATTTTCAAGGTACTTTTATATATTGCTTCTCAACTCAAAGGATTACAAGACTCTTGGACTCAAATCGCTTATATAATGAGTTACAAGGAGAAGATATATATAATACTACCTACAGCCGGATATACTTTGATACCAGCTGGAAACCTCTAACCAAATATCTATACTACAAGACTATAGGTGAGGTATCTTAGACAGTTTTCCTAAGAGTTGGTAGTCAGGACATGTCCCTGACTTACCTTTTGTCACCAACTAAAGTTGGTAACATCTACTATCATAAAAAGATGACCAGTAGAATAATGTATGGTCAACAACATGGCTCTTTAGGAAGATGCCATGCTGTATCAGAGGTCTGCAGCGGACTATCAGGGACCATACTTATATCTACTAGACATAGCAATGTCTTCCGAAGGATAAAAATGCTTCGAAAGAATAACTTCTTCCGAAGCCACTTATACTTCGGAAGACTGCTTCTTCCGAGGCTTGGAGTCTTCTTTGTCTTCGGAAGCAGACTTTGTCTTCAGCTCTTTCTTCAGACTTTGTCTTTGGAAGTCTTCAGACTTTGTCTTCAGCTCTTTCTTCAGACTTTGTCTTCGGAAGTCTTCAGACTTTGTCTTTAGTTCTTTCATCAGACTTTGTCTTCGGAAGCTTTCAGACTTTGTCTTCAGCTCTTTCATCAGACTTTGTCTTCGGAAGTCTTTCAGACTTTGTCTTCAGAAGTCTTCAGCTGTTGGCTTCAGCTGTTGACTTCAGCTGTTGCCTTCAGTTGATATCTTCAGCTGTTTTTCTTTAGACTCTCAGAAGATCTCATACTTAGCTTCGGAAGCCCTTGAATGTAGCACCAAAATGACTATGTGAAGTGGTTTTGGTTGCACCAGCCTTATCATGACCCAACAAACTCCCCCTAGGCTGATGCTACCAAAACTTCACTTCCCTCTTCTTCTCAAAACTCTCAGTACCATTGAAAGTAAGTGTTTATCAGTTTCTTCATTCTTTCCTGATGTGGTGCTGAGGAGTTTGTTCAAATCCTTGGTAGACAAAACCTCCACTCTGTCACCTTGGATTATGTGTACCCTTTGTTGTGGCCCTCTGAAAAGAGTTAGTTGATGGGAACTATAGTCATATTCCCATCTAACTATTGTTTCCAATTCCGGACCTTCCACCATCTGTAGAAAGGCTGTGCCTTTGGTGGTTGGTCTTTCCTTGTCTTCCGGTCTTTTCAACTTCAACTCTTCTTCAATCTTGGCTCTTGTATTCAGTTCAGCCAAGTGGAGACCGCTGATTTGATTTCTGATGTGTGCAGCAGTCTCAGAGTTGGAGGGATTGGAGAATGGCTTTTCTGCAAGCTCAGCAATGTCAAATTTGCTGAGATGCAATAGAGAAGTGGCATTAAGCCTGTTGGTTTCACCATTCTCCCTTTCCACAACAAAGTTGTGAGAAGGTTCAGTGAACCTCCACTGGATTATAGCTTTCCTAGGTCCAGGAGATTGACTAGAAATCCTGTCCTCTTTCCTTGTATCTAGTAGAGTCACCAGTTTCTTTCTTAGTCTCTTCTCTTCAGCATTGAGGGTATCAGAGTTGAGACCAAGAAGTCTTAGAGCCTGGCCCAAGGTATCTCTAGGCAACTCAAGAAATTGGCCTAGGGTGAGGGTGTTTGAAGAGTTATCAACATAGGTGATGTTGATAAGGTCTCCCTCACAGGAGATGCTGCTCATAGTGATGCAGTTGATGAGCCTAGTCTTGAACTCCTTTATCTCCTCAAAGGAGAGATGTTGAGAAAGCTGTGGGGATGATCTTGGTTTTTGTTGGGTAGGTTTAGGTTTAGTGGTTTTGGGTTGTGTTTTGGGTTTTAGGATGGGAAGTTTGGGTGGTTGAGGTGATGTGGTAGGTTTGGGTAGAGTTGTGGGTTCAGGGGTGAAGGTTTCATCAGTGGGTTCGGTTTTGATGGGAAATGGGATTGGTTCTTCTGGTGTGGGTTGTGGTTTGTAGTTGGTTGTGGTTGAGTGGCTGGGGTGAAGACCATTCCCTGTCCCCTCCTGTACATCTCCTTCCTTTTCCCCATACGGATGTCAGCTTTTATTTCACTGACTATCCGCTGGGGTGTCCTTTCGGACATAGGTCCCACCTGCCTACCAGAGAAGCCATGAGCCCGGAGACAATCTTTCATCCAGGCTTTGTCATTGGACTTCTTGGTGGCAGTGACCCCCTTTTCTTCCTCCCTTTGCTTCCTCTCCTTCATCTTCTCCCTGGCAGCTTTCTTCCTTTTTTTCTCCATTTGATCCTGCTCTTTGTTGTGGAGCAGCAGGATCATGTCATTGTCGTGTGGAGATAGTTCAGGAAGATTGAAGCCTCTTGAGAGTAGGAATTTGATCCTAGCCTCTCTCAGCTGCAGGGCTGCTTCCCTTTGTTCTTTTTTTCCCTCTCCAAGGACATCCTGGCTTCTTCTTCTTGCCTTATCCTGGTTGACCTCTCCAAAGTCACCAACTCCTCTAGTGGTAGCAGGAGTACTTCCTCATTGGCAGCTCCTAAGCTGATGAGCTGGTAAATGAGTGTTGTCCTTCTCTTGGTGTTGATTTCCTCTTGATTGGCTGCAGCTGCCTTAGAGCTAGCAGCTAGCAACTTCTCAGCAGGAAACCTACCTTTCTTCTTGAGCTTCTCAATCCTTTCCTCTTCCTGAAGCTCTTCCTCAGTCAATTTCCTTTTGCCTTTATCTTTGGCAGAGCTTGACTGTGGTGGTTCTTGGATAGAGAGTTCAGATTGAGAGAGAGGTTCAGCTGGTGTTTGGGATGGAGGTATATCAGAAATGTCCTCCCTGCTCACCTTAGATGCTATTTCAGCAATAACATCTGTGATGATTAGTTCCTCGGACATTTGGAACAGACCTTCCGCAGCTTCCATCTCAGCTTCGGAAGACTTGTCTTGTACTTTCGAGGCTTCAATGTCAGCTTCGGAAGTTTCAGCCTAAGCTTCGGAAGAAGAGGCCGCTGCAAGTTCTGTCCCATCTGTTTTAGTTGCTGGGCCATCAGTCCCCATTTCCCCTTCGAAGTTAATCTCAGGTTCCATGTGGACCTTAGGTTGACCAACTTTTTTCATAGTGGTAGAAGGTGCAGTCAGTCTTTGAAGCTCCTCAGCCCAAAAATAAATAAGTGTGGTGTCAGGGCTGGGCTGTTCTAAGGAGGATCTCAATACAAACTTTGTGAAGTGTCTGTAGAGATCATGAAGCATCTTTGAGTCAATCTCTAGAAATGATTGAGATGACTCAGGTAGTGTGATGAGTTGGGAAGTAAAGGACTGGGTCTGTGGTTCCTCAGATGTTTGTCTCTGAAATTTCTCCCCCTTTTTGGTAGCATCATCTTGAGAGCTAGATGAGCTAGAGGAAGAAGTCAATGAGACTTGAATAGGTACATGCCTAACAGACCTCTCCGTCTGTTTCTCAGCTAGTTTAGCTTTGAGATTGTTAATCTCAAGTTGCTGAGTGGCAGTCCTTGATTCTAAGATCCTCACCTGTGATTCCAGGTTGGAGACCTTAGAAAGCAAGTACTGAAGTGTGAGTTGCATACTTCCCTCATCTTCATGCGAAAAATCACGGGGAGATGAGATAACATACCTAGTATGCTCAGTCTCACCACCAGATATGGCTTCTTGGCACCCTGGATACCTTTGCTCAAAGTCATCTCTTTCAGAGATGTCAATGGGCAAAGTTGCCGTAGACTCAGTCCTAATGATGTTACCACTGTCCTGAGAGCTCAATGAGAGACTCTGAGTAGTGGTAGCTGAGCCTACATGAGTCCCCTCCACATCAGTGGGACTCACCTCAGTAATTGGCTGCTGATGGGGGCTAGAGAGAAGGGATCTCTCTTGGCTCTGTTGATCTTTCAGAGGGTGTTGTAGATCAACTTCATTTCCATGAGAGATGTAATCTCTTCATCAGTGTGGAGAAAAAGGTCAGTGAAAGATAAGGAGGTTAAACCTACTAACCCGGGACCTAGATCAATGTCTACAGGCATTGAGCCTATGCTGGGGCTGTCCCTTGAAGGCTGCATAGGGGAGTGTAAAGACTCACCCTGTGGGCTTAAGGCTTGGGGTTCAGACTCTTGGGTTTGAGGCTGAGGAGGCTCAAAACCCACATTGAGGTCAAATGTGAAGGATGGTGTGACCTCGGACTGAGTGGGAGCCCATGGTTCCACTCTAGCCCTTTTGGTTTGAACTGGAGGAGCTTGTTCAATCAGAGTAGATTGAACAAGGGTTCGTTTGGGGCGTCTTTGGTAAGTGATTCTGATGGGTAGAGAAGGTGTGGGGACATTTGTGGTGGAGGTTGCTGGTGTGGGTTCATCACCTGTGGGGATAACAGGGATGTCACCAGGAGCTATGCGCTCAGTCATCTCTGGAGGTAATGGAGTGTACCTTCCAGTGAAGTTGATGGACATCTTCTTCAATTTTTTGAAGATGGTAGGTCTTAGTTGGAAAACAGTAAGAGCAGCTGCACAGACAAGCTTGCTCGGTTCCAGCTCACAGTTGATTATGTGTTGAATGAATCTGGGATACATGAAGAATGTATCCCTTCTCAGATTGCCGATTAGGTTGGTCAACACAAATCGTGAGTAGTTGAAGCGTAGACATCTTACCAACCCATGAACTAGGCATCCTAGTTCATATGGGATTTGATCCCATCCCCCTGACTTGTTAGATAGGAAGTGCAAAACAATGTGCAGCAGGAATTTCCAATGATAAGAAAAGTTAAACTTGTAGACGGTTGACCTACTCACATCCCAACCATATCCCATTAGGATGTAGGTGCTATCCACGTCTTCTTTGGGGAACTCAGTAGGAGCCCCATCATCATGAAGCTCGAGATGCTCCCTGATGAGGTGTTCAGTGATGATCAACTCCTGTCCACAGATACGGGTTCTCAGGACGCGAACCCTATTGAGAACATCAACTTGACCGTTACTCCAGAATTCAATCATGTGGTTGGAGTAGACGATGGGGTTAACAGTTAGCGCCGTGAGGTAGGTGGATTCAGTAAGAAATGTGATGATTTGGGTGAAGACGGCATCTCTTGATGAATCAAGTTATGCGACTTGGTTGTGCTGAGGGTTTAGCGCCATTTCAGAGAAAGTAAGCTTGAATTTTGGGTGAAATTTCTGGTTTGACAGTGAAGGGAATAGTTAGGGCAGTAAATTGGTAAAAGAAGATGAAATTGATCAGTCAAGATTATTTAAAGCGGATGAATTGTGGTAGTGGCGGTAATAGGGTAACTATTTTGGGGTTACTGTGGGTGGTATGGTGGTTTACGGCGGAGAAATGACAATGGCGGCAAGGGATAATTTTAAATAATCTGACCATAATAAGCAAAATCTTTACCTTTTACAGAGTGGGGCCCAAAAGATATCCGTTACATAGTAAAACCTTTACTTCCGAATGTAAAATATTTCCGAAGGTAATTGTCTTTCGAAGGCAATTTCTCTTCCGAAGTAAGGCATTGCTTCCGAAGGTAAAATTGTCTTTCCGAATGGAGAGTTATATAAGCTTCAGAAGTATATCTGATGTAAAATCAATCGCTTCTTCCGAGACCAAAAACTCTTCCGAGAAGAAAATTTCCATTAAGGAATTTGGCTTCAGAAGATAATCAAGAATATCTTCCGAGAGTTAATTCCCCTTCGGAAGGAATTTACACTTGGAATAATTTAAAGATCTTTTGTAACAGGGCTTAAATTGTATTGACACAAGACATTACACATTTAAAAAGCTTTTCAAAAGAGGTAGTTAATCAATGTTTATCATCCCAATAGCTGATATGAGATACTTAAATCTTTGTTCATCAAATGCCTTTGTGAACAAATCAGCATATTGTTCATTTGAGTCAACTTTGATTAACTTTATCAGATGTTTCTCATGAATATCTCTAATGAAATGATACCTGATATCAATGTGCTTTGTCTTGGAGTGCTTCACCGGATTCTCAGTAATGGAGATAGAACTATTCTTGTCAATATGGATAGGAGTAGTCATGAAGTTGAATCCATAGTCTAACATCTGATTTTGAATCCATAGCAGTTGAGCACAGCAGCTAGTAGCAGCAATGTATTCAGCTTCAGCAGTTGATGTAGAGACACAGGATTGTTTCTTGCATTGCCATGAGATGATCCTTCCACCAAGAAATTGACATCCTCCTGATGTTGATTTCTTGTCGATGTTGCAGCCACCATAGTCACTGTTAGAGTATCCATAGAGATTGAAATCACTATTTCTTGGATACCAGAGTCCTAGTTTAGGTGCTCCTTTGAGGTATCTGAGGATTCTCTTTGCAGTAGCTAGGTGAGACACCTTGGGAGCAGCCTGATATCTTGCACAAATGCATGTGGCAAACATGATATCTGGTCTACTAGCAGTGAGATACATCAGAGAACCAATGACTTCTCTATACTGATGTTGATCAGTATCCTCCCCCTCAAGGTCAGGGCAAAGATTATGGTTTCTGGGTATGGGTGTCTTGGCTGGTTTACAGTCCTTCATTTCAAATCTATCTAAGATGTCTGAGACATGCTTAGATTGACTTATGAAGAACCCTTCCTTCATCTGTTTCACCTGAATTCCAAGGAAAAAGTCCATTTTTCCCATGGAACTCATCTCAAATTTCTGCTTCATAATGCTCTCAAAGTCCTTGCACATTTGGTCATTTGAAGAACCAAATATGATGTCATCAACATAGACTTGAACGGGCAATATGTATTTTCCACTCTTTCTGATGAAAAGAGTCTTGTCAATGGTACCTCTAGTGTATCCATTCTTCAGGAGAAACTGAGACAAGGTCTCATACCATAGCCTAGGTGCTTGGTACAGCCCATATAGAGCTTTATCCAGTTTGCACACATAGTTGGGATGCTGTGGCTCTTCAAATCCTGGAGGTTGACATACATAGATTTCCCTATCTATATCCCCATATAGAAATGTGTGAGGTCACTGGATCGATAAACATCCGAGCACGTTCTTGACGGAAGGTGATAAACCAAAAGATAAACAATAGTACGAACAGTAATCGAATGATTTTATTGATAAAACATAACGATTTTAAGCTCGTTACAACTTAAGAATCAAGACATTTGGCAAGGGGAGATCGAGCATGATCTCCCCTCTCATCCGGCAGCGCCTGGGCGCCAGGCACACTCTCTAAAACCCCTTAGGTTTCTACACATTGAAACTGGTATATATAGGCCTCGGCCCATATTAGATGTGACTGGGCCTATTCGTGCGATTGGACCATACGTATGGTTCAATCGTATGACTGGACCATTCTTATGGCTCAGTCTTATGAATGCCCCAATCGCATCTCTCAGTCGCACGACTGGTCCATTAGCATGGCTCAGTCGTATGACTGAGTCTCATTCGCATATGCTCCTGCGAATGACCCAGTTTCATGTGTTTACAAGTTGTATAACATTAAGGCTAGACTATTCGTCAAGAGACGGACACACTATATATGACAAAATGCACACTAGACATCAAGTTGGTAGACTGTGAAGTTCTTGGATGCAGCATAAGCAAGGAAGATCCTAACTGCCTCAAGTCTTGCAACAGGTGCAAAGACATCCATATAATCGATTCCTTCCTCTTGAGTATACCCTTGAACTACTAATCTTGCCTTGTTCTTGATAATCAAGCCTCTATCATCTTTCTTGTTTCTGAACACCCATTTAGTGCCTATGGGTACTTGACCAGATGGTAGTGGGCATAGATTCCACACCTTTTGTCTTGTGAATTGAAGCAGCTCCTCCTGCATCAATTTAACCCAACTACTATCCTTTAAGGCATCTTCCACCTTCTTGGGTTCCATCAGAGACAAGAAGCATGAGTACAAGCAGACATTCCCATGATGAGTTTGCCCTCTTGCTCTCACACCCTCAAAGACATTCCCTATGATGTTCTCAGTTGGATGAGTGTTGTGAATCCTAAGGCGAGGAATCACTTCCAGTTGCAAAGATAAGTCTAGGTTGGACATATTCTGATCAGGAACTGGATCACTCTGTCCAGCTGCTGTTTCAAAGTCATTCAATGAGGACTGATTGAATGATTAAGAAAGATCATCAATGGTTGGTTGTGAAGTAGTATTAACAGTTGCCTGTTCCTTCAGAATACTACTTCCCTCAACCTGGTGTTGTAATGGACCACCTGAAGAGCTTTGGGGTTCATCAGGTGATTCACTTGTTGAAGCTTCACTATTCCTGGAGATAGTTGCACTATCAGATCTGTGAATGGTTGAAGCTTGTTGCCTTTCAGCTCTTGGAGAATTTGGAAGAGGTCCGGGAAGCTCAAATAGTTGATCTGCATCAGCATCAGCATCACTTTGAGCACCTGTTCCAGCTGAAGCATTCTCACAAGATTGTTTAGAATAATTTGGAAACAATTCTAAATCAAAGATATAATCAGGTCCATTCCCCTTACACAAGGAGTGTGCTCATTTACAACTATATTGGATGACTCCTCAAATTGTTGATTCTTGATGTTGTATACTCTATAAGCTTTCGAGCTAGAAGAGTATCCAACAAGGATAGCATCATCCGACTTCTCAGCAAATTTTGCTAAGTTTTCCTTTGTGTTAAGTATGGTACACGTGCAGCCAAAGGACCTTAGAAAGCCAATGAACGGTGGCCTCTTGTTCCATAACTCATAAGGGGTTTTTTCCATGGGGCTTAACTACAAGAACCCTGTTCTGCACATAGCATGCAGTGCTGATTGCCTCTGCCCAGAATGTTAGAGGTAGCTTTGAATCAGCTAACATGGTCCGAGCAGCCTCAATAAGTGTCCTATTCCTCCTCTCAGCAACACCATTTTGTTGAGGAGTCTTGGGAGCACTATATTGTCTGGCAATCCCTTTTGAGTTATAGAATGAGTCAAGAACAAAGTTCTTAAACTCATTCCCTTGATCACTTCTAATGATCTTAACCTTGTGATCAATTTGATTTTCTATTTTAAGAATAAAAGATTTTAAAGTTTCAGCCGTTATCTTTACTTCTTAAAAAGAATACCCATGTAAATCTTGTAAAATCATCAACCATCACAAGGCAGTATGATTTCCTTCCAATGCTCATTTTACTTGTGGGACCAAAGAGATCCATGTGCAATAAGTGCAATGGAGTAGTGATAGAGTTAACACATTTGGATTTATGAGATGACCTGTGTTGTTTCCCTTTCAGGCATGCAACACAGTTATCTCTGTAGAAAAATTCCTTTTTAGGCAAACCATGTAACAAGTTATTTTTAGCTAATTTATTCATTGTTTTAAAATTCACATGACACATGCGTTTATGCCATAGTGTTGACTCATCACTATCAGCTTTGGAAAGAAAGCATGATACTTCACCCATAGGAGAAGCATTGTTCATATTCAGCTTGTACATATCCCCTTTCCTGGGAGATCTAAGAAGCACCAATTCCGGAGGAATTGTCATCCCTGGTTTGAGGATAATGCACTCATGTTCTGTGAAAAGCATCTGATGCTTCTGGTTACAGAATTGAGAAACACTTAACAGATTGTGTTCAAGCTGCTTGACAAAGTGAACTTTGTCAATCTTTATTCTGCCATTGGATATACTTCCTCTGCCAGAAATATATCCTCCGGCCTCACCTCCAAATTGGACAGGCCCTCCATCATAATTCTGGAATTGTTGAAGGAGAGATCTGTTCCCTGTCATGTGCCTGGAGCTTCCACTATCTACAATCCAGACATTGTTGTTCTTGTCAAATGGATGTCCCTACACATAAGATGAGATAGTTAGTTTTTTTTGGAAGCTCAAGCCTTGCTGGTCTTGGGCTCTTCCAAAGATAATGAGATAATTGAACCAAAAGATATGCATTGGGGTTCAATAGAGGTCGTTGAAGAAGAGGTTTAGGCTGCAGTATCTTCCTTGATCTTCCAATCCATCCCTTGGTTGATCTTTGAGGATGAGCTTGTTGAAGCTTTTGCAGCATGGTCTTCTTCCGAAGCTTCTTTCTTTTCGGAAAAATCCTTCACCACCTTTTCTTCCGATGTAGTCTTCTTCTGAGATGGTTTCAAGGGAGCCTTCTTGTTCTTCCGAACCTTAGAAGCTTTGGCTTCCGAAGCCATTTTCCCTTCGAAGAAGTACTTTCTTCCGAAAGCAACTTGGCTTCCGAGACCAACTTTCCCTTCTTCATCATTTGTACTGTTTGAAATGGTCCAACTAAGAAACCTTCCCTGACTCCCTCTCTTCTAACATTATTTGCATAATGTGTGCTTGCTGGATTGTAGTAACAATCTTTAGCCATGTGGTTGTGCAGACCACACATTATGCATGCAATGCTAGCCTTCTGGGAAGTTGCAGGTTGCTATTTCTTGGATTTCTTCTCTTCATCAGCAACTTTCCCTTTTAACTTCTGATCCTTCGGTAGGACAGGAGTGCTGGTACTACATTCCTTTCCTGAATCAGAAGTACCTACCACTTGGAATCCGGCAGAAATGAAGACACCCTTTTGCTTAGGGTCAATCTTAAGCTTGGAGTCTGCAACCTTCTTGGCAGTCCTTCTAGCAGCTTTAGCTCTGTTTCTTCTTGCCTTGGTGGTTAGGATTTGGTCTTCACAGGTGGAGATGAGTGTATCCTCCTGTTTCTCCCCTGTGGTGGCCACTATTTTTGCCTCCTCCTCTAGTTCCAATGGAGAAGGGTCAGCAGTTGGAACCTCTTGCTCTTCAGTACCACATCTAGGTAGTCTAATAGAATCATAAGAGTATGGTGGAGCTATTTCATTGGTTCCCAACCCTTCTTTGTTTTGATAAAACATTTTGGAATGAGAGGATGATGCAAGAATAGTTTGGAAGTTTTGCTCAGCAATAGCTTGCTTCCTGGCCTGAGCCTCAGCAGTGACCAACTGGGCTTGAACTTCAGATAGTTTGGATATCAGATCTTTAATTTGAGTCTTATAGTTGGTCTTTTCATGTTTTAAAAGAGACACAGTTTTCTCTAACTCTTCAATTTTCTTTTGATAGTCAGATTTAGCTCTTTTAAAATCAGATTTTAACACATTTAAAGACTCAACCTCAGATCTGATTTCTGAAATGTAATCCTTATAGAGTTTAACTTTAGCAATACAGGCAGCAGTACAAAGATGTTCATATACCTGATTATCATCCGTTCCGGCCATGAGTGCTTGAGAGGGAGTCACATCCTGTACAATGAAGCTCCAGTCAACTTCTTGAGCTACTGCAGCTGTTTCAGTTGACTTCTCTTCATGCTTTGAAGCAGTGGGATATGTGGAGGCCGGTGGGGTTCCCGGGTTGTTCTTGGGAGCCTTGCACTCCCTATCAAAGTGACCTAGTTGGTTGCAGTTGTAGCACTTTGCTTTACTCTTATCAAACCCAAACTTGCTGTTGGCTGGGTTTTGAGGGAATTGCCTTCCAGTTCTCTTGAAGAACTTCTTCGCTCTGTAAGTAAAAAGAGCCATCTGTTGGACAATGTCCACATACTCCACGTCATCTGGACTGAAGCACTCAAGATCATCAAAGCAGTATTGAAAATCACCAGAGTGTCCACTTCCAGAGACAAAGGCACAACTATCCTGAAAGGAATTGTGTTGAACCTTTTGAGACTTTGGAGTCTCATGTAGAGTAATGTAGGGTCCATTATGTGAGTTGTCAGGGTAGCACAGCAACTAATGTTGTGGTTCTGTGATTTCCCTTTCAACCACATGAAGGGCTGAACTCAGTTGGTTATTAGAGTGACCAGAGGAGTTCTGCATGTTCATCTCCATCTGGAATGCACTTAGGATACGATACAACTCTATGAGAGTAAGAGTCTTAAGGTCCGAAGTTCTCTTGATTACAACACAATAGTGTGTCCATAGTTTAGGAAGGGAAGACATGAACTTCCTAACTATGTCTCTATTCTCAAGAGCTACTCCAATATCCACCAGAGTATCTACTATCTCAACATACCTGAAGTATTGTTGAGTCAAGGTCTCACCATCCTTGAAAGTAAAGTTCTCAAACTGCTGCTTCAAGAGATCCTTCTTGTTCTCTTGGGTTTCCTTGGATCCTTCATACATAAGCGTCAATGCATCCCATAAATCTTTGGCTGTCTTGCACTTCTTGAAGCCTCTGTAGATGGAATTGGGGAGAGCAGTTTGGAGAGAAGTCATAGCTCTTTGATCTAGCTATATTCTCTTCCTATCTTCTTCTGAGTAATCATCAACATCTTTTGGAATGATGCGATTACCAGTAGCAGAAGTAGTGCTTGGTATGAAAGGACCATTGACAATGGAGTCCCACATCCTTGAGTCTTGACACTTGATGAAGCCTTCCATTCTAGTGCACCATGTGTCAAAGTCTTTAGGAGTGATCAGTGGGGATTTCATCATGGTATCGGTCTCCATATCAGCCTTAGTGAGAGCGGCCATTTGAGTGAGTGGTTTGTAGTGAGGAGTGAAAAACAGGTTGATTTGGATGGTAAGATCTCACAATCAAGAGCCTGGAGCTCTGATACCAATTGCAGGATCGTGTGTTGGTCACTCAACAGATGGTTTTTCTCTCAAACTCACCTTGAACAACACTCAGCAAGAGTCTATAGAGAGTTGATCACAATATAACAAGTAACAAGCAGTAAAATAAACATAGGATGTAAATTTTCAAGGTACTTTTATATATTGCTTCTCAACTCAAAGGATTACAAGACTCTTGGACTCAAATCGCTTATATAATGAGTTACAAGGAGAAGATATATATATACTACCTACATCCGGATATACTTTGATACCAGCTGGAAACCTCTAACCAAATATCTATACTACAAGACTATAGGTGAGGTATCTTAGACATTTTGCCTAAGAGTTGGTAGTCAGGACATGTCCCTGACTTACCATTTGTCACCAACTAAAGTTGGTAACATGTACTATCATAAAAAGATGAACAGTAGAATAAAGTATGGTCAACAACATGGCTCTTTAGGAAGATGCCATGCTGTATTAGAGGTCTGCAGCGGACTGTCAGGGACCATACTTATATCTACTGGACATAGCAATGTCTTCCGAAGGATAAAAATGCTTCGGAAGAATAACTTCTTCCGAAGCCACTTATACTTCGGAAGACTGCTTCTTCCGAGGCTTGGAGTCTTCTTTGTCTTCGGAAGCAGACTTTGTCTTCAGCTCTTTCTTTAGACTTTGTCTTCGGAAGTCTTTAGACTTTGTCTTCAGCTCTTTCTTCAGACTTTGTCTTCGGAAGTCTTCAGACTTTGTCTTCAGTTCTTTCATCAGACTTTGTCTTCGGAAGCTTTCAGACTTTGTCTTCAGCTCTTTCATCAGACTTTGTCTTCGGAAGTCTTTCAGACTTTGTCTTCAGAAGTCTTCAGCTGTTGGCTTCAGCTATTGACTTCAGTTGTTGCCTTCAGTTGATATCTTCAGCTGTTGTTCTTTAGAATGTTGGAAGATCTCATACTTAACTTTGGAAGCCCTTGAATGTGGCACCAAAATGACTATGTGAAGTGGTTTTGGTTGCACCAGCCTTATCATGACCTAACAAGATACATGTCCCCCTTTGATTTGCTTAACATTGAAAAGGAGAGACAAATTCCCGGTCATGTGCCTGGGTGCCCCACTATCAATAATCCAGGTGTTAGTGATAGCGCTATAGAGGACAACCTGCACAAAACCAGAAATTATTAGTTTAGGAGTGGGACCCAAGCCTTTACGGGCTTGGGTTTCCCAGAGGCATCACACATAACAAACTCTACCCACTGTCCTTGTGAAGTTGGAGAGACAAAATTCTTCATCTTGTCCTCACTCTCAGACATAACTGATGATTTGGCTTTCCACAATCCAGTTTGTGTAGGGACTGTTTGTGATAAACAGACGACTGATTGTTTTACCTCAGTTATCACACCTTTGCCAGTGGCTTATCTGTGTTGCATGTGCTGTTTCGGAGGGGTATTTGATCTTGCTTTAGTAAACCTTGGTTTATTATCTTGAAAAAGTTCAACCCTTCGTCTTGGTCTCTAATAGTGGGGACAATTTGGAGATATATGTTCTCGTTCTCCACATCTATAACAGGATCTCCATTCTACTGGACTGGGAGATCTTTTGTATGGTGGGGAGTATGATCTAGGATTGGTCTTTTTATTCTCAACTTTAGGTTTCTTACCTTCTTTGACAGACTTAATTTGTTTTACATTTTAATTACTATTTCCTTTAATTTTGTTGAGATTTTGATGATGAACAGTTTTAGACTGAGTTGATTCTGAAAGTTTAGGTTTCGAAACAGAAACTTTTGAACCCAACCCTAGAGTAGTATTATCATCATCTTCATCCCAATCTTCAATGACAACCTCATCTTTTGTGCCAGAGGTAGTTGCTTTCTGGTCAGTAACCGGTGGCACAAGTTTAACTGTGGTATTCGGATCATTGACTAGAAGTGTTGTCACCACATGATCCTTTATTGGGTTATTATTTATGGGTCGACATTTTGTGTTTAAAAGGATCGCGTGTGGTGGTGGCACAACCTGATAACCAATCCCTTCCCCCCTATTTCTTTCTTTAACCAAGTTCTTAACAATGTGAGTGGAACTAGCAAGACTGTGAAGTTTCTGATTTAAAGACTCAATTTCAACTTGAAGAATCGTTTTTTCTTTCTTCGTTTCCTCTACTGTTGTTAGATAGAACTTAATATAATTTGCTTGATTAAAGGCAACAACCTCAGTTTCCCTAAGTTGCTTTCCTAACAGATCAATCTTTTCTTTAAAACAACCCTCATTTTGTTTTAACACCCTGTTAGCTTCAGTGCATAGTTTTAAATCATTTACTAAACTATCATTGTGATCTAACAATCTAGAAAATTTTGAATCTATACTTTCATGAAATTTATTGCATTCTTCACAGGCATGTTTATCAAAAAGTTCATCTTTGGATTCTACCTGTGATATGCTGGAGGTGTCATCCATGAAAGCAAACTGAGATTCCTCGTTAGTTTGAGATTCTGTGCTCGTAGCAGCCAGTTCGTCTTCAACCAAGTGTTCTACTGCATCTATAGCTTCCTCAGTGTTTGAATTGGCATTATCACCTATGTTTTGTCCTCAACTTGCTGAATCATCATTAAGATCTTCCACCAACACAACATTTGCTTCACTACCAGAAATTAACCGAAATGTCCAGTCCTTTCCCTCATCTCCTTAAGCAACCATAGCTTTGGAATCTTGACTGGTTGAAGTCACTTTCTTTTCCTTGTCCTGACGGTTGTTTGATGTGAAAGAGTTGCCATTTCCAGTCTTCTTTGGTTTCACGCACTCTCGTTTGAAGTGTCCCATTTCACCACAGTTAAAGCATGTGACTTTTGTTTTATCAAAACCAAAGGTTATGTCTTTAGTAGCAATCAAGATTTGTCTAGTCTTTTTCACAAACTTCTTTGCTTTTCTAACTGCACTAGCCAGAGCCCACATTATGTCCATTCTGTCCAATTCAGTCTTGTCAACCTGTTCATAGTCTTCATCAGCAAGATGACAGTTTCCAATTTTTCCAGCAACTAATCTATTATAAGAGTGCACAACAGCAGCAAGAAGATCTATGTGTTCCTTGGCTACTTTAACAGTAACATTTCCCGGATTCTCAGTCTTTAGCTTTGTTGGATTTGCTTCTGTGAGATTGTATTGAGCTTCAGATGATCCTGACACTTCACTTCCAGATGACCCACTCTAAGAATTTCCAGACATGTTGGATACAATGTTGTTTGAAGAGGTGCTCCTATTAAAGCTAGTGTGGGAACAACGTTATACAATTATGGATTCTGCGTATATGACCCCTTCTTGGACTTGTATTTTAGCCTCAGCTTATCCTCCCTCAGCTTCAAGATAAAATCATTGATGTCTAGAGTGGCTAGATTATCATTCTGTCTCAGATTAGAAACAAAGGGATCCCATTTATCCGGCAATCCATTAGCAAAGCTTGCAACTTTATCCTCCATTTATGTAGTTACCCCATGTGTGTGCAACTCACTCATCAGATGATAAAATCTGTTTATATGTCATCCAAGCATTCATTTCAAATGGATGAGAAGTTGTCAAATTCCTTCTTGAGGGCTTTGGCCTTCAGCGCCTTTAAAGTGGCATGACCATCGTATCGCTTTTCCAAAGCTAACCACAGCTTCTTGGACTGTTTATGTTCTGAAAATTGATGGAAAATGTCTTTTGGAATCGACTATGTCAGTAAAGCATATGCTTTCTTCTCAGCATTGTGTGCAACCTTTTGCACTTCATTCATCCCACTCAAAGTCAGCTTAACACCGTTTGCTCCAACCAGTGTAGAATAACCAGTTTCAATAACAATCCACAAGTTTAGTTCTACACCATTAAGGTAAATCTCAAACCGTTATTTCCATTATGGGTATTCATCCAAAGTCAACAGTTTTGGAGGTTTGTTGTGATTTCCAGTTTCATTCTCCAGCAGTAAGAGGTTTTGGATTCGTGAGTCCATTCCAGCAGTAAACTAGGTGTTCTGACCGTCCATGTTATCAAAACTTAAGGATACCCAAAGTCAAATACTCAAACTTGAAAAATCTTATGCGACTGAGTCAATCGTGCGAATGGACAGTTCAATCTTAAGATTGGAGAGTGCGATTGACTTCAATCAAGAGGGATGAGGATGAGTTCAACCGTATGAATGGAGAGTGCGAATGGGTTCAATCGTACGATTCAGCTTAATTGTGCGATTAGGGATGATACTGAGTCCAGTTGTGCGGTTGAATCATGTGATTGGGATTCAGTCATGCGATTGAACCAATCATGCGACTGAGACTGCTGAGTTTGAAAAATTCGAGATCTTGAACACGTTTAGACTCAAAACGATTTTGCATAAACCCTAAACTGTTATTAGTCGAAAAGTTCAAAATTTTTGAATCATGCACACATCAAAAACTCAATTTGTATCAAAAACATGGATTTTAGATTAAAGAAATGTTAACTTTAACCAAAATACCAATCGAATCCACGAAGAATCAAGAGCCAATGCTCTGATACCACTTGTTTAGACTGTGTAGGTATGGAGTACTAACTGATTAAACATGAAACCTAATCAAATAGTGCAGAATCCTATTTAATTTGCGATCTAATCAGTGAGAACGTAAACCCGGATCAATCTAACGATAGAACAACGTTAAGAATGAATAGAAAACGATCTAGGACGAACTGTGAACTTGGATGGACGTGTTAGAGCTCTCTGGACACCTAGAGTATGAAATAATTCAAGGTGTTCCATTTTTCCACGAATTACGTGGTATTTATAGGTTGAAGTGCACAGTCGTACGACTGAGCCATTAGCATGGTTCATTAGCATGAATAACCATAAGACTAAGTCAAACACATTTCTGAATCATTATTAACTCAGAACAATGATTAACTACTACAAACCCATATATAATATTCATTCAAGTGTGTATTATAAACGATATAAGAATAAGACACATTTATTCGAACACATTTCATATTACTAAAATACCCTTGTATTACACATATGTAAGAATGAAAGACATAAACATTTAAGTACAATGAACTAGGAACATCGTCTATCAACATTGAAGACTTTGAGAAAATTGATTGAGGGCCAATTGCTTTTAGGTGAATCTTATGGTTACATTAGTAGAAGGGGCAGGGTCATAAATGGTAAGCTCCACATTAAGAAGGTAAATATTGTCAAAGAGCTTGAGTACAATCTTTTGAGTGTATCTTAATTTTGTAACTGCAGACATAACATGCTTCACTTAGCGTGAGTGTATTGTTCTCAAGCTCGGGGTGATCATTCCTCAAGAGCATATTTTACGTAGAGCCCCTAGGAAAAGAAACATGTACTAGATGGATCTGCAAGAAACTTCACCTTCAGGAGAAGTTTCGTCCTTTGTATCTAAAGCCAATAGTGATGAGTCATTCCTTTGGCATAAAAGAATTTGCCATGTAAACTTTAAGAACATGAATAAACTAATTAAAAATGATTGGTAACTGGAATGTCAAAGAAAGACTTTACAAGTGATGACTATTGTGTTGCATGTCGGAAAAGAAAGCAACACAAAGTGTCTCAGAAGCTAAAGAAAAGTACTACCTTATAGTTATACACATGGATCTATTTTGCCACACAAGTGTAATGAGTTTAGGAAGAACTTCATACTATCTTGTGATCACAGACGATTTCACAAGATACACTTGGGTATTCTTTCTTAGACGTAAGGTTCAGACCCCTAAAATCATGAGATCTTTCATTCTGCAAATTGAAAATCAATGTGATCACAAGGTTTAGATCATAAGATGTGATCAAGAAACTAAATATGACAACCAAATCGTTAATACATTTTGTGATGAAAAGGGTATTTCAAGAAAGTATTGTGCTCCTAGAACTCCTTAACAAAATAGTGTTGCTAAAGGGACAAATATGACACTTATTAAGGCTCCAAGAACAAGGCTCTCTGACTCTAAACTACCCATCACCTTCTGGGCAGAGGCAGTCAACACTACCTTTTATGTACATAATAGAGTTTTAGTAGTCAAAACTCATAATAAGACTCCTTATGGACTGTGGCACAAAAGGAGACATTTCAATGGTTTCCTCAGATCATTTGGATGTCTATGCACCATCTTAAATACCAAAGATCATATAGTCAAATTTGTTCAGAAAGCAGATGATGGACACTTTATTGGATACTCTTCTCAAGCTGAGGCTTATAAAGTCCACAATCTCAGAACTAGAGTAGTTGAGGAGTTAGCCAATGTGACCTTAAAGGAACGCACTCCTAGTGTGAAAGGCTTTGGTCTCGGTCAGCTATTTGGTCTTGATTTAGTTACCAACTGTTTTAACAAATTTTGTAAAGATGTTTAAGGAACAACATGTAATACATTTGTAGGAGATCCTGATCCAAGATTTGAGCTAAGAAGACCGAATAATAGAATCCTTTCAGCATGAGTGGTAACAAACCCTGCAAGTGAAAATCCTGTCAGCACAACCATGACAAATTCTTCAGCTGATACATCTAAGGTGCCAACCAATTCAAGCAATGAGGTATAAAACTCAAATGAAGGAATTTCTAATACAGGAGAAGATCGATATGGTGAAAGTGATCAAGAATTTTATGATACTGACCACCATTCCACTGAAGACAACATCAATGAGGTTGCATACTCTCTGGATAAAGTGACACTTGATGAGTGTACAGATGTGGTGGGTGATATTCAATCACCAAATCTAAATTCTTTAATTTAGATCAATCAAATCAACTTGTCGTGATTCCTCAACTAAGAATCCATAAGTCACATCCTACCACAAACATCAATGGAGATGTTAGGACTGGGGTGAGAACAAGAGCAAAAACGCATGATAATAATGTTTGTCTACACTCTTGCTTCTTGTAACAGATTTAGCCAAACAAAGTTGATGAGGCTTTGAGAGATGGAAGCTGGGTTAAAGCAATACAGGAGATACTACTTAAGTTCAAAAGACAACGAGTTTGGAACCTATGTCCTCTTCCTCATGGGAAGATGCCAACAGGTACCAAGTGTGTATTTAGGAATAAGAAAGATGACAGAGGGTTTGTCATCAAGAACAAGGCAAGATTGGTAGTCCAAGGGTACACTCAAGAAGAAGGGATTGACTACACAGATGTCTTTGCTCCTGTAGATGTCTTTTGCTGCATCCAATGATTTCAAGGTCTACCAACTTGATGTCAGGTGTGCCTTTCTATATGGGGTGAGAGATGAATAAGTGTATGTTAAGCAACCACATTGCTTTACAGATCCAGATCATCCTGATTATGTCTACAAGGTTGACAAAGCTCTCTATGGGCTACATAAAGCTCCAAGAAAGTGGTATGAGACAGTGTCACTATACTTAGTTAAACATGGTTACAAAAGAGGTACTATTGACATCACACTCTTCATGAAAAAAACAAGAAACGACTTGATGTTGGTTCAAGTTTATGTTGATTACATTATCTTTAGGTCAACTAATGAAAGACTCTACAAAGAGTTTGAGGAGCTGATGAAGAATAGGTTCGAAATGAGTACCATAGGGGAATTCAAGTGATGAAGTCAATTTCTTCCCAGGAATTCAAGTGAAGCAAGTTGACAATGACATATTCATAAACAAGTCAAAGTATGTACAAGACGTACTAACTAGATTTCATCTGCTTACTTCAAGGTTGCTAAGACTCCCATAGCTAGAAACCACTCCTTAGGACCTAATCTTGAGGGGGAGTGTGTTGATAAACATCTTTACAGGGCTATGAATGGGTCTCTTATGTACCTAACAGCAACCAATCCTGATATCATATTTGCCACATGCATATGTGCAAGATATCAAGCCAACGCCAAGATGTCACACCTAGTTCTGTCAAAAAGATTCTTAGATATCTCAAATAAGCTCCCATATTGGGACATTGGTATTCAAAGAATTTTAAATTCAATTTGTATGCTTATACAAATAGTGACTATGGTGGCTGTAACAAGAATACAAAGTCTATATCTAGGGGATGTTCATTACTTAGTGGAAGGATAGTCTCATGGTAGTGCAAGAAACAATCTTGTGTCTCTACATCAACTACTGAAGGTGAATACATTGTTGCTGCAAGCTGCTGTGCTCAAGTGCTTTGCGTTCAAAATCAGATGCTAGACTATGGATTCAAATTCAAGAAGACTCATATCCATATAGACAACCACAATGTTATTTCAATCATAGAGAATCCTATGCAGCACTCAAAGACAAAGATATCAACATCAGGTATCATTTGATTGGAGAAAACTTTAAGAAAATGATTAATTAAACTTCTCAAAGTTAACACAAATGAAGAATATGCTTATCTATTCATAAAAACATTTGATTAGCATAGATTTAAATATCTTATATTAGCTATTTGGATGATTAACTTTGAGTAGATTATCTTAAATTAATTTTAATTTTTTTTCAAAAATATTTGTCTATATTGTTGTCTAATTTATCACTCAAATAAGCCCAGTTAATCTCGAAAGAAATTTTTCAAACTATATATTCTTTAGAATTTTAAGAAGTATAGACAAAATTTCTCTCAGAAGATATAGAATTGATTTCGAAAGAAAATATGTCTTCAAAACTAATAACTACTTATGAAGGAATTTAACCTCAGAAGAAACTTAAATATATCTTCCGAAGCTTAAAATCCACCTCTAAGTACTTATATGTTTTGAAGGACAATTTACTTCCAAAAGCAATTTAGTCTCTAAATAAAACTTCTGAAGCTTAATATCTTTCGAAATCAAATTTGTCTCGGAAGTAAAATTACTCTAAGTATATTTTCTTTTGAAGTACTTCTTCTCAAACTAAGGAATATCATCTGAAGTCAATTTAGCTTCGGCAGATTTCTCTAAACTTCGAAGGCAAATTATCTTGGCAAGATTTTCAACTTCTAAGATAACTACCTTTTTGGACACTTTTTCAGAGATGGAATTTACATCCTGATATCAAAGTTTATCTTTTGCAATAACTTTTTCTCAAATCCAAGCCTATAAATAGCTTTTACAGGTCCCCCTCTCTCATCTTCTACTTCTTCTACAAATTCTCAAACCCTAAATTCACCACATACCCTTTATGTTCTTTCACTTTCTCATACAAAAGCATCATAAAACGGCCAACCCTAAACCCCAAAACCAGCCAGCCTTTGTCATGCACCTTCATAGGTAACAGAATCAGGTTGCTCTGTTGTCTGCTGACATAGACCCTGGTTTCTCAGACATATACAACTTTCTTTCTTGCTCCTCTTACCTCACCGCTCTTACTATTGATCTTCCTTTCTATGAGGATCAACTAATAGAGTTATAGAGGACTTGCTGAGTGCTCATATTGGACGGTGAGAAAGCACTATATGCCACAATGTAGTGTAGCATAGTGTTCATCACTCCAGCCACCATCAATCAACATTTGAGGCTGGATGATAAAGAATGCAAGCTGTCCTTCCCCAAAAGAGGCCGTCAATGGATCATTCCTCCCTATGGGTTATGAAGTTGACTTCTCTATCAAAACATTTAGAAAAGGAAAGGTCTCATCCAAGTGGAATTACCTGCTCCATATGGTCATCCACTCTTTATCAAATAAGCATGAAGAATGGGATCAAATTCCTGAAGACCTTCCACACATAGTCCATGGGATGGTCCAGGGGATCAAGTTTAGGTACTAACTATTTGTATATACAAATTTACTTGCTAAGTTTAGGTAATCATGTTTAGGCAATCCCTGCCAATGTTAAACCCACACCTTCTTCATCTTCACCACTCACACAGCCTCAAATTACCATCACATACAAAAGAAAATCCAAATGAATCCCTACTCAGTCTATTCAGATTGAGTAGGCCCCTATATACTTATCCTTGTAAGAGGAAGTGGAACCAAGAGCTCCCACTTCTCCTGAGGAGCATACCACTCCCATTCCTTCTATGAACTGTGTTGACGTTCCACATGCTCAGCCTTACGAGCTCATTACCCCAGCCTTAAGCCTTTATCCCGAGTCTCAAAACCTAGATGAACAACCATTAAGGAAAAGCTACCATCCCCAACCGTTAAATCATATGTAACCAATCCCCAACCTAGAATTCTATGATGATTAGGATATGAGATTTAGTGAGTACAATGAGTTTCTTTTCTCATCCCCTACTCAAGGAGGGATGAGTGCTCCTGGTATTCTAATATCTAGCCCACATCATCCACCCAATACTGAGGTGGACCTCTCTGAACAAGTTCAAGAGGTCCATATGGAAGAGGCTCTCACTTCTGAAAGTGATTACATACTTAAGACCTCAACCATGACAACCCAGCTCCTTGACACTTCTGCTAAAGCTGTCTATGACCGAGGGAAATCCAGAGACTAAGAAAACATATAAGGTGGTGAGAGGGATGACTTTAGTCATGTACTCTCATCCCCCCAGATTCTTTTAATTAAGATGAGGGGAGTATGCAAATAAAGGTGCAAAAATTTACAAAAACTTGCACATTTCTAGTCTCTAAGGTTACTCACCTGGAATCTCAGGTGGCTACCTTACAAAAACAGGTGCTTAATCAGCAACTTGAGAACACCGATATCAAGGGCAAGTGAGCTGAGATGCCTGCCAGGCATGCTCAACCATGTCAACAAGAACCTGTAGATGTGATAGACCTAACCTCTAGCTCATCTGTGCAAGTAGGTGATGCTACCAAAAGGGGGAGAAAGTCACCACAGCCATAGATCATGGGAGCATTGCCAAGAGTATGGACATTGATGATTCACCGCCCTCACTTGCAATTGTCTAGACTCAACAACCTCCGATGGCCCATATCAATATGGATGCCATAGTTCAAAGCTTCTTTGAGGAGGGTGCTGTTCCTAGCGCTATGTCACCTCCATCCCATCCTGCTGACAGTCCAATAGTATGATGGAGGTATGATACTAATATAAGATTCCAAGTGCTTTCTAGATATCATGGTCAACAAGAAGTTTTCAACTTCCATACAGTGAGATTCTATGAAAGCTTCCCTTTAGTTGACCTACCACTTGTCAATCAAAGCCAAAACAGACAAGCTGATAGGTTAGCTGAGCGGATACAGATAAGGGTGTCTAAGGAGTTCGAAAGGAGAACCAACTTTATAGATAGAGGCTAGCAAGGAAAACAGTTAGTTAACTGGGTACTGAGTTTGAACCTAAGATTAGCTTTGAAGGGTAAACCTTAGTTGAAGGCCCAACTGTGGAACCTGTGAACCTTAAGATTGTTACTCCTTTTGCACCAATTACCCTCAGCGAGACAACAGTTGGTGAACGTATCTCACAGCCTCTCCATGGCCAGAGATCTAGTGCAAAAACAGCTCAAGAAGACAAAAGCTCTCTCCTCCCTGAGTTACACAAGCCAGTGATTGACAAAGGAAAGAAGGTTTGTTGGTCCTAAACATCACTTGAATCAATGAGATTTGTGAAAATTGTTGGATCAAACACAAAATATGGATGAACAAGTGATGAACACCTCAAGAACACAATGAAATCCCTTATTTGATCTTTGATGATTTGAATCTGATATTTCAAAGTGGAAACCCTCAAATCAATTGGCTCATTCAGGCTTACCTTCTAGCTAATTACTCTAGCTATTCATAGTCTAATGACAATTAGACATAATGACATTTAGCCCCCTAGACTCTTAAACTAGAAATTAACAAATAAAATAATAAACAACTAATAAAAATGACTAAAACAAGATTAAATATATTGTAATGACATAAAATATGTTTATTAATAATAAAACTCCCAGTCAAATATATCTTCAATGGCTCGTCTCGGTTCTTCATCTCGAACGCGTCTATTTGACTTTTCCGATGACTTTGACCGTGATGTTGACTTTTGTTAACTTTGACTATGTTGATAATATAGACTATCCTTTTCAGACCCAACAATACTCCTCCTTAGTCTATCATTATAAACGTGTTGTGTCATACCTTCAGCTCCGATAAGTCAAACAAAAAAAATGATCTTCAATCTCCCCCAAGATTGATGATCTGTTGCTGAAGATCTTTCATCTTATAGGCCCCCCCTTTTTGTATGCTCCCTCTCTTCGTGTGCATCTTTTGGAAATTATCAATAACTGCTTTTCCAACTCTCTATACTTGAATGCTTCAAAAGATTTAGGAGGAGAAATCCTAGCTCGGTATCTTCTACAAACTTAAAGAACAGGTTCTCTAGTTAGGTACTTTGCTCAGCTGATGATCGGCCATCATTTGTAGTAAAAATCTGTAACACAATCATAAACACATTCTACACATTTCTCGAGAGATCAGTTCAACAATACAAATAAACTCGTATTTATCTGTAAATATAAACAAGCAAAACCATGTTCGTTTGTGTGTGCAATTTCCCGTGAAATGCATGAAAATATGAGATCGTTTCAATAGTATAATATGGAAGACTTGAAAAATAATTTGAAAAACCAAACAAGAAATTTCATACTAATAAAATCTAATCATAAGAATCTAACCAAAAAATAATATATCCATATATTTTTATTAATAATTTGAGAACCAAGAATTGATTTAATCATGAGATCACTTATTCAAGATATACTCAAGCACAAAGATATAATTAAACATCAAGAAGTTAGTGAGATCATACTGCTGCAGAGTCTAATCACAATTTTATGTTTTTGATAGTCAAGATAGTTCAAGAATGATTGTCGGTATGTTTATCCAATTTAAACCCATGCCTTATTCTTTTCAACGAGTGACCTGCAACTGATTTTTTCATGTTTTAGGTTCAGTTAGAGAAACGCAAGTAACTTGGTTCCCACATACATTTAGCAAAGAACTTATCTTTTTATCATGGCTTATTGAGCAATACTATTGACGCTGACTGATTTTGCATTTGATTCTCCAGAGATGCTAACATAGACAATGATTATTTGAGAACCATTTGAATGTTTTATATATGTGTAAGTATTTGGTGGAGCTTTTGACAATGACCTTTGATGTAAGAATCATTGTGATGTTATTTGAAGGAGAAACATATGATGAGCGCTCCAGGTCTATACTTTCGTATAACAGAGAAGATGATCATCTGAGCATGCTGATGAGAGCTTAAGGTATATACTCACATATAAAAGAGAAGATCATCACTCCAGGTCAATGTTCACACATAGACGCGGAGATAAGCATGAGAAATTATTATTATTATACATTCTGAAAGAGTCACAAGTGACTCAAAACAGAGGCTTTTCTGAAGAGCATAACTAGAAGCGTTTGTTTTTGTTAACTAGGTGCTCAATTCAGGGCTAGGGTGGGGGTGATTTGGGATTTTAGGGAAATCTAAACAAAGATTTTAAAACTCTCAACCAGTTTCTGACAATGATTTGTTTCTTTGTGCATGCCAAGATGTCATGGGAATAATCCTTATTACTGAGCTCTTATAGAATTAGTTTGGCTATATGATCATTGTTTACTTCATTTTTGGGCTGAGCCTACCAAGCATATCATATAATGAAACTGTCTTTTTCATATTTTAGAATTTTAATTGATAAAGACATCTACATCAGTTACTATCATTCCTCACGAAGTACAAGTCATGCAAATAAGCATACCAAGAAGACATACGATCATTTCTCAGTCATCCCAAATCAAGTTCTCAATTTTTATTTATTTATAACCTAAAGCAATTAATTAACTAATAAAATTTAAAATCTTTTTGTTCTTTTCTTTTATACTACTCTCCCCCTAAATTTTAATTATGTACATATTCTATACTTACAAAAAAGAAAATAACCAACAAAATTGTCTTCCATTTTACTCAAACAAAGGATAAAAAAATGAACTATCAAAAGAAATACAGTGATTGTGAAATAAGATGTGAAAATGTAGATAGGGACCCAAAATGTGGATAAGATACCAAAACCATAACATGTTTATTCCTCCTCAAATTTGAACGAGGAACATTCTCTGTCGGTAAACCGAATTACTAACAATCCTCCTGAACTGTTCCTGCACTCATTAACAGATTAGTTAAAAAAGGGGGACCCAGGCCATCGCACTCCTGTGTGTTCCATTTTCATCGGTGTACATAACCTGCTTAAGCACACACCATTGTGAAAAATCATTTATCTTGTCAACCTTTTGTTTTATTTTCCAAATTTGCTTCTGTTCAATTACTTTTGATTTGAAAGAACTGAATTTGGAAATCATATTATTTTTAAGACCTGAAGACAGAGACTTTAGTTTTGAAACATTGGTTTTTTTCACCTTTGAATAACGTGAAACCGGCTTCACATGAGAAGGGTTGGATAGATTGTTGTTTATCCAACCATTCGAAGATATGTGCTCTTTACCTTTTGAACTCAAGGAAGCAACCCGTGTTGGCTTACCATCTTGCAGCTTCCTTCTAGATTCTGACCCGAATAAGCAATTCGTTTTTCTTTTACCATTCGGAGCATGTCTTTGAACTTGAGGGCACTTCTTTAGCACATGACCTTCTTTTCCACATCTAAAGCAAGCCTTGAAAGGGTTTTGGTTCTTTGTAGTCCCATGGATAATAGGAGAGAGTGGATCCTGCTTTAAGGTTATTGTAGCTTGTTGACAACCTTGAAGCTTCTTCTTTTGGATATCAGGAAATTGAATCTTTTAAGGCTTTGTCAATGTGGATTTGGAACTGGGCAGTGATTTGATGTGTGATGTTCGGGAGGTGAGATCTGAACATTCTTCTTAGAACCTTTACATGTAACAGATGAGGACGAAGAGAGTTTCAGATGAGTTTCACCTTTTTGTGTGACTTGTGACTTGGCAGACTTGGAGGTAGATTTGTGATGAGCTTGATGGATAGCAGATGAAGATGGTAAGTGCTTCTGTTGAGTTTTGGAGTAACTGTTGATTTGTTTAGCAGTTGGAGATGAGATCCGTATAGGTCTTGATTTGACCTTTTGAAGCATTTGAGACTTGATAACTTCAGGTGACTTATTGATCTCAGATTCATCATCTGAGCTTGTCTAGTCTTGTATACATAATTCTGCTTCCAATGGATCTTGATTGATACCACTTGTTGAGTTTTGATTGCCCGATGATTCCACAGTTGTTCCTTCTTTGACAAACATGACGGGAACAAAAGAAGGGATGTAACCTGTTTTGAATTTGTTAAAGAAGTTACAAGAAGCAACTGATACTGGTTTTGGAGCATCAGAGGTGGATTTATCATTTTGCATATCAGATCCTTGCTTGATGAGTCCCAAACCTGCAAGAGAATAATATTCATCTCTAACCTCTTTATGATTAACACAGCTTAAACCTGCATGTAAACTGTTAGTATCTACAGCTTCAATCAAATCATTAGATGGATGAGGTTGAGGTATAGGAGAGTAACAATGAGTGCTATGAGGGGGATAAACATATGAAGTTTCATTACATCCCACACCCGTTTTGATTCTTGCTCCCTTTTGCTTACAGAACAGTTCCTCTTGTTTCATCCCTGATATCATGCATTTATCAAGTTTAGTTTTAAGCTTGCTGTTCTCAAATTCTGCTAATGTGACTCGTTCGCTCAAAACATTAATCTCGACATTCTTTTCTAAAAGATTTCTTTTTAAAAGATCAGTTTCTTTTAAAGCTTCTCTCAGTTTAATAAAATATTTGGACTCATTGATTTTAAGTTCTTTGTTTATTCATTTTAATTCTTTTTTGTTTTTTAACAATAATCTGTTAGCTTTATAAACCCCGAATAAATGAATTTTGTAGGGAGGGGAACACATGTCTTGTACAACCTCATAAGGGAGTCCCATAACTATCTTTTCTGCAGCTAGGGCTTTTTCATATTGACAAACGGGAGTGTTCTTTTTGTATTCTTCCTCCTCCATAGCTCTCTTCTTAGCTTCATTCAGCTTCACCTTCTTTTTGTTTTCCTTCATCCTGGAATTTACATCGGCTTCCACAATCACCAACATCACCAAAACTCTCACCTTGAGTATCGCACCTGAATTCTTTGAAGGGATCAAAATCCTCAGTAAAATCCTCATCACTGTTTACCACCTCAATCATCAATGCATGGTTGATTTCTTCTTTAGTTTCTTTGATCTCAACAGTTGAAGATACACCACCATACATAAATCGACTGTACTCTTTACTTTTCATATCCAAATCAAATGACTTTAAGTTGTTGATAACTTCCATGAGTTTGTAGTCAGCAAAATTTCTTTCCTGTTTTAACAATCTAACTTGTGGACTCCACTGTGGAGTGACTGGGTGTGAGAATGATGTTCTCTGTTGTTGTGAAATAACAAGGATCGAATATGATGATTGAGTCAGTGATTATATGGCGGAATCATACAAACACAGAGCATTGAATGCAAGAAATACTCATAAATGCTACTTTGTATTGATTAAGATGAACAGTTACAATAAATGCTAGGGTTTGAGCACTATATAGTAACTAGACACCTTGGGGACAAAAGACTGATATTCTGATTGTCTAAGGTTATCTGAAAGTCTAGAGTCTAAAGTCACCTCACATACGAGGTTGTCTATTCTATTTATAGGCTGACTGGAAGCCTTTACAAAAGACTAAAATATCCCTATATATAATCTAGTCTAAGTACAAAAGGTCTTCATCAACATTTGTTTTGTTCATCCGCATTGACTAATGCGGATGTGTTGAACTTCATCAGCATTTGTTTTTCTTCAACTGCATTAGTGTTTGGTCATCAGCATTGACAAATGCTGATGAACAAACACTTAGCGCATTTGTTGCTGAGCATCCCCATTAGTTAATGCGGATGAGTAAATTTTTTGGCAGCATTTGTTCGGCTGCCCGTATTTGTTAATACGGAAGAACAAATACTTGTCAGCATTTGTTCTTTGGTCATCCGCATGTACAAATACAGATAGCCGACACTTGTCTTGTTTTGTTGATGCAGATTCTTCATCCGCATTGGTTCTTGGACTTAGGGAGATTTCAGCAGAACAACCATCATCCACTACTTGAATTGGGAATGTATGATCCTTTTAGGGTCCAACAATACTCCCCCTAAGGATTATACAGCCTATGAACTTCAAGGTTTTAGAGGATGAGGTTGTGAGGATTCTGCTGGGTCTTGATCAGCCAGGAGGAGATGAAGCAGGAGCTGGGTCGATGTATGAAGGATCCAGTATGGCTTTGATTATGTTAGAGAACTATCTTGCATCAGTTAACTTCTCTCTGCTCAGTGCATGGATCTTTATTTGGCTCATGCTATGAATGGCTTCAATGGGCAGCTTCTTCAAAGAGATAGGCTCCCAGAATGACACAGTTGACATCCCATCTCTATGAATCAGTAGAGATCCATCCACATCTACCTCTAGCTTCACAATGTTCCCAAATTGCAAAGGAGTCTTCTTCTTCCTCCTCTGCTCTCTCTTATGAAGTATTCTGTAATAGGCTATCTTCAGGAGTTTTATGCATTTGAGAAAGAATTGCATATCAGCTTCTCCAAGCTTGTTGCTGATATCTCTAAAATGCCTTGTGTAAATGTAGTGGATATAGGATTCATCATGCAGCCTTACCTCATATCCACTAAACAGTCTAATTTCAGCCCCTTCCTTTCCCCCCATTTTCTTTCAATCACCAACTCATATGTCTTCTCATCATAATAGACTTGTGAGATTAGGATGGAGGAATGAGTTCCAGCTACCATCTTTCTTTTCAAAGATTTAGTAGGCTTCACCTTGAGCTCAGGGAAAACTACTTCTTTAGCTGACTTGGTCTTTTTCTTCTCAAGTGGGTTAACAAAGGATCTATCTTTCCTCATACAGATAGCCTTGAGACTTTTTAAGTTGTCTGTCCTTTTGAACATCCTCAGAATGTCTTCAAACTCATAACCCCTGAACATAGCCTTATGATTGATCAATCTCAGATTGGCTAGTTCGTTTAGATCATGGATCTACAGGGAGTTCACCAGAGCAGAGTACTCTGTGAAAAATTGGACTAACCCTGATATCCTCTTGACCATGAACATGTTCCAGTCACTGTCATACTTCCAGGAAATTATCTTCAAATCAGTCTTGGCCTGGGGAGTTGACACACCTCTAATCATCTCTGCAGTGGTGAGTCCTTAATAAAGCTCTATCTGTGAAGGCTCAGCAAACCACTCAGGATATTTACAGAGTATAGGTGCCAAAGAGTCATGATCTCTATGGGTGAGCTGCATGTCTTGTGCTAAAACTCTTGATCTGGGCTGTTTTCTTGTTATTTCTTCTTCCATCTTCTTCAGCCTATCTTTATTCTCATTAATCATTCTAAGGATAGCAGCCCTTAGAGAATTTGTCTTCATATTCCCTAATTTTCTCTTAGTGAATCCCTATTCAGACAAATAGTCCTTCATTTCCCTATCAGTCATACTGTAAAGATTAGGATACAGTGATTGAGAAGAAGATGTCTGCTTGGCTATTAAAGATAATTTTAACACAGGAGCCTTGGTTGAATGAGACTTTTCATATTCAGTCTCATATGTATGGTCCAGCAGTTTGTTTAGCTTTTCTTCTTCTGCTATCATTCCCTCATAGGTCAACCCAAAAACCTCATCAGGATCATATCCATGGTCAAGCAAGAATATGGCCTTTGCCATTAGATCATCTGACTTGGCTTTCTCCACCACCTCATGTACGGATAGTTTCTCCTGTTCAGGGCTTTCCTTAGCTATTGGTTCATCAACCACCTAGCCACCCTCTATTTCTCCTTCTTCTAGATCAATAACCTCAGCCTTCTTTTTCAGTTGCTTTCCTTAGCTATTGGTTCATAGGCTTTTCAGTTGAGCTTTAGGTTCATGTTCCAAAAATTCAGTAATGGCTGCAAGGCTACGAGGATCATCTTTTTGCTTTTTCTTGACAGGTTCTTCTTCTTCAACTGGTCTTTTCCCTTGGCTTTTTCATCCAAATATTTCCTTCTTCTAGTGTAAGTTTGCACTGTTGGATCAGAAGAGGATTCAGCTTGTTCTGCTTCTTTGGGCAGTGTTTCAGATTCTGCCTTTTCTTGTTCATCTACTGCAGCCGCAACTGATTCTCTTTGCTGCTATTCTTCATATAGCTTTCTGATCAGCTATTTTTGTTCATCAGATAGGGACACAGCAGGTACAATTTATAGACTCAATTCCTTCTTAATTGGGACAGGAGATTGAGGAATAATCACTATTGGTTCAGTACCTTCCCTCTGATTGACTATGAAGTCCCAAAAGTCATCATCAATAATAAAATCTTCTGCAGTGAAGAAGTCAAGAGTTGTGATCATGTCACTGAATTCAGCCTCTTCAGTGTGAGTTTCTGTTTGTTCACTTGAATACACCACCATTTCCATGCTTGATTCATCTGGTTTAGTTCCACTAGTCTCTGCCTCCTTTTCAGACTCAGTGAACTTCATCTTTTTAGCCTACTGGGAGTCATTATCACTCTCCCTTGATGAATCTTGCTCACTATCATCTTTATCACTTTCCCTCTTTCTTTTCTTATTTTTGTCATCACTCTAATCATCTTGGTCTTTTTCAGCTTCTTGTTTAATCCTGACCAACATCTCCAACTCAGATACTCTCTTGTTTAGAGATGCTACCTGAGTTTGCAGGTCAATGATTATGACAGCTTGTTCTTCAATCATCCCTTCTTGTTCTTCCATTGTAATTGTTTAGATGGTCAAGGTGTCTAAGTGACCATTTACTTCATCCTTGGAGTGCTAAAGAGCTTCTTTTAATTTCCCAATCTCATCTTCCTTTTCTTTCTTCTCCACCTCATACTTCCTCTTTATTTCTTTCAACTCTTTTTCATTTTCATCCATCTCTAGAAGTCTGTTTGAATGATACTAGATCTTCTTTTCAGGAGATTTTCCATCTTTGGTACTTTCTTCAAAATCTCAGAGATCATTTCATCTTTCTCATCTGGTTTATTAATCTCTGATTCAGTAAAGCTCTCAGAAGGAGCAGCTTCTGAAGTCACTTGCCTCACAGGCATAGGCATCTGATCATCCTTATCATCAGATGATGATTTGGATTCATCTGAGGAGTTGGCAGAATCACCAAACTCAGCATGAGCAGTAGAGGGATATGAAGGAATGGGAGATATGGGTGAGTGATGAATTGGTGAAATATGGGGTGAGTGAATGGGTGAAACATGGGGTGAGTGTATGGGTGATATATGTGGTGAGATGATTGGTTGTGATTGTGGAAATGGGATTTGTGATCTTTGAGGAGATGGGGTTGGTGAAGGTACAAAGGTGAGGCTATATGTGCTGCATGAACAGAAGGTCCAGTGTGAAGATCACCACCTACATCAACTTATGGTGACACTGGCCTTTGTCCTTCTTCAGACATGCTAGCTTGCTCCTTAATATTGTGTTAACTTGGAGCAGCTTGCTCTTCTTCTGGAACAGGCTCATTCACAGCAGTCACCTATCCTTGTTCCTCAATATTCTCATCTGGGTTGATTTGTTGAAGCATCCATGATAGTAGAGGAAAGAAAGTCCCACTATAAAAATTTATTGGATCTCTTTTCTTCAAGTAATTATAGGACTTAGCATTGTAGTGAGGAATATCCATCACTGGTCCTACAGGTACTATGTCTGGAAATGCTTCATTGATAAAGCATTGAAGAAATCTGGGATACATTAGGACATGTGTCTTCTACCCTCTTGGATGTTGGATACCAAACCATTGAAAACATAGGCTGACATGTTAAATGGTTGGTTTGTGCACAGAGCACATATAGCTGATTATGTGGATACATGAATATCATTCCAACCATTCTTCCTTTTGGACAAACAATATTGGAAGATGTGAATCAGGAGCCTTCATTGTAGGTCCACCAGCCCTTTAACTATTTGCTTCCCCTCATATCCTCCTTCATAGCCAATGTTTGCAAAGAAGGTCATAATCTCTTCATCATCCAGCTCTAATGGAGTATCAGCATCATCCCCAAACTGTAGACACTGTCTCACGGTTTGCTCAGTAATCACTAGAGTGTGATCCTTAGTGATTCTTCCTGACAGAGTTCTTACCCCATCTATGTATGTCACTTCAGCAGTTCCCCAGAAAGATCTGACGAAGTTTTCATAGATAATTGGTTTGACAGTAATGGCATGTGCCACTCTAGTAGTTAGGATGAATCTGATCATGTCTCTTAAGCCTTCTGCCTCAGGAGCATTAGGGTCAAGATAACCACTGACATTATGAAGCTTGCTCCATGTAAGGTTTGCCATCAAATTCTGCACACGATGCATATATGTTAGATGTGAATCATTGCTTATCAATTACATTGATGAAATCAAGTTGATTATTTCATTTTGACTTTTTAATGGTCAAAATTAAGCAATCAAAGGTACTGTTACATATAAATTGGATCTAATCTTGATTTTGCAATGTATGATTTTGTTATTATGCTTTATATATTATTTTGATGTTTGTTTTCCGATGCAACTCCAATTTCATTTCAAACATAAGTTTTGAGGTCAACATTTTCAGTTTTGAAGATCCCCTGTTCATCTGAAGGATAATTAGGGTTTCGAAAATCAATTGTTTGTGTCGATTTTCAAGATCATATGTGTCCTTTAGTTCGCAAATGCTTATCAATCCTTAGTTTGTGTATGTTCTGAGATTCTTTCAGTTCTAGGGTTCTGAATTTTGAAATGAGTTCATCGACTGTATCTGAGAATCACCTTGTTTTCGATACTACGATGGTATAAAATCAAAATGTAGGCACAATTAGATTTGATGAACACTGAATTTTTGATGATGGTGATGAATCTAATGATGGATGAAGAACAGTAGGAGTTGTGTTTTTGGCTCGTCGCACTATAGAGTCTCTCAAATTTGAAAATTATTAAATGAACTATAGTGATCTGTTTATATACTCCTTTTAATGACCTTTTAAATCTTACAAGTGTTAAAAACAAATGCGTTTGACTACTATAGTACATGCAAGTGGTGAAAAACAAATGCGGCCGACTACTGTAGTAAATGCGGAAGATTAAAACAATCAGCATCTCTTTACTGTAGCAAATGCGGAAGAGTAAATTCTGTCAGTATTTGTTTACTGTAGCAAATGCGGAAGGTTTAAGTTCAGACTTTTTAACACTGTAGCAAATGCGGATGTTTTAAGTTTGCATATGTTTTTGCACTGTAGCAAATGCGGATGTTTAACTTAGCCAGCATTTGTACACTGTAGTTAATGCTAAAGAACATTTGTCTTCCTAAATTTACTTCAACAAATGCGGATGAACAACTGAGTTGTCAGCATTTCTTGAACTTCATACATAATGACAGAAGATTGTGAGCACACTTCTAATTTATGATGATACAAATATACAACCAAGTTTAAGTATTGAATTTCAGCCATATTTGAGAAATGCGGCTGAGAAAAACAAATGCGGATGAACAAATTTCTGTTCGCATTGGTTTTCATACTTGAAAACTTTGTTAATATTTATGGTGAGACTAATGCGGTAGAGTTAACTTATCCGCATTACTTTCACTTGTTTTTCATCTCAAAACTATTACCCGCATTGGTTATTTGCTTGGGTTACCTTCACCCGCATTAACCAATGCTCTTACCTGCATTAAGTTTTGAACTTGTCAACACTTAATGTTTCTACTGTGGATAGTTTTGGTTGATTTTTATTTGATGCTTGAACTTTATGAAGATGAGTGTTTGCTTTGATTGTTATGAAGATGTGTCTTTTGCTTGTTTCTTATGAAGTTTTGTCTGTTTCTTGAGTTATCAATTCTTGCTTGGATTGACTTGTACATCAGAGTTGATACAAGTTTTCCAGTGTTGACTGATCTTGGACTTTTATGCTTCAAGATGTTTGCAAGAAACTGAGATAATATGATATAACTTCTGCACCAACACAGTTAGATTTTCTGATTTTTGAAACTGTTTTTGATTTTTTTTTGTATTTTAAGAAAGGAAACATCTGTACATTGATGATCAAAATTTTAATTACTCTCCCTAAGTTTATATCTATATGAGATAGAAACTTTAAAGAGTTGAAAATTTTGAAGAGAAAATCCTTTTATGATTTTTGTTTTCTTATATGTACAAGAAGTTGAGATATACTTTTCTTTGGGATCATATCAATCTTACCTTTCACAAGTGCAGGCAATTGTTAGTAGAACAGACATGTTTATGAACATATTGATTGAAGGTATGTTTATCCTCTTAAACTCGTACTTGGTTAATTTTTTGATGCAAATGATCTTATCATGTTTTGAGTTAATTGGGTATTCAACATGTACCTCACACTCAAAAGCATGACAAGGTTAACCATTTGCATGCAATGTATGGTAGAACTTTTAACATCTTACTTGACTAGGTTACTTAAAATGTGAAATCTCATTTTGCTTGATCCTTATTGGGATTCTTTTATTTTTGATCCTTTTATCAGTTTGATCCACATTGGGATTCTTTTCACTTCACTTTGGAAGGTGATCTCTTAGGATTCTTTTGTTTCATTCATTTAGAACGACTTTTATTCTTTTGTTTCATCCAAGTTGGATGTGTTCCTCATTGGAAATCTTGATGGATCATTACATCAGCACTATATGCTTGTTTCTCTAGGTCTTTGCTCAACAAAACAGAAGAAAAACTAATGTTAGTAAAAGAGATTCATATGATATCATTACCTGGTGTGTTTAGGTTGCTACACATACACACATTTGGATAAGCCAATACTTACACACACTCTGAGATGAGAGCTTCACAGTTGAATTTAAGTTTTAGTTCATCACTGCATGTGTCTTCTTTTCCAAGTTGAGCCTACCCGCATATCAGATAAGTCATGTCAGTCATTCAAGATTTATAAGTAAGCACAGTGAATGATATAACGACTGTAATTATATCATTTCCCCTTGTATAAACCATATACTTCTTTTTTTTTAATTTCTTTTTGTATTTTTGAAATATTTGAATGTTTTTGTTGATTTTAACTTTTAATCAAGGTTAATCATGCCAATTGATTGAACTAAGAATTCAAATCTGGTTGGATCAAATGCCTTAGTGAATAAATCAGCCAATTGATTATTAGTGTGAACCTGTATCAATTTGATTAACCCTTTTTCAGCACAATCTCTCAAAAAGTGATACCTAATTTCAATGTGTTTAGTTTTTAAGTGTTGAACTGGATTATTTGTTATGAACATAGCTGCTGTGTTGTCAATGTGAATTGGAGTGTGCAAGAAGTTAAAACCATAATCAAGCATCTGGTTTTGAATCCAAAGAACCTGAGAACAGCATGCTGATGCTGCTATATACTCAGCTTCAGCTGTTGAAACATATACATTTGTCTGCTTCTTACACTGCCAGGAGACCAGTCTAGGACCAAGAAATTGACAACCGCCAGAAGTGGATTTTCTGTTGAAATTGCATCCCCCATAATCACTATCAGTGTATGCATAGAGATTGAAGTCTCCCTCCTTTGGATACCATAATCCAAGAGCAGGCTTGCCCTTAAGATATCTGAATATCCTCTTAACTGCATTCACATGGGATTCCTTGGGATTTGCTTGATATCTGTCACACACATAAACACCAAACATAATGTCAGGCCTACTGGCTTTTAGATATATAAATGAGCCTATTATAGAACGATAGTGAGTCTGATCCACTGATTTACCTTCAAGACCTGGACCAATCTTCACTTTAGTGTCAACAGGAGTTCTGATGGACTGACAATCAGCAAACTTGAACTTCTTCAACATTGTTTCCATATATTTTGATTGATTAATGAAGATTCCATCTACTGTTTGTTGGACTTGCACTCCTAGTAAGAAAGTGAGTTCCCCCATAGCACTCATTTGAAATTTTGAATGCATGAGTTCTTCAAAGTGTTTGTAGAGTAACTTATTTGTTGAGCCAAAGATGATATCATCCACATATATCTGAACTCGCAACATGTCTTTTCCTTTACTTTTTCTAAAGAAAGTCTGATCAATCTTTCCTCTTTCATACCCGTTTTAAAGAAGAAAGGATGATAGAGTCTAGTACCACTTCCTTGGAGCTTGATGAAGACCATACAAGGCTTTGTCAAGCTTGTATATCCTGTGTGGAAAATCCGGGTCTTCAAATCTAGGAGTTTGACTCATATGGACTTCTTCAGCAATCTTTCCATATAGAAAAGCACATTTCACATCCATTTGATAAACATTGAATTTCATGAATGCTGAATATGCTAGAAAGAGTCTTATTGCTTCTAGTCTGGCTACAGGAGCAAACACCTCATAATAATCAATTCCTTCTTCTTGAGTATACCCCTGAGCCACTAGTCATGCTTTATTTCTAATGTTGATTCCCCTGTCATCAGTTTTTTTCCTTTATAGCCACTTGGTACCGATAGGGTATTGTCCTTCGGGAAGATCTACTAGTTGCCATACTTCTTGTTTCTTGAATTGTAGCAACTCTTCCTGTATTGCCTCAATCCAACTATTGTCTTGAAGAGCCTCTTTGATATTTTTAGGTACTATTTGACAAAGAAAGCATGAGAACAAACAGATGTTTGCTATGCTTGATTTGCTTCTTGTCACCCGCTTATTAAGTTCACCAATGATGCTATCTACTGGATGATTCTTGTGTATTCTGGTGGTTGGAATTGAGTCACCAGCTATGGTTACATCAAGATTGGAGACATTCAGATCATCTTGGTGCAAGGCAACTTCAGCGTCAGCAACACTTTGATTACTTCCATCATTTGAAGTTCTTTCAGTTTCAACTGGTGGTGCAACATGATCTTGATTTCTGGCTTCAGTGGATGGTTCTTCTAAAGGAGATGGTTGTATGCTTGGACCATCCTCAGTTGCAACACTTTGAGTTTAAATTGGCTGTCTGACAGGATCAGCTTGCAGTGCCACATCTTTATTAAGTTGCTCAGTAGAAGTTGGAGGAATCATTGGAAAGTCATTCCTTCTTTCTACTAATGATGAAGATTCAGCTGATTGTAGGTTTCCTACATCAGACAAGTGAAATTGATCAAACGATTTTGTAAAGGAGTCAATATCAAACAACCAGTCAGGACCATTTTTAGATCTAGGAAAAGAATGTTCCTTGATATGAACATTTGTTGATTCATAAATTATGTTTAATCTAGGATTAAACACTCTATAAGCCTTTGAGACAGAAGAACAACCTACAAAGAATCCTTCATCAGACTTGGATGAAAACTTTCCCAAATGGTCTCGGCTGTTTAATATTGAGACAGGACAACCAAATGACTTAAAAAATCCAATAAATGGTTTTCTTTAAAAGATAAGTTCGTAAGGAGTCTTGTTGCTTTCTTTTACAATCAAAGTTCTATTTTGTACAAAGCAAGATGTCTTAACTGCTTGTGCCCAAAAGGTAATTGGCAGTTTAGCATCACCTAGCATGGTTCTTGCTGCTTCAATTAGTGTTCTATTTCGCCTTTTAGCTACCCCATTTTGTTGAGGAGTTCTAGCTGCACTAAATTGATCAGCGATGCCTTTGGTTGTATAAAATGAACTCATGTCTTCATTCTTAAATCCTATCCCATTATCACTTCTAATTGTTTTAACTTTATGATCAAGTTGGTTTTCAATTTTTGTGATAAAATCTTTTATTAGTTGGGACGCTTCGTTTTTATGAAGTAGGAAGAAGACCCATGTAAATCTGGAAAAGTCATCTATGATTACCAAACAATACTGTTTCTTTCCAATACTCATAACATGAGTTGGTCCGAAAAGATCCATATGAAGTAACTTCAATGGAGAATGTTTATGTTCACTAGCTTTGGCTTGTGGGAAGATTTATGTTGTTTTCCTTTCAGACATGCTGAACAGTGGTGAATAAAGTGAAATTCTTTCTGGGGTAAACCAATGACATGATTTCATTGACCAATCTGTTCATGTTTTTGAAATTGGTATGTCCCAAACATCTGTGCCAAAGTTGTGACTCATGAAAAGATGCTTTTGACAGTAGACATGTTTCTTCTTTTGGTAAAGCAGAATTGAGGTTTAAGACATAGGTGTTATTCTTCCTTGGGGTCTTCAAGACAACCCATTCTTCAGGAATTTGAAATCCTGGTTTCAGAATTTAGCAATGAGTGTCAGTGAAGTGAGTGGAATATTTCTTATGACAGATCTGAGTTCAAGCGGAAGATTAAGATCAGGGATCTCTCACCCGGTCTGCATAGAACGATGAGAAGATTGAAATTCAGTTGTTTACAGTAGTTCACTCTATCAAAGCTCAACATCTCATTTGTCACAGATCTTTCACCAGTAATTCTGCCACCTTGTGAATCTCCAACAAATGCCACAGTTGTTCCTTGAATATGCTTGAAGTCATGAAGGAGGGAATGATCTCCAGTCATGTGTCAGGAGCACCCACTGTCCACATACCATAAACTATTGGCTCTGTATGAGTGAGCCTGCAAGCATAAAAAGAACTAATTTGAGTGTGGAACCCAAGCCATGATGGTCTTGGGTTTCCAGTCCCTATCCATGATAGTAACTTTTTGGTACTTTCCTCTAAATTGTGACTTGGGGGATGTGGTTAATTTCTGTTTATACCTTGGGTGTTTCATCACATCTACATCAACTGAAGAGTCAGAAGAGTATTCAAACCTTTGATCCATATTTCTCTTCAAAAATTGAACCTGTTTTTGGGTATCAAACTTTGTTTTTGGATTATGAAAATGATGAGCTTGTCTGAAGTTATGTTTTATATTTCTTTGACCTCTTTTTAACTCTTTCAGATTACTCAAATCGTCATTAGACCTGGAAGTCTTGAACAGTTTATTGTGAAAGTGACTGTTGATTTTGGGTCTTGCAGATGTGCTTGGTGAAAATGGGCTTATTTTGAGGAATTCTCAATCCCTTTTGTTTGAAGAAACAATCAGATGTGTTGTGTTTGGTCATATCACAGACAGAACAATATTTGTTAAAATAACAATTTTGGTGGAATGATTGTTCATGTCACTGATTAAGCAATATTGATTGAAAAAGCACTTATCTGTTCTGTGATTTGACATTTCACACACATCATAATACATGTGTTTGTTTCTAGACACTGATCCTGGTGTTGATGTCTCAGTGATTTTATCAGTTTTGGACTGAGCCTCAGTTTTTGATTTTGGTGAGGAATCATGATCAGTCCTTTTAGTAGCTTGTTTCACAATACTACTAGTCTTCATTTTCCTTGACTAATTTTCCTTTCTTAAACTTTTCCTATCCTCTTTTTCTTGTTGGTTTACATGATCTTTATTAAAAATATCAAAACCAACTCCTTGCTTTGGTTTTGATGATTGAGGATCTGATTTGATCTTTGATTTTGAAACCACTGAGATTTTACTTTTGATTTTTGGTGAAACTTTGTCTGATTTGATTGAATTCTTTGGAGACTTGATCTCACAATCAGATCCACTTTTAGCAGATGGTTTCACTGAATTATCAGATATCTTCTTTTCTTTGGAAATTGCAGGAACAAATTTCACAAAAGGCACTATGGATTTGACAGGACTTCTTGGTTTAATGACATTCAATGTCTTGTCTGAGTACGCTTTGATTTTGATAGGATGACCTAACTTAATTTTCTCCTCATTTGTTTCAATGTAAACACTTGATTTATTTTGAGAATTAGTGATTTGAGTTACTATTGACATAGGTTCAATAGTTTTAGGTTCATTTTCATCAAAAAGAGTGACAGACTCAAGCATGACAGTGTAGTTATCATTATATGGTGGGGGACATGAATTGTATCCAATCCCAGTCATATCATTGTGCTCCTTCTGTGAATAAAGCATCTCTTGCAGCTTAGCTGAAGACAGTTGAAACTTTTCAAGTTTCACTTCAGTAACTGATTGCTCAGCCATGGATTGGGCTAGCATTTTAGTTAGTTTGCCATTTTCAGCTACAAGAGTGTACTTTTCTCCATGCAGTTTTTCTATATCAGAGATGAGAGATTTGATTTTTATTTCAAAGCATTTGATTTCTATTTTATACATCTTAGATTTTACTTTTTCTTCTTTGATTTTAGCAGCCAATTTGTGATTGTGCTCACGATAACCCTGTAGTTCAGCAATGCATTTATCACTACACAGATTAGATTTTACCTCAGTAGGTATTGGAGTTGGGCCATCATTGATGTGAGCCATGAGAGCATGATTTTGGAATTGAGGCTTCACTTCCTCAGCATATAAGCTCCAGTCACATACTCCATCTTGTCTGATGACAAGTGCATTTGAAGTAGATTGGTTGGTTCCATGAGCTTGATTTGTCAGTTGCGGCTAACTCTGGTATAGATTTTGATGTTGTTATTGGTGATGATACTACTGCTGTTGATGATTGCTTGACTGATAGCTTGAGTTTGGTTGTGATGTTTATTGGCCTGGAGTGTTCCTTTGAAAGCTATTGTTGTTTCTTCTAAGAGCATTTCATTCTCTTGAAAAATGGCCAGTCATACCATAATTGAAGCATTTGACCTTGGATTTGTCATATCCAAGCATTGTATTTTCATTCAAACTCAGCTTTCTCCCTTTTTTGAAAAACTTCTTGGCTCTCATTGCTATCATAGCCATTTGCCATTGCAGATCCATTTCTTCCACATCATCTGGATCCATTTCTTCCAAGTATTCTTGGATCAGGTGGGCAGAAGTGAGTCTACCTCCCAAGTATGCTTCAATGCTTGGAACAAAGGCATTGTAGGTAGCCTTTTGCTCTTCAGATCTTTAGTCTTCAGACATGCCAGTGGGAGTGGCAGTAAACCCTGTTGGTTGGGCTGATGTTGATGGCTTGTTTGTTGATGGAGCAGCAATGAAACCAGTTGTCTTCACTTGATCTCTTGAGGAGAGAAAATCATCATCTTCAGTAACGAAGGCATTTTCCACTGATTGAGTGTCTGATGGAAATTTATATGCTTCAACAACTCTAGGTCCACCAAGGTTTCTGCTCCTTTCATCAAGTTCAAGAGCTTCAATTTTGGCTATCATGATGTCTAAGGTGGTACTCTCTAGATCAAGAGTGTTCTTAAGCATGGTAACATTTTGTTTCCAGCTTTCAGGAAGGTTGTGAAGCATTTTCTTGTTCAACTCTTTGACTTTATATGTAAGCCCTATAATCTCTAAATCATTCACCAGCTGCATAAATCTATGCAATTGTTTAGAGATTGACTCCCCCTTAGAGTGATGAAAGGATTCATATTGATTAACAAGTTTGTCCTTGTTAATTTCAGCCACTTCACTGCTGCCTTCACACATAGTCAGCAGTGCATCCCAGACAGCTTTAGCTGTTCCATACTTCTCAAGCCTTTTCAGCAAATCCATTTTCAGTGCTTGAGTTAGAATAGAATAAGCTTTGAGATCAATTTTTATCTTTTTATAGTCATCATCATCAAGAGTAAGATCTTCTATTGGTATTCTTGATGTTTTGTATAGTGTAGCTTGATCAGCAGAAAGTGTCACTGGAATTTGAGGCCCTTTGCATATGGAAATCCAATAGTCCGGATCTACACTAGTAATGTAGTTCATAAACCTAATCTTCCATTGCTTAAACTCAGATTTGTGTTTAAGCATCGGAGGTTTAGAAGTATGACCAAGTTCAGAGAAATTATGTGAATCCATGTTAATAAGTTGTTTTTAACTTGTTTAAGTACTGATTAGGTTGATTATTAAGTCCTCCTAGTCCAGTAAGTCCAAAACAGTCTTATACAACCAGATCTGCTTAGTGATGAGTAGAAATTTGTTAGAACTTCTTTGTTAAGTTTCTGATATAGTTTTTGGTATGATTTTATGTTGAAGCTACTGTTCACAGATTTGTTTTTAGAGGTTGATGATGAATGAACAGTGACTGTCGAAGTATTTCAGCAGATATTCAACTTGTATACTGAATAGAGGTAGTTTGAACACTCTATCAGCAACTCAATCACCAGATCAATCGAGTTCAACTTAGATCTACGCAGATCTGAAAAAGAACCAAGAGCCAAAGCTCTGATACCAATTGACTGGGTGTGAGAATGATGTTCTCTGTTGTTGTGGAAAAACAAGGATCGAATTGATTGAGTCAGTGATTATATGACAGAATCATACAAACACAGAGCATTGAATGCAAGAAAAACTCATAAATGCTTCTTTGTATTAATTTAGATGAACAGTTACAATAAATACTAGGGTTTGAGCACTATACAGTAACCGGACACCTTGGGGACAAAAGACTGATATTCTGATTGTCTAATTTTATCTGAAAGTCTAGAGTCTAAAGTCACCTCACATACGAGGTTGTCTATTCTATTTATAGGCTGACAGGAAGCCTTTACAAAAGACTAAAATATCCCTATACATAATCTAGTCTAAGTACAAAAGGTCTTCATCAGCATTTGTTTTGTTCATCCGCATTGACTAATGCGGATGTGTTGAACTTCATCAGAATTTGTTTTTCTTCAACCGCATTAGTATTTGGTCATCAGCATTGACAAATGCGGATGACCAAACACTTAGCGCATTTGTTGCTGAGCATCCACATTAGTTAGTGCGGATGAGTAAATCCTTTGGCAGCATTTGTTCAGTTGTCCGCATTTCTTACGGAAGAACAAATACTTGTCAGCATTTGTTCTTTTGTCATCCGCATGTACAAATGCGGACAGCCGACAGTTGTCTTCTTTTGTTGATGCAGATTCTTCATCCGCATTGGTTCTTGGACTTAGGGAGATTTCAGCAGAACAATTATCATCCACTACTTGAATTGGCATGTATGATCCTTTCAGGGTCCAACAGGGAGGAAGAGAGTCCAAAATTTTTGTGACTTGTTCATGATTTCCCAGCTGATTATCATACTTCTTAAGGTTGCTTGCCACCATCAGAAATCGAGCAACAACGTCAGATATCTTTTCATCTCTCGTGGCTGCAAAAGAATCATATCAGCTTTGAGCCATTGTGGCTTGTCTGTTTCGAGATCATCTAAAAACGACATTTTCATGTAAAATATTAAATTCACTTTAACTCCCAAAACTACAAATATTTTTCCTAAAACAACTAATTTCGCTGGTAAATTCGCTCGACAGCTGAGCAGCAGTTTCTCTAGAACAGTGCTTGAAAACTCTAGTTTCGCTCGCAATTTCGCTGAAACTAGTGGAACTTTCGTTTTGATGACAATTTCGGCGGCACTTTCGCTTTTTTGAACAGTAATGTGATGGGAACTTTTTTTCAAAGTGTATAGTTTCGCTGGAAATCAATGACAAACTTCAATATATCACACAAGCTATAGTTTCGCTAGACTGTGCTAGTTTCGCTAGAAGAAACACACAGTTTCGCTGGATGAAGAAAAATGTAGTTTCGCTGGATGAAGAAAAATGTAGTTTTGCTGGATCAAGATCTAGTTTCACTGGATGAAGAAAAATGTAGTTTTGCAGGATCAAGATCTAGTTTCGCTGGAAGAGCTCTAGTTTCGCTCGACTTGTCTGAATGACTTTTCCGGCACGAAATCAACTAAAACTCATCCAAATCTCAATGGATTTGATATCTCATGATTTCTATAGCTTCCCACACTAAAATAGAACAATCCCCAATCAATTTCCATATCGAAAACAAGCAGATTAGATCAACAATAAATGAAACAATGATTTTGAACTCAAAAACATACAAAACTCTAAAAATTCTTGTTGAATCTTCAATAGCAGCAACAAATTTTCACAAATGATTCAATGTGGATCTCAGATAGGCTCTGATACCATATCGTTGATTCCAAACAACACTTGAATCAATGAGATTTATGAAAATTGTTGGATCAAACACAAAATTTGGATGAACAAATGATGAACACCTTAAGAACACAATAAAATCCCTTGTTGGATCTTTGATGATTTGAATCTGATAATACAAAGTGAAGACCCTCAAATCAATTGTCTCATTCAAGCTTACCTTCTAGCTAATTACTCTATCTATTTATAGTCTAATGACAATTAGACTTATTGACATTTAGCCCCCTAGAATCTTAAACTAGAAATTAATAAATAAAACAATAAAAGACTAATAAAAATGTCTAAAACAAGATTAAATATATTTTGTTGACACAAAATATATTTATTAACAATAAAACTCCTAGTCAAATATATCTTCAACGACTCATCTCAATTTTTCGTCTCGAACGCGCCTCTTTGACTTTTCCGATGACCCCCGACCATGATGTTGACTTTTATTGACTTTAACTATGTTGATAATATAGATTATTCTTTTCAGACCCAACAAGGTTCTAACGTCTGAGGAGATTGAGGAGGAAAAGAGGGAGGGGAAGAGGAGGGTAAGGATAATAAGAAGCAGGGCTACCCACAGGTCAAACACTCAGGAAGATGAGTTAAGGGCAACCAGATTGAAATACTAGGGAGCTAGGAACTACAATATAGATGAACTGATCTCTCTTCCCTTGGAAAAAATGAGTGAACTAGCATACATAGAGGTTTTAAGAGAGAGGAAGGAGGTTGAGGTTGCTTCTTTGCTCCTCAAGACCAAAGATGAAAGTAAAAGAAGAAAACTGTAGGGAGCCTCTTTCCTCTTCCCAATTCAAGAAAGGCCTATTATATAGTCCGTGGCTATAGGGGAAGAAGCTTTAGTAGGTAGAGATCAAGATAGACAAAATATGATTACCTACTTGAGTGCCACAAGTCTCTATCAGGCGTCAGCTTTACTCCCTCTATCTTATGAGTATATAGAGTTTGAATATCTCAAGCAGCTGGAACAAGAAGTCATCAAAGAAAGAAAAACTGCTAAGAGAAAGATAAGGGAGGAAGCTCAAATGTCAAGGGCCACCATTAAAGCTTACAAGAAGAAGTCTGAGGAAAGAAAAAGATGGTGAGCTTCTTGAAGCTATATAGGTTCTTCAGAAGGAGACTTGGTACAATGTCTTCATCCAGAATGGATAAGCACATCTGGGTGATCAAACAGAAGATCAAGAGAGGTGAGCTTTAAGACTTCCATTCTCTACAAGTCAAGCTGCACCTAAAGCCGAGGTCAAGGTTAAACCCCAATAGACAACACAACCTGGACCAGTGCTGATCCCAGCCAGCTTAATCTTCTGACCCATAGTAGGGTCCTGAACCTTCTTCTAAACAAGTGAAGGGGAAGGACCAAATTAAGAAGGATAAAGAAGGAAAACAAGGTAATCAAGGCCAACCTTCTCAGTTAAAGTATAGAAAGAGGAAGAAGATGACCATTAGAAGAGATCTAAAGAAGAAGAACAAGTCTAATGTATCCACCTCTACACCTCAGAATGAGTCAGAATATCTAGACCGTGAACCAAAAGAGGATGCTCAACCAACTCCACTACAAGTAGAGCCTCTAGCTACTGAGAGACCTATCTTATCTTGGGTGTACTCTTCAAACCAAGACAGATGGTATGTCACAAGAGATCAAGGAGGACCCCAAGTATTCTTCTTGCAAGACATACTTGACCTCCCTGATCATGATCCCTTGGACATCAAGAGATACAACGAGAGCCTAAAGAATCCAAACCAACTTATGAAGAGAGGAACGACTTTGTTTCTGATGATGGATATAAACAGATAGAAGATCAAGACTCATACTAATCTTTATGTTTTGGTAACTGATTCAACATGAAACCAGATCAAATAGTGCGGAATCCTATTTGATTGGCGATCCAATCAGGGAGAACTTTAATCCAGTCAAAACTAACGATGAGAATACGATAAGAATTGATTAGAATTGACCAGAAACGTTCTATGAAGTTGGAAGGGACCCTCTGGACGAACAGGGACGGCTAGAGTTAAGAATTCTAGAAGTGTCCTGTTTTTTCACGAATTAAGTGGTATTTATAGGTTTCACTTTTCAATCATACAACTGAGCCATGCGTATGGCTCAGTCGTGCGACTGAGTCGTACGATTGATTCATTCGTACCACTGAGTCAGTCTTATGACTAGATCGTGCGATTGCCTCAATCACTTGGTTCAGTCGTGCGACTAGCCCATTTGCATGGTCCAGTCGTGCGACTGAATCATGAGACTTAGTTAAACATATTCCTGAACCTTTAATGATACAGAACTATATCTATCAACTGTAAACCTATATAACATGTTCATATAAGCGTGTAACAATCAATCATACTAATAGATATAACATTCAACAACCAATAAACATTCAATGAAGAGTTTTTCATTTCATATATCAAACATTACATCAGTGTTACAAAATGAAAGTCAATTACATTTAAGCTAACTAGAACTAGAACTAGGGACATGTGTACCAACAAACTCCCCCTTGGACCTTGTTCTATCTAATCTTTGACCTCCTTTTTAAAGTCTTCGTATCTCTTCGCTCCTTCTTCTCTTGAAACCCCAGCATGGATATCAAGTGCAAAGCATAAACGTATAACATATTGGAACTGAAGTGCTTGCACGATGTCCTGCGTGTCAAAAAATAGTGGCCACTTGTACAGTTTGTAAACATCAGCTGCAGACAAGTTTGTGAGCCACATTGGGTCAAATACCCTTATTGTCTCTACCGTCCCCTCCCTATTCAAAACTATGACGGCCTCTCCAGTGCGCCAGTCATAATACCACCATTTGAAATGGGGTGCAAAATCCTGTGGCATCTCCCTCAAACTACTTAGAGTTAGTGGAACACCATGAGCTCCAACTGGCATAGTGTCGCCAGTCTCAATAGTGCTCCATAAGTTTGTGTCCACTCCATTCAGATGAATTTCAAACCGTTTCTTCCATTGAGGATGTTCGTCAAGAGACAGAAGCTTTGGTGGTTTGTTATGATTCCCGATCTCATTCTCCAAGAGCAATAGATTCTAGATCCTGGTGTCCTTCTCTGCTGAGAGTGCAAAGTTCTATATGTCCTTATTGAATTAGTCTTAAACTTGAAAACCAACTGTGTATACGACTGGGGATGCGACTAGGGTGCGACTGAGACTCAACCGTGCGATTGAGCTTAGTCGTGCGACTGAGCAGACTACTAGGACAGTTGTGTGAATGAACAAACCAACTGGGCCAATCGTGCGATTGAACAAGCGACTGGGCTAATCGTGCGATTGAGCTGAGCGAATGGAGTTCATTCGTACGATTGAGTTAATCGTGCGAGTGAGACTGCTAACTTCGAAATTTTTCAAACTTTTCACGTAATTCGACCTAAAAACACAATTTTGAAAACCTAGTAGGCTGAAACTCGAAAAAGACTAACTTTTAAACACATGCACTCGTAAAAACTGGATTTTTATGCAGAAAGAACTGATCTTTTGATTAAAAACGTTGACTTTTGCAAAAACGCGATTGAATCCACGAAGAATCAAGAGCCAATGCTCTGATACCACTAGTTAGGACCGTGTACGTACAGAGTACTAACTGATTCAACATGAAACCAGATCAAATAGTGCGGAATCCTATTTGATTGGCGATCCAATCAGGGAGAACGTTAATTCGATCAAAACTAACGATGAGAATACGTTAAGAATTTATTATAATTGACCAGAAACGTTCTATGAAGTTGGAAGGGACCCTCTGGACGAACAGGAACGGCTAGGGTTAAGAATTCTCGAAGTGTCCTGTTTTTCCACGAATTAAGTGGTATTTATAGGTTTCACTTTCCAATCGTACGACTGAGCCATGCGTATGGCTCAGTCGTACGACTGAGTCGTACGATTGATTCATTCGTATGACTGAGTCAGTCTTATGACTAAATCGTGTGATTGACTCAATCACCAGGTTCAGTCGTGCGACTGGCCCATTCACATGGTCCAGTCGTGCGACTAAATCATGAGACTTAGTTAAACATATTCCAGAACCTTTAATGATACAGAACTATGTCTAACAACTGCAAACCTATATAACATGTTCATATAAGCGTGTAACAATCAAACATATTAATAGATATAACATTCAACAACCAATAAACATTCAATGAAGAGTTTTTTGTTTCATATATCAAACATTACATCAGTGTTACAAAATGAAAGTCAATTACATTTATGCTCACTAGAACTAGAACTAGGGACATGTGTACCAACAAACTCCCCATGGACCTAGTTCTATCTAATCTTTGACCTCCTTTTTAAAGTCTTCTTATCTCTTCACTCCATCTTCTCTTGAAACCCCAGTATGGATATCAAGTGCAAAGCATAAACGTATAACACGTTGGAACTGAAGTACTTGCACGATATCATGCGTGTCAAAAAATAGTGGCCACTTGTACAGTGTGTAAACATCAGCTGCAGAAAAGTTTGTGAGCCACATTGGGTCAAATACCCTTATTGTCTCTACCGTCCCCTCCCTATTCAAAACTATGACGGCCTCTCCAGTGCGCCAGTCATAATACCACCATTTGAAATGGGGTGCAAAATCCTGTGGCATCTCCCTCAAACTACTTAGAGTCAGTGGAACACCGTCAGATCCAACTGGCATAGTGTCGCCAGTCTCAATAGTGCTCCATAAGTTTGTGTCCACTCTATTCAGATGAATTTCAAACCGTTGCTTCCATTGAGGATATTCGTCAAGAGACAAAAGCTTTGGTGGTTTGTTATGATTCCCGATCTCATTCTCCAAGAGCAATAGATTCTGGATCCTGGAGTCCATCTCTGCTGAGAGTGCAAAGTTCTATATGTCCATATTGAATTAGTCTTAAACTTGAAAACCAACTGTGTATACGACTGGGGATGTGACTAGGGTGCGACTGAGACTCAACCGTGCGATTGAGCTTAGTCGTGCGACTAAGCAGACTATTAGGACAGTTGTGTGAATGAACAAACCAACTGGGCCAATCGTGCGATTGAACAAGCGACTGGGCCAATCGTGCGATTGAGCTGAGCGAATGGAGTTCATTCGTGCGATTGAGATAATCATGCGACTGAGACTACTAACTTCGAAATTTTTCAAACTTTTCACGCAATTCGACCAAAAAACACAATTTTGAAAACCCTAGTAGGCTGAAACTCGAAAAAGACTAACTTTTGAACACATGCACTCGTAAAAACTGGATTTTTATTTAGAAAGAACAGATGTTTTGATTAAAACGTTGACTTTTGCAAAAACGCGATTGAATCCACGAAGAATCAAGAGCCAAAGCTCTGATACCACTAGTTATGACCGTGTACGTACGGAGTACTAACTGATTCAACGTGAAACCAGATCAAATAGTGCGGAATCCTATTTGATTGGCGATCCAATCAGGGTGAACGTTAATCCGATCAAAACTAAGGATGAGAATACATTAAGAATTGATTAGAATTGATCAGAAACGTTCAATGAAGTTGGAAGGGACCCTCTGGACGAACAGGGACGGCTAGGGTTAAGAATTCTCGAAGTGTCCCGTTTTTCCATGAATTAAGTGGTATTTATAGGTTTCACTTTTCAATCGTACGACCAATCCATACGTATGGCTCAGTCGTGCGACTGAGTCGTACGATTGATTCATTCGTACGACTGAGTCAGTCTTATGACTAAATCGTGCGATTGACTCAATCACCTGGTTCAGTCGTGCGACTGGCCCATTCGCATGGTCCAGTCTCGTGCGACTGAATCTTGAGACTTAGTTAAGCATATTCCTGAACCTTTAATGATACATAACTATGTCTAACAACTGTAAACCTATATAACATGTTCATATAAGCGTGTAACAATCAAACATATTAATAGATATAACATTCAACAAGCAATAAAAATTCAATGAAGAGTTTTTCATTTCATATACCAAACATTACATCAGTGTTACAAAATGAAAGTCAATTACAATTAAGCTCACTAGAACTAGAACTAGGGACATGTGTACCAACAAACTCACCCTTGGACCTAGTTCTATCTAATCTTTGACCTCCTTTTTAAAGTCTTCGTATCTCTTCACTCCTTCTTCTCTTGAAACCCCAGTATGTATATCAAGTGCAAAGCGTAAACGTATAACACGTTGGAACTGAAGTGCTTGCATGATATCCTACGTGTGAAAAAATAGTGGCCACTTGTACAGTGTGTAAACATCAGCTGCAGACAAGTTTCTAAGCCACATTGGGTCAAATACCCTTATTGTCTCTACCGTCCCCTCCCTATTCAAAACTATTACGGCCTCTCCAGTGCGCCAGTCATAATACCACCGTTTGAAATGGGGTGCAAAATCCTGTGGCATCTCCCTCAAACTACTTAGAGTCAGTGGAACACCATCAGCTCCAACAGGCATAGTGTCGCCAGTCTCAATAGTGCTCCATAAGTGTGTGTCCACTCCATTCAGATGAATTTCAAATCGTTGCTTCCATTGAGGATATTCGTCAAGAGACAGAAGCTTCGGTGGTTTGTTATGATTCCCGATCTCATTCTCCAAGAGCAATAGATTCTGGATCCTGGAGTCCGTCTCTGCTGAGAGTGCAAAGTTCTATATGTCCATATTGAATTAGTCTTAAACTTGAAAACCAACTGTGTATACGACTGGGGATGCTACTAGGGTACGACTGAGACTCAACCGTGCAATTGAGCTTAGTCGTGCGACTGAGCAGACTACTAGGACAGTTGTGCGAATGAACAAACCAACTGGGCCAATCATGCAATTGAACAAGCGACTGGGCCAATCGTGCGATTGAGCTGAGCGAATGGAGTTCAGTTGTGCGATTGAGTTAATCGTGCGACTGAGACTGCTAACTTTGAAATTTTTCAAACTTTTACGCAATTCGACCTAAAAACACAATTTTGAAAACCCTAGTAGGCTGAAACTCGAAAAAGACTAACTTTTGAACACATGCACTCGTAAAAACTGGATTTTTATGCAGAAAGAATGGATCTTTTGATTAAAAACGTTGACTTTTGCAAAATCGCGATTGAATCCACGAAGAATCAAGAGCCAATGCTCTAATACCACTAGTTAAGACCATGTACGTACGGAGTACTAACTGATTCAACAAGAAACCAGATCAAATAGTGCGGAATCCTATTTGATTGGCGATCCAATCAGGGAGAACGTTAATTCGATCAAAACTAACGATGAGAATACGTTAAGAATTGATTATAATTGACCAGAAACGTTCTATGAAGTTGGAAGGGACCCTCTGAACGAACAGGAACGGCTAGGGTTAAGAATTCTCGAAGTGTCCCATTTTTCCACGAATTAAGTGGTATTTATAGGTTTCACTTTTCAATAGTACGACTGAGCCATGCGTATGGCTCAGTCGTGCGACTGAGTCGTACGATTGATTCATTCGTATGACTGAGTCAGTCTTATGACTAAATCGTGCGATTCACTCAATCACCTGGTTCAGTCGTGCGACTGGCCCATTCGCATGGTCCAGTCGTGCGACTGAATCTTGAGACTTAGTTAAACATATTCCTGAACCTTTAATGATACAGAACTATGTCTAACAACTGTAAAGCTATATAACATGTTAATATAAGCATGTAACAATCAAACATATTAATAGATATAACATTCAACAACCAATAAACATTCAATGAAGAGTTTTTCAGTTCATATATCAAACATTACATCAGTGTTACAAAATGAAAGTCAATTACATTTAAGCTCACTAGAACTATAACTAGGGACATGTGTACCAACAAACTCACCCTTGGACCTAGTTCTATCTAATCTTTGACCTCCTTTTTAAAGTCTTCGTATCTCTTCACTCCTTCTTCTCTTGAAACGCCAGTATGGATATCAAGTGCAAAGCGTAAACGTATAACACGTTGGAACTGAAGTGCTTGCATGATATCCTACGTGTGAAAAAATAGTGGCCACTTGTACATTGTGTAAACATCAGCTGCAGACAAGTTTGTGAGCCACATTGGGTCAAATACCCTTATTATCTCTACCATCCCCTCCTTATTCAAAACTATGACGGCCTCTCCAGTGCGCCAGTCATAATACATTTGAAATGGGGTGCAAAATCCTGTGGCATCTCCCTCGAACTACTTAGATTCAGTGGAACACCGTCAGCTTCAACTGGCATAGTGTCGCCAGTCTCAATAGTGCTCCATAAGTTTGTGTCCACTCCATTCAGATGAATTTCAAACCGTTGCTTCCATTGAGGATATTCGTCAAGAGACAGAAGCTTTGGTGGTTTGTTATGATTCCCGATCTCATTCTCCAAGAGCAATAGATTCTGGATCCTGGAGTCCTTCTCTGCTGAGAGTGCAAAGTTCTGTATGTCCATATTGAATTAGTCTTAAACTTGAAAACCAACTGTGTATACGACTGGGGATGCGACTAGGGTACGACTGAGACTCAACCGTCCGATTGAGCTTAGTCGTGTGACTGAGCAGACTACTAGGACAGTTGTGCGAATGAACAAACCAACTGGGCCAATCGTGCGATTGAACAAGCGATTGATTCATTCGTATGACTGAGTCAGTCTTATGACTAAATCGTGTGATTGACTCAATCACCAGGTTCAGTCGTGCGACTGGCCCATTCGCATGGTCCAGTCGTGCGACTGAATCATGAAATTTAGTTAAACATATTCCTGAACCTTTAATGATACAGAACTATGTCTAACAACTGTAAACCTATATATCATGTTCATATAAGCATGTAACAATCGATCATATTAATAGATATAACATTCAACAACCAATAAACATTCAATGAAGAGTTTTTTATTGCATATATCAAACATTACATCAGTGTTACAAAATGAAAGTCAATTACATTTAAGCTCACTAGAACTAGAACTAGGGACATGTGTACCAACAATAATATAGACTATCCTTTTCAGACCCAACAAGGTTCTAACGTCTGAGGAGATTGAGGAGGAAAAGAGGGAGAGGAAGAGGAGGGCAAGGATAATATGAAGCAGGGCTACCCACAGGCCAAACACTCAGGAAGATGAGTTAAGGGCAGCCAGATTGAAATACCTGGGAGCTAGGAACTACAATATAGATGAACTGATCTCTCTTCCCTTGGAAGAAATGAATGAACTAGCATACATAGAGGTTTTAAGAGAGAGGAAGGAGGTTGAGGTTGCTACTTTGGTCCTCAAGACCAAAGAAGAAAATAAAAGAAGAAAACTGTAGAGAGCCTCTTTCCTCTTCCCAATTCAAGAAAGGCCTAAAATATAGTCCGTGACTATAGGGGAAAAGCTTTAGTAGGTAGAGAACAAGATAGACAAAATATGATTACCTACTTGAGTGCCACAGGTCTCTATCAGGTGTCAGCTTTACTCCCTTTTTCTTATGAGTATATAGAGTTTGAATATCTCAAGCAGCTGGAACAAGAAGTCATCAAAGAAAGAAAAACTGCTAAGAGAAAGATGAGGGAGGAAGCTCAAATATCAAGGGCCACCATTAAAGCTTACAAGAAGAATCAGAGGAAAGAAAAAGACGGTGAGTTTCTTGAAGCTATATCGGTTCTTCAGAAGGAGACTTGGTACCATGTCTCCATCCAGAATGGATGAGTACATCAGGGTGATCAAACAGAAGATCAAGAGAGGTGAGCTTCAAGACTTCCATTCTCTACAAGTCAAGATGCACCTAAAGCTGAGGTCAAGGTTAAACCCCAATAGACAACACAACCTGGACCAGTGCTGATCCCAGCCAGCTTCATCTTCTGACCCATAGCAGGGTCCTGAACCTTCTTCTGAACAAGTGAATGGGAAGGACCAAATTAAGAAGGATAGAGAAGGAAAACAAGGTAATCAAGGCCAACCTTCTCAGTTGAAGTATAGAAAGAGGAAGAAGATGACCATTAGAAGAGATCTAAAGAAGAAGAAGAAGTCTAATGCATCCACCTCTACACCTCAGGATGAGTCAGAATATCCAGACTGTGAACCAAAAGAGGATGTTCAACCAACTCCACTACAAGTAGAGCCTCTAGCTACTGAGAGACCTATCTTATCTTGGGTGTACTCTTCAAACCAAGACAGATGGTCTGTCACAAGAGATCAAGGAGGACCTCAAGTATTCTTCTTACAAGACATACTTAACCTCCCTGATCATGATCCCTTGGACATCAAGAGATACAATGAGAGCCTAATGAATCCAAACCAACTTATGAAGAGAGGAACGACTTTGTTTCTGATGATGGATATAAACAATAGAAGATAAAGACTCATACTAATCTTCAAGTTTTGGTAGCATCAGTCTAGGGGGAGTTTGTAAGAGTTAATCTTAAATGCTGATGCTAACCAAATATCTCTCTACATGGTTCTGAAGTACAAGGAAGTTACTTCAGAAGATTTGGCCATGGACAAAGAAAATTTACTAAGTGTCAAATCTTCTGAAGCCAAAGATAGAAATCTTTTGAAGCCAAAGATGAAGTCTTCCGAATCCTAAAGATAAAGTCTTCCGAAGCTTGAAGACTGATATCTTCTGAAGACAGAGAAGACATGCTTCTCTGACTTACTTTTGATAGAAGCAAACCCACTTTCTGTTGCCAACTACAAACACTTCACCTACTTATATAAGTTGGAGATTACCTTTTTACTTTTGACAATTATTCAGTAAGGTGTCTTTGTTTGTAACTTTCTACTCTTGTACTTTTATCATTTTTATAATAGAATAGGATGTGAGCTAGTCACATGTCGAAACACAATCTGTCTTTTTCCTTTATATCTTGTTGTCTAGATTAGTGTTTAGCTGACCTTCAAAATATGACCGGATGTAGGATATAGTATGACTAAGCCTTGTAACAATTGTAAAACACTTGAGAGCAATATAGGTCATCCTTGAAAATAATCTTTGTTTGTTCTAAGTGTTCTTATCTTTTGTTTATTATTTCCTTGCCTGGTTCCATGTTTGATCTACTAAGTATGTCTTCTTCAAACTGTGAACTGTTGTTGAACCATAACCGGTTTCACTAGTGGGTTCCATTTATACTATTCTAAGAATTATTACATTATAAACCTAATTTTGATTTTTTTGGTTTTGATTTTGACTTTGTCTTGTTGAGTTTATCTTGTATTCTTTCTCCTCTTTTGATTAACTTGGTCTCTGAATCTGTACACTGGGATCTTTAGTTGGTTGTGATTGTGTTTTGGAAAGCTTTAGTTTATAAGCATGTTGAACTCAACATAGACTAAAATACTATGGTAATTTCTTCATTATGCATAACAACTTAACTGTGTACATATATTTGATATTTTTTAAAAGATGAATAACTGTACAAACATAAAATTAATTATTTTTGTAATTTTAATCATGTTTCTAGGTTTTTGAGATTTTTCATGATATTTTAGTTACTCCCTCTAAAATTTATATCCACATAGCATAAAAACTTTGAAAGTTTAAAATTTTTAAAATTTTCAAGATACCACTAAAAAAATGACCATCAAACATTTTTCTAACTTTTTTAACTTATTTTCTATACATGATTATAGAATAATAACTTTCATGAGATTATATCAATCTTACCCTTCACAAATGCAAGTAATGTTAGTAAAATAGACGTAAACACATTCATTGATTGTAGGTATTTCTGTCCTTTTAAACTCATGCACTGTTTTATATTTCCTGTGCTTTGTGATATTTATCAGGTTTTTAATTTGTTAATCATTCTCTATATGCCTTACACTTAGAAGCAAATAAAGATCAACCACACGCATGAAATGCATTATAGTAGTTTATCACAAGCCTACATGACCAGGTCATTTAGTTTATAAAATCCTATTTTGTTTATGGTTAGGGGATCCACTTTGGGATTCTTATACTTTGATCCTTATTTATTCACTTCATTTTAGAGGTGATCCACTATGAAATTCTTTTGATTCATTCACTTTACAATGTATTACAAGATGGACTTTATTGATTCATCCACTTTAGGATGTGTTTCTAATTAGAAATCCTTTGAATTATAGATATCAACACTTTGTGCCATATTTGTGCCAGGAAATATAGTGCTCCATAAGTTTGAATTATAGATAACCGTCGCCTCCAAATTCAAAACTATTACGGCCTCTCCATTGTGCCAGTCATAATACCACCGTTTGAAATGGGGTTCAAAATCCTGTGGCATCTCCCTCAAGCTACTTAGAGTTAGTGGAACACCATCAGCTCCAACTGGCATAGTGTCGCCAGTCTCAATAGTGCTCCATAAGTTTGTGTCCACTCCATTCAGATGAATTTCAAACCATTGCTTCCATTGAGGATATTCGTCAAGAGACAGAAGCTCTGGTGGTTTGTTATGATTCCCAATCTCATTCTCCAAGAGCAATAGATTCTGGATCCTGGAGTCCTTCTCTGCTGAGAGTGCAAAGTTCTATATGTCAATATTGAATTAGTCTTAAACTTGAAAACCAACTGTGTATACGACTGGGGATGCGACTAGGGTACGACTGAGACTCAACCGTGTGATTGAGCTTAGTCGTGCGACTGAGCAGACTACAAGAACAGTTGTGCGAATGAACAAACCAACTGGGCCAATCGTGCGATTGAACAAGCGATTGGGCCAATCGTGCGATTGAGCTGAGCGAATGGAGTTCAGTTGTGCAATTGAGTTAATCGTGCGATTGAGACTGCTAACTTTGAAATTTTTCAAACTTTTCACGCAATTCGACCTAAAAACACAATTTTGAAAACCCTAGCAGTCTGAAACTCAAAAAAGACTAACTTTTGAACACATGCACTCGTAAAAACTGGATTTTTATGCAGAAAGAACGGATCTTTTGATTAAAAACGTTGACTTTTGCGAAAACGTGATTGAATCCACGAAGAATCAAGAGCCAATGCTCTGATACCACTAGTTAGGACCGTGTACGTATGGAGTACTAACTGATTCAACATGAAACTAGATCAAATAGTGCGGAATCCTATTTGATTGGCGATCCAATCAGGGAGAACGTTAATTTGATCAAAACTAACGATGAGAATACGTTAAGAATTGATTATAATTGACCAGAAACGTTCTATGAAGTTGGAAGGGACCCTCTGGACGAACAGCAACGGCTAGGGTTAAGAATTCTCAAAGTGTCCCGTTTTTCCACGAATTAAGTGGTATTTATAGGTTTCACTTTTCAATCGTACGACTGAGCCATGCGTATGGCTCAGTCTTGCGACTGAGTCGTACGATTGATTCATTCGTACGACTGAGTCAGTCTTATGACTCAATCGTGCGATTGAATCAATCACCTAGTTCAGTCGGGCGACTGGCCCATTCGTATGGTCCAGTCGTGCGACTGAATCATGAAATTTAGTTAAACATATTCCTGAACCTTTAATGATACAGAACTATGTCTAACAACTGTAAACCTATATAACATGTTCATATAAGCATGTAACAATCGATCATATTAATAGATATAACATTCAACAACCAATAAACATTCAATGAAGAGTTTTTTATTGCATATATCAAACATTACATCAGTGTTACAAAATGAAAGTCAATTACATTTAAGCTCACTAGAACTAGAACTAGGGACATGTGTACCAACAATAATATAGACTATCCTTTTCAGACCCAACAAGGTTCTAACGTCTGAGGAGATTGAGGAGGAAAAGAGGGAGAGGAAGAGGAGGGCAAGGATAATATGAAGCAGGGCTACCCACAGGCCAAACACTCAGGAAGATGAGTTAAGGGCAGCCAGATTGAAATACCTGGGAGCTAGGAACTACAATATAGATGAACTGATCTCTCTTCCCTTGGAAGAAATGAATGAACTAGCATACATAGAGGTTTTAAGAGAGAGGAAGGAGGTTGAGGTTGCTATTTTGGTCCTCAAGACCAAAGAAGAAAATAAAAGAAGAAAACTGTAGAGAGCCTCTTTCCTCTTCCCAATTCAAGAAAGGCCTAAAATATAGTCCGTGACTATAGGGGAAGAAGCTTTAGTAGGTAGAGAACAAGATAGACAAAATATGATTACCTACTTGAGTGCCACAGGTCTCTATCAGGTGTCAGCTTTACTCCCTCTTTCTTATGAGTATATAGAGTTTGAATATCTCAAGCAGCTGGAACAAGAAGTCATCAAAGAAAGAAAAACTGCTAAGAGAAAGATGAGGGAGGAAGCTCAAATATCAAGGGCCACCATTAAAGCTTACAAGAAGAATCAGAGGAAAGAAAAAGACGGTGAGCTTCTTGAAGCTATATCGGTTCTTCAGAAGGAGACTTGGTACCATGTCTCCATCCAGAATGGATGAGTACATCAGGGTGATCAAACAGAAGATCAAGAGAGGTGAGCTTCAAGACTTCCATTCTCTACAAGTCAAGATGCACCTAAAGCTGAGGTCAAGGTTAAACCCCAATAGACAACACAACCTGGACCAGTGCTGATCCCAGCCAGCTTCATCTTCTGACCCATAGCAGGGTCCTGAACCTTCTTCTGAACAAGTGAATGGGAAGGACCAAATTAAGAAGGATAGAGAAGGAAAACAAGGTAATCAAGGCCAACCTTCTCAGTTAAAGTATAGAAAGAGGAAGAAGATGACCATTAGAAGAGATCTAAAGAAGAAGAAGAAGTCTAATGCATCCACCTCTACACCTCACGATGAGTCAGAATATCCAGACTGTGAACCAAAAGAGGATGTTCAACTAACTCTACTACAAGTAGAGCCTCTAGCTACTGAGAGACCTATCTTATCTTGGGTGTACTCTTCAAACCAAGACAGATGTTCTGTCACAAGAGATCAAGGAGGACCTCAAGTATTCTTCTTACAAGACATACTTAACCTCCCTGATCATGATCCCTTGGACATCAAGAGATACAATGAGAGCCTAATGAATCCAAACCAACTTATGAAGAGAGGAACGACTTTGTTTCTGATGATGGATATAAACAATAGAAGATAAAGACTCATACTAATCTTCAAGTTTTGGTAGCATCAGTCTAGGGGGAGTTTGTAAGAGTTAATCTTAAATGCTGATGCTAACCAAATATCTCTCTACATGGTTCTGAAGTACAAGGAAGTTACTTCAGAAGATTTGGCCATGGACAAAGAAAATTTACTAAGTGTCAAATCTTCTAAAGCCAAAGATAAAATCTTTTGAAGCCAAAGATGAAGTCTTCCGAATCCTAAAGATAAAGTCTTCCGAAGCTTGAAGACTGATATCTTCTGAAGACAGAGAAGACATGCTTCTCTGACTTACTTTTGATAGAAGCAAACCCACTTTCTGTTGCCAACTACAAACACTTCACCTACTTATATAAGTTGGAGATTACCTTTTTACTTTTGACAATTATTCAGTAAGGTGTCTTTGTTTGTAACTTTCTACTCTTGTACTTTTATCATTTTTATAATAGAATAGGATGTGAGCTAGTCACATGTCGAAACACAATCTGTCTTTTTCCTTTATATCTTGTTGTCTAGATTAGTGTTTAGCTGACCTTCAAAATATGACCGGATGTAGGATATAGTATGACTAAGCCTTGTAACAATTGTAAAACACTTGAGAGCAATATAGATCATCCTTGAAAATAATCTTTGTTTGTTCTAAGTGTTCTTATCTTTTGTTTATTATTTCCTTGCCTGGTTCCATGTTTGATCTAGTAAGTATGTCTTCTTCAAACTATGAACTGTTGTTGAAACATAACCGGTTTCACTAGTGGGTTCCATTTATACTATTCTAAGAATTATTACATTATAAACCTAATTTTGATTTTTTTTGGTTTTGATTTTGACTTTGTCTTGTTGAGTTTATCTTGTATTCTTTCTCCTCTTTTGATTAACTTGGTCTCTGAATCTGTACACTGGGATCTTTAGTTGGTTGTGATTGTGTTTTGGAAAGCTTTAGTTTATAAGCATGTTGAACTCAACATAGACTAAAATACTATGGTAATTTCTTCATTATGCATAACAACTTAACTGTGTACATATATTTGATATTTTTTAAAAGATGAATAACTGTACAAACATAAAATTAATTATTTTTGTAATTTTAATCATGTTTCTAGGTTTTTGAGATTTTTCATGATATTTTAGTTACTCCCTCTAAAATTTATATCCACATAGCATAAAAACTTTGAAAGTTTAAAATTTTTAAAATTTTCAAGATACCACTAAAAAAATGACCATCAAACATTTTTCTAACTTTTTTAACTTATTTTCTATACATGATTATAGAATAATAACTTTCATGAGATTATATCAATCTTACCCTTCACAAATGCAAGTAATGTTAGTAAAATAGACGTAAACACATTCATTGATTGTAGGTATTTCTGTCCTTTTAAACTCATGCACTGTTTTATATTTCCTGTGCTTTGTGATATTTATCAGGTTTTTAATTTGTTAATCATTCTCTATATGCCTTACACTTAGAAGCAAATAAAGATCAACCACACGCATGAAATGCATTATAGTAGTTTATCACAAGCCTACATGACCAGGTCATTTAGTTTATAAAATCCTATTTTGTTTATGGTTAGGGGATCCACTTTGGGATTCTTATACTTTGATCCTTATTTATTCACTTCATTTTAGAGGTGATCCACTATGAAATTCTTTTGATTCATTCACTTTACAATGTATTACAAGATGGACTTTATTGATTCATCCACTTTAGGATGTGTTTCTAATTAGAAATCCTTTTGAATTATAGATATCAACACTTTGTGCCATATTTGTGCCAGGAAATATAGTGCTCCATAAGTTTGAATTATAGATAACCGTCGCCTCCAAATTCAAAACTATTACGGCCTCTCCATTGTGCCAGTCATAATACCACCGTTTGAAATGGGGTTCAAAATCCTGTGGCATCTCCCTCAAGCTACTTAGAGTTAGTGGAACACCATCAGCTCCAACTGGCATAGTGTCGCCAGTCTCAATAGTGCTCCATAAGTTTGTGTCCACTCCATTCAGATGAATTTCAAACCATTGCTTCCATTGAGGATATTCGTCAAGAGACAGAAGCTTTGGTGGTTTGTTATGATTCCCAATCTCATTCTCCAAGAGCAATAGATTCTGGATCCTGGAGTCCTTCTCTGCTGAGAGTGCAAAGTTCTATATGTCAATATTGAATTAGTCTTAAACTTGAAAACCAACTGTGTATACGACTGGGGATGCGACTAGGGTACGACTGAGACTCAACCGTGTGATTGAGCTTAGTCGTGCGACTGAGCAGACTACAAGAACAGTTGTGCGAATGAACAAACCAACTGGGCCAATCGTGCGATTGAACAAGCGATTGGGCCAATCGTGCGATTGAGCTGAGCGAATGGAGTTCAGTTGTGCAATTGAGTTAATCATGCGATTGAGACTGCTAACTTTGAAATTTTTCAAACTTTTCACGCAATTCGACCTAAAAACACAATTTTGAAAACCCTAGAAACTCAAAAAAGACTAACTTTTGAACACATGCACTCGTAAAAACTGGATTTTTATGCAGAAAGAACGGATCTTTTGATTAAAAACGTTGACTTTTGCGAAAACGTGATTGAATCCACGAAGAATCAAGAGCCAATGCTCTGATACCACTAGTTAGGACCGTGTACGTATGGAGTACTAACTGATTCAACATGAAACTAGATCAAATAGTGCGGAATCCTATTTGATTGGCGATCCAATCAGGGAGAACGTTAATTTGATCAAAACTAATGATGAGAATACGTTAAGAATTGATTATAATTGACCAGAAACGTTCTATGAAGTTGGAAGGGACCCTCTGGACGAACAGCAACGGCTAGGGTTAAGAATTCTCAAAGTGTCCCGTTTTTCCACGAATTAAGTGGTATTTATAGGTTTCACTTTTCAATCGTACGACTGAGCCATGCGTATGGCTCAGTCTTGCGACTGAGTCGTACGATTGATTCATTCGTACGACTGAGTCAGTCTTATGACTCAATCGTGCGATTGACTCAATCACCTAGTTCAGTCGTGCGACTGGCCCATTCGCATGGTCCAGTCGTGCGACTGAATCATGAAATTTAGTTAAACATATTCCTGAACTTTTAATGATACAGAACTATGTCTAACAACTGTAAACCTATATAACATGTTCATATTATTAGAAATAGACATATTTCATATTATTAGAAAAAATACATATGTTTGAGATTTTTATTTATTTTTTATTGTTTTTTTACTTTTTAACATTTCAAAAGAAAGACATATTTTTGTATTTTGAATAATATTCGAATGTTTTTGAACTTTAATATTTGAAAATCTTCATAATTAATGAAATTAACCAAAATATTTTATTTGAATTTTTTATTCTAGATTAATCTTGTGAATTGATTGTATAAGAAATTCAAACCTACTGGGGTCGATTGCCTTAGTAAAATAAATCAGTAAGTTGATTAGTGTGAATTTGAATCAATTTGATTAATCCTTATTCATCACAATCTCTCAAAAATTGATATCTTGTCTTAATGGTTTAGTTTTTAGTGTTGTACTGGACTATTTGTGATGAACATGGCAGTTGTGTTGTCGATGTAAATTGTTGTGTGCAAGAAATTAACCCTATAATCAAGCATCTGATTTTGAATCTAGAGTACTTGTGAATAGCAAGATGATGATGCAATGTTCAGCCTCTGTAGTTATATTAACATGTTTCTCTTGTTCTTTCATTACCATGACACAAGTCTTGGACCAAGAAATTAACAACCGTTAGATGTAGACTTCCAGCTGAAGTTGCATCACCTATAGTCACTATCTATATATGCATACAAGTTGATGTTGCCTTCTTTTGGATACCATAAACCAAGAGCTAGTTTTCCTTTGAATATTTTATATTTCATTTGACAACATTGACATGTGACTCATTAGGATCGGCCTGATATCTAGCACGACTGAATACTCCACACATGATGTCTTGTCAACTAGCAATAATATACTTGAGTGAGCCTATCATTGATCGATCGTGAGTTTGATCAACTTGTTTGCCATCTGGATCTGGTTCAATATTCATCTTTGTATCCACTAGAGTTCTAATAGATTAACAATCTGCAAAGTGAAACTTCTTCAACATGGTATCCACATATTTGAATTGGCTAATTCCATCTGCTGTGGGTAACCAATTTCACACCACCTAGATACATTTTGTCACTATTGAGAACTATTAGTGGAAATCTATAAAAATCGTAAAGCAGACACTCCTAAGGGCTGCTAATCTTTAACAAGTATGCAAATTTTGGTGAAATCTGTAAATAAAAAAATAAAAAATCTAAACCATTTTACTTTTAACATAGTTCGCAAAACATTTGATGAGTCATAACTCTATTTGTGAGTCAAGTTATCAGATCTACTTTCTAAATTAAAGCTACTCTTTAAATCATGCCATTATTATGATTTTTAGTCAAATAACTTACCGTTTTTCTCCTATGAAGTCAAGCTTGATCTCTACACACATCCGTTTACCATACTTTTCTTCCATTTAACATACTTTTCTTCTCCACTGCTTAAGGTTAGAAAATAAAGACATGGTTCGTAATTGTGTCATATTCAATTAAGGCTTTTTGGTCTTTTAATATTATCTACATAGTGTTGTATAATATCAATCTAACTGTTTCTTTACCTTATGATTTTTATTAAATTCTTATAAGCTTTATGTTTTTTGATTTCAGGTGTTGAGGGCCGGTGGTGCGCTCGAATTTTATGTTTTTGGATTTTAGTTACAATAGATGTTATATGCAAGATAAATATCACGGTCAACATGAATTTTAGTTTGTTTTTAGGGTTCTGATTTATCAGCCTGATGGAGAATTAGAGTTTGTTTTTTAAAAAAGTAGTTGTTTTTACTTGTTATTTCATCTACAGGCTACACTAACTCAATGGTTTGTGTTGGAGCATATATTGTCATATATAGTGTGTCCGTCGCTTGACGAATAGTCTAGGCTTAATGTATTACACCTGATATGTTGTAAACACATGAAACTAGGTCATTCGCAGGAGAATATACGAATGAGACTCAGTTGTACGACCGAGCCATGCTAATGGACCAGTCGTGCGACTGAGAGATGCGATTGGGGCATTCGTAAGACTGAACCATAAGAATGGTCCAGTCGTACGATTGAACCATACGCATGGTCCAGTCGTAAGATTGAACCATACGCATGGTCCAGTCGTACGATTGAACCATACGCATGGTCCACTCGCACGAATGGGCCCAGTCGCATCTAATATGGGTCGAGGCCTATATATACCAGTTTCAATGTGTAGAGAGGGGGGGGATTTGAGAGGAAGTCTGCCCGGAGCCTAAGGGCTGCCGGATGAGAGGGGAGATCATGCTCGATCTCCCCTTGCCAAGAGTCTTGATTCTTATGTTGTAACGAGCTTGTAATCGTTAGGTTTTATCAATGAAACCATTTTTTGATAGTTCGTGTTATAGATTTGACTTTTGGTTTTGGTTGTTTATCCTTCCGTCAAGAACACGCTCAGATGTTTACCGATCCAGCGACTTCATAATTTGATCATTGTTAAACAAGTAAACAACCAAGCTTAAATTGTTAAATAACCATTAATCCATTTCATATTTACACTTTAATAAAACTAACAGACGCAAGGCCGGCCCCTAGAGTTTCCAAGAGACCGTGGCTGGTGCGCTAAGAATAAGTTATCATTGCAACATCATAAATTGTTATCGTCGCCGCATCGTGCGGGTTTCTTGCTAGTTTGTGTGTGTGTAGTCTAAATAAAAACCAAGAAAAATTATGAAAATCAATAAATCATATCTTCATCTTTAATGTATTAACTAGTGATTTAACTCGTCATGCGTTGCTGCGGCGGCGAGCGTACGTGTCATGATCAAGTATAAAATATAATCGACTCTGCTTGTTTTCAAACGAAATTTACGTAAAACGTGGAGTAACACGAATCTGTACCATCAAATGAAAACATATTTTATTTAAATCGACTATATTTCAAACACAATTTACGTTAAAACATAGAACAACTCAAAACGTACATCAAAATAATCAAGTGCGGGAAAGCCATAGGCGACATGATAAAGCATAGATTACATTCGCTGTAACATATTTCCTAAAAAAATTTACATCAAAACATATAGTAACTCGAATTTATACCAACGAAATAAAATTATAATATTTGACCCAACTTATTGTAAATAAAGTTCCCCCGACATCTTAGATTAATAGTAATAGGAATATCAATGAATTATATTTGCATATATTTTGGGTTCAAATGATTGTATGTATGTGTTTGCATATATTTCATATATTTTTGTGTGTTAATCACCTTGGTTAGTGGCTACGGTTCCCATTTCCTATTAGATGAATAATTTCTTTTTATTTCCTTCACAACTGTCCAAAAGTTCCTCAAGACCGCCCCAAAAGTTCATTAAGACCACCCTAAAATATTATCTCCAAAAACCGCCCCAAAAGCTCCTTTTTTTAACTTTGTACAATTTACTTATATTAAGGATTTACGAAATGGTGTTTGAATGAGATGGTTAGTATTGTGCTGAGGGAACGTACCTTGGTCCAAATCCTACTCTAATCATTTTAGTTTTTTATCTTTTTTATTTTGAAGTAGTTGATTTGTACTCATTTGGGAACTCGGGTTCTATCCTCATGTAAATATCTAAAAAAGTTATGTATTTATATAATTATAAGTTGATATATGATATAGATGTGCTCATATGTTAAAGCTTGTTTGCTCTTTCGTTAGTATCATATCAAGACTATAAAAATAAGCCTTAAAACAACGTGGCTTATAATCCTAGTTACAATTAAAAACCTTTATCTTATGAGGTGGATGTGCGGACACAATGATGGATCGGATAAGGAATGACGTATTCCGACAGAGATTAGGGGTGCATGAATCACTGATAAAATTTGGGAGGGGAGATTGAGATGGTTTGGACACGTGAAGAGAAGACAGATGACAACACCGATTAGAACTGTAGATAACATTGTCTTAGATGGTAGGAGGGGTAGAGGGAGACCAAAGTTGACGTGGGAGGAGTTTATTAGGCGGAACATGTTAGAGTTGCACCTCTCCGAGCACATGATCGAGGATAGGAGTGACAGGAGGCGTAGAATTAAGTTTAACGACTGTTAGTGAGAGTCGGTTGAGATAGTGCATGCTTGTGACATAGGTACGTTTCCATTATATGTGAAGTGCTATCACAACATTAAGAATAAGAGCTTTTAGGGCAATCCTAGAGCACAGTAATTAGGAGTGTTATTATTGAGTGTGCACCTTTTATTATAAAAATATGTTTGTTTTTTTGTTCATTGCCTGAGATGTGCATGTGGGTCTATATGTCGTGTTTTGCTAAACTATTATTTGAAATATACGAGATGTGCCAGTAATCTTGTAGTTTTTTATTTTGTCGAGCCGCGGTTCATTGGAAGCGGTCTCTCTATTCTAAAAGATAGAGGTAAGATTTGTCACCATTCAACCCCTCACAGATCCTGCTTCTAGTAGGACATACTGAGTATGTTGATGTTGATGATGTTGATGTATCTTATGAGTTTTAGTTTAATGTACTTTATATTTATAATTTATATAAAACTTAGCTTTGTCTTTTTCTAAAGGAATATTAATAAAATTTATTTAAAAGTGGTCGGTGTTATTTCCCTATATATTTAAAAAGCAAGTGAAATGAACAGTATGAATAGTGAACCCAAATCCACCGTCGACCTCCACCGTCGACTCCGCACCGCCCAAATCCACCATCGACCTCCACCACCGACTCCGCACCGCCCTCCTACGCTCCGATTGTGTGATGGCATCCCTCCGCACCGACCTCAAAGTCTCCGAACTCGCATCCCTCTTCCAAATCGACCCCATCAATCGAACTCGCGCTCCGATTGTGTGATGGCATGGTCAAGGGTGGTGCGGGGATGCTGGTGTGGTGCGTGGCAGCGGTGTGGTGGTGGACGTGTTGGTGTTGGTGTTCGTATGGCGGTGGCTGTGTGGCGGTGGCGGTTTGGCGGTGGCGGTGTGGCTTGCAGCCACCGCTCGAATCTCTGCTTGCTTTCCTCTCCGATTTGCAGGTTCGTGGTGTTCCCTCTTTTGCTCTGTCTTTGTTGTTGGGTTGTTAGGGGGTGATACTGCTGCTTTGTTGTATGCATCTGGTACTACTGGTGTTAGTAAAGGTGTGGTTTTGAGTCATATGAATTTCATTGCTGTTTCACAGATGTTGACTTCTGATCAAAGGTTAATGGGGGAGAAAGATTATGTGTTCTTGTGCTTGTTGCCAATGTTTCATATATTTGGATTTGGGGTTGTGTTGTATTCTCAGTTGCAAGAAGGGAATACTGTTGTTTCAATGGGGAAATTTGATTTTGGGGGATGTTGAAGAACATTGAGAGGTATAGAGTGACACATTTGTGGGTTGTTCCACCTGTTTTTCTTGCTTTGACTAAACAGGATGTGGTGAGCAAGTTTGATCTTTCGTCGTTGAAGCAAATCGGGTCGGGTGCTGCACCGTTGGGGAAAGAGTTGATGGAGGAGTGTGCTAAAAATATGCCTCATGTTGTTGTTCTTCAGGTGAAGTTCTTGATCTCAATTACAGTTGTGTTGGTTGTAAAAGTTGAACTTTTAGCTGTTTATTGCCATATTGGTGTATTTGTGTATGATGTAGATTGTGGATCTAGATGGAGTTGATTGTTTACTGCAAATGCATATATGCACATGGGTTACTTGCTTATTTTGTGATGTTACATAATAATGAAAATATGGTGAAAAAAGAAAAGAAATCTTGACTAACACTTTCAACTAAACATGCTAGACCATCTCCAACATGCTAGAAACTTGTGATTATGTGATTTTATTTTCTTTTGGAATCTTGAAAATATGTGACAGAAACAAGAAAGCATATACCATATCAGTCTTCTTGATCTTATTATTGTGGACATGATTGTTTACTTTCATATGTTTTCCACCCTTTTTGTTGATCCTGCAAATTATATTTTTTTATGAAATTTTAATTGCAACCTTATGTACAATAGGGATACGGTATGACTGAAACGACTGCGGTCATTTCAGTTGAAAGTCCAATTATGGGTCCGCGATACTCTGGTTCAGCCGGAAGGCTTATCCCTGGAGTCGAGGCCCAAATAGTTAGATGGTTTATATGTTGGTTATGATTGTGTCACTCTATGATGAAGGGCATGGCTTAAGAGGTTGATGAATTTGGATGGTGTTGACCCTAAATGGCAGGCTGTTTTGTTGCCTAAGATTGTGATCAGGAGCACTACGCGCATTACCACATACTTCTTAGGCTGTGATGATATAAATTTATTGTAACACCCCAACCCGGACAGGCTGACGTGTCACTATTACAGATATCAAATCAAAAACCAAATCCATAATATTAAATAAATAATTTCAAACAAAACCAGATAATCCGAAAGAACCTAATTAAGTTATTCATTACATCAATTAAAGTAAAATACAATCTTGATCTTCAACCACTCTTCACTGATTTCCCGGAACCCCTTGATTACCTACAATCAAATAAGAAAACACCACAAAAAGGAAATACGGCTGAGCCAAAAGTTGCTCAGTGACGGAAATAACAATAGTAACGATACGAAGCATAAATACTTATATCTGAATACTGAACGGATCATATGATACTGAAACGGAAATCTGAATCTGAACATATAATACTGATACTGAACTGAACATGTAATACTGAACTGAATTGATCTACACGACGTGTATATACAAACAAAATAAGTCGTGTAATATAAGAAGTACCCAGAGCCAAAACTGAACTGATAAGTACACAGCTAGCTAGACTATGCACTAATGAGATGGTGTGTGGGGCGTACACACATGATTCCATCCCCCGGAACTGAACTGAACTGAACTGAACTAGGATCGATCCATCCGCCTCCCAGATATTATGGCCAAAGTACTACCTGAGTACTAACGTGTTAACGGAGACGCCGTGAACTATTTATTACACACCGTCACGAAAAGTGTCACATCATTGACGCCACAATGATATGTCGGAGAGCTCGGGTAACAGAGTATCAAATCAAATGGTAGTACAACTACCAACATATAACATATCAATAAAACATTTATAGGAACATGCAATAATGAGCACAATTTATAAAATATATATTGCATGCTACAGGTGTCAATAAATAACACTAATGAGTCGAATGAATCGGAACATAATCAAATAATACGGATATACGAATAATAAAGGCTAAACGATTCATATTAACGGAAATAACGTATTAAAAATCCGTACTACAAAGTAACGGAACGGAATTTATACTATGATGAAGTTAACCAAGAATCCGTACCTTATACACGAATGACAATAATCAGAAAAAGGTCTAGGCTCGGTTAACGCCGCGAGAACCTACGATAACGTAACGCAAATTATAATCTGAAAAATCCCAGTTCTGCCCTTGTCTTTTTGCACTCGTTAAAAATACTAAACGACGTTTAAAAATTCTGAAAATCTCCAGTTTACTAGATTAGTGTCTTCTAAACAACTTTCATTTAGAAAAGTTTCTGATTTGGATTACCGAAATATGAGAAAAACGTGGATCTTTACAGCTGCGCAGAACTGCTAGCTGTTACGAAAACGACTATTTGGAGGTCTAAACGAATGAGTTTTTCGATGTTTTATACATCAACAGATTCGTCTTTCGACGAACTTCGTCATGGACATAAGGTTTAACTGATTTGGATCTGTTATGAAGAAGTTATGGCCTTTGTAAGTTGGCTGTAAAATACGGAACTATGTCGACTACTTAAAGCTTATTTTTAAACAAAATAACGATTTACAACATTTGTTAATAATTTATAAAATTACCAAATCTTTATAATTACACAATTTTCACGATTGATTCATAATTATAGATAATACAATGTCCAAAAAAACAAAATAATAATTTGAATTATTATTTAGAGTCCATTTTATAAAAATGGCTATTTATAACATATAAACCATATTTTATAAATAAGTATAAATCATAACTTAAACAATACTAAGCGAAAGGAAACATTTAGACTAATAATAATTTATAAATTATTATTTAAAATCTATTTTCTTTAAAGAATTATTCGAAAACATTCTTTATTAAAGTGTTTTATTACAAAGATATTTATTTAACTTAACTCAGAAAAATATAGAAAATATTTAGTGACCTTTAAAAAATATTTGAGGTTTACAAAATAATTTGTATATTTATTATATAAATTTCTGTAATTTATTTAGGGCTAAAAGCCTTTTTTAAAAAAATGGAGGTGCCCGGGGTCGAACCCGGGACCTTCCATTCACAATCCCACACACATACCACTGAACCAGACTTATAGCCGCGATATGAACCTGTTTTTAAAACTTAAAACCAGTATTTACACAAATCCCCAATTTCCCAATTCCATTACAAACCCTAGAATCCGATTGATCCCAAATTAAACATCAATTTGATGTTGTTAACGCACACAACCATAGGGCTTTTGTTACCTATGATTAAACGAATATGTAGATGTAAACAATTACCCGAATGGTGTCGATTTGGAACTGAACTCGATCAAGAACAGTCGCGATCGTAGTGCTCGATGGTTTAATGGGCAATTGTTGATGATACGCAAATTAAATTGACAGGAAGCTTCGTATGATGATCTGGAAGCAAAGCCCCTTATCAATTACAGTTACAATTGATCGTAGATGGGGTTTTGATAGGAGTTGCAGGTCGACGGGTTCGTGGAGTTTGAATGGTTTGTTTCGGTTGATTTTTGATGATATGGAACCCAATGGAATGTTTTAAACGATGAAATGATGGTATGTGCATAATCAATTTGATTAATTTTATTGTCTAGTGCGTGATTGTGGATGATGTCGGCCGAAAGTTGATTGTGGGTCGGAATACTCCAATTTTTTCAATTGAATCGAGGCATAGGGTTCGAATCTTGCATAGAAAGTTGTCGGGAATCAATGATTGAGTCAAAACCGCGTGTTTAAGCGTGTTTGAGATCGCCGGAGCTGACCGGCTCTTTGGCCGGAATAGTAACGACGGGGGGAGAGGAAGAACAGAATTTAAATTTGCCATTTTACACAAATGGTCCCTGTGGTTTAGTGTTTGATTCAGGTGTGCCAAACTTATTAATTTAAGTTTTAGAAATGGCAAGATCGCCCCCTGCACTATTATTATTATTATTATTAGTATTATTTATTTATTTTTTTTTTTTATATATATATATGGGTATTATAATTCTACCCCCCTTAAAAAAATTTCGTCCACGAAATTACTAGATACAGCTTGAACAAAGATATGGCATAACGTACACGGAGTACTGTGATGTTCAAGAAACAGATAACTGACTTCATAACTAATAGCAGAAACATATAATAGATAATACCTAAGAGGTAAACAGATACGGATATTGAGAACGGATTTCATCTTCTATCTCCCATGTAGCTTCGCGTTCGGAATGGTTTTTCCATAATACTTTAACAAAAGGAATAGTTTTCCTACGCATAATGCGTTCTTGTCGGTCAAGGATAGCTTCTGGTTCCTCCTCGAATGATAAATCTTCACGAATCAAATGAAGTGGGTAGTTAACCACATGAATAGGATGATAATTGTATCCCCTTAAAAGAGATACATGAAAGACATTATGCACATGTGACAGTTGAGGTGGTAAAGCCAACCGATACGAAACCTCACCAACTCTTTCTAGGATTTCAAAGGGTCCGATAAACCGTGGACTAAGTTTCCCTTTAAGACCAAAACGTCGTACACCTTTGCAAGGCGAAACCTTCAGGAATACTTTGTCACCGATCTTAAACTCCAAAAGTCGACGGTGTCGGTCTGCATAGCTTTTCTGTCTACTTTGAGCTTCTTTTAACTTTTCTCTAGCAATAGCAACTTTTTCATTCGTGATTTGAACTAACTCGGGTCCTTCGATGACTCTTTCACCAACTTCTTCCCAACAAATAGGTGCTCTACATTTACGACCATACAATAATTCAAAAGGTGTCATGCCAATGCTAGCTTGCCAGCTATTGTTGTAAGCAAACTCGACCAAACACAAGTATTCATCCCAGTTCCCAGTCCACTCTAAGGCACAAGCTCGAAGCATGTCCTCAAGTGTCTGAATAGTACGCTCCGACTGACCGTCAGTCTGAGGATGAAACGCCGTACTAAACCTCAACTTGGTACCCCATGCAGCTTGCAAACCCTTCCAAAAGCGAGAAGTGAACCTCGGGTCTCGATCAGACACGATTGACACCGGAGTGCCATGAAGTCTAACAATCTCTTGTGTAAACACTTCAGACAGTTTGCTAACCGAAAATCCTTGCTGAATTGGGAGAAAGTGAGCCGACTTTGACAATCTGTCAACCACAACCCATATTGTATCATTCTTCTTAAATGTTCTTGGCAATCCTGTAACAAAATCCATGGAAATATCATCCCATTTCCATACAGGAATAGGTAGTGGCTGAAGCAAACCACTAGCTCTTTGATGCTCAATCTTGACCTGTTGACAAGTAAGACATCTGCTAACAAATCTAGCCACGTCTTCTTTCATACCATTCCACCAGAAATTTTGACGAAGATCACGATACATCTTAGTAGATCCTGGATGGATAGAGAACGGAGAACTATGTGCCTCAGCTAATAACGATTCTCGAAGAGAAGAATCATTAGGAACACATAACCGTTTACCACACCAGATTACTCCGTGCTCATCTACTCTGAATTCTGATTGTTTACCAACCTCCACATTCTGTAAGATTGCCCAGAGTTCACCATCGTCTTTCTGTGCGTTCTTAATCCGGGATATTAAGTCTGACTCAATCTGGAGTCTAGCGAGATATCCGTCGCTCTTACCAATATGTAGGCCAATACCCAATCTATCAAGATCAGTAATGTTCTGAGGCTGTAGCTGTAGGGAGGCTACTGTTCCTGAGCTCTTCCTGCTAAGAGCATCGGCCACCACATTGGCCTTTCCCGGATGATATTGAATATTGGCATCATAATCTTTTAACAACTCTAACCATCTTCTCTGCCTCATGTTTAGTTCCTTTTGTGTGAAAATATATTTCAAGCTCTTGTGATCAGTAAAAATATCACAAGTCTCTCCGTAAAGATAGTGACGCCATATTTTCAATGCGAAAATAACAGCAGCGAGTTCAAGATCATGCGTAGGATAATTAACCTCGTAAGGTTTCAGCTGCCGCGAAGCATAAGCAATGACCTTACCATGCTGCATTAGCACACATCCAAGTCCCTTTTTAGAGGCATCGCTGTAAATCTGATATCCACCCGTGCCCGATGGAAGTGTGAGAACAGGAGCAGACACCAATCTTTTCTTGAGCTCTTCAAAACTTTTCTCTCGTTCATCATTCCAAGAATACTTAACCCCTTTCCTTAACAGTTGCGTAAGGGGTAAAGCTATAACCGAAAAACCTTCAACAAATCTGCGGTAGTAACCAGCAAGGCCAAGAAAACTACGGACTTCTGTGGCTGAGGTCGGTCTAGGCCACTTAGTGATCGCCTCAACTTTAGCAGGGTCCATCATAATACCCTCCGCAGAAACAACATGACCCAAAAAAGCAACCTTACTCAGCCAAAATTCACACTTTGAAAATTTGGCATAAAGCTTCTTTTCACGTAGTGTTTCGAGCACGATACGAAGATGATTCTCATGCTCCTCCTTACTTTTAGAATAAATTAAGATGTCGTCGATAAATACAATGACGAACTTATCGAGGAACTTACGAAAGACTCGGTTCATTAGGTCCATGAATACGGCCGGGGCATTAGTTAACCCGAACGGCATAACCAGGAACTCATAGTGACCATACCGAGTACGGAAGGCAGATTTAGGGACGTCAGACTCCTTGATCTTTAACTGATGGTAACCAGACCTCAGATCGATTTTAGAGAAACACTTTGCACCCTGAAGCTGATCAAACAAATCATCAATACGAGGCAGAGGGTAACGATTACGGATAGTGATCTTGTTGAGTTCTCTGTAGTCAATGCAGAGTCTCATAGAACCATCTTTCTTCTTCACGAATAGGACCGGTGCGCCCCAAGGCGAGACGCTTGGTCTAACAAATCCCAAATCTAGTAATTCCTGTAACTGCTCCTTTAACTCCTTAAGCTCCATAGGTGCCATACGATACGGTGCCTTAGAAATCGGCTCAGTACCTGGAATAAGATCAATAGTGAATTCTACTTCGCGATCTGGTGGAAGTCCGGGTAACTCTTCAGGAAACACGTCAGGAAAATCACAAACAATCGGAGATATGTTCGGCTTATCAGAAGATGTAGCTTTCACCGAAGCTAGGAATCCCACGCAACCGTGCGATAAGAGTTTCTGAGCCTTAAGCGCAGAGATGATTTTCAACGATTTCCGAGGCTGAGTCCCTTGATAAACAAGTTCAGGGCATTGAGGATTCCCAAATAAAACATGACGAGTCTGGCATTCTATAGTAACGTGATGTCGAGTTAACCAGTCCATACCAAGTATGACATCGAAGTCACTCATTTGCATAGGAAACAAATCAGCTTTACGAATAATAGACTCGATTCTGATCGGACAATCTCTATAGACATGCGAGATGATAGTCGACTCTCCTAATGGAGTTGTAATAGCCAAAGCGTGCTCTAACGCAGTCGGTGCAGTCCTTAAGTACTTAGCAAACAAAAGAGATACGACAGAATGCGTAGCGCCCGTATCAAACAAGACATAAATATCCCGCTTTCCTATGCAAAGGGTACCGGAGATCATACCTAGGGCATTTACTATCAGTATCGGATAAGACATATATATGCATATAATACGTTGCTAACTAAAGGGGTCAGAAATATACCTGGTGCGTTAGCTGCTTCATTTGCAGTGAGTGCAAAAACTCGTCCTCCGGTGGCAGGTTTAGCTTGATTCCCTCCAGCGTCATTACGAGGGTCACGCTGAGGGCAATCCCTAATCATGTGTCCTGCACGTCCGCATCGGAAACATAATCCTCCGGCCAGACGACAAACTCCCTTATGAAGTTTCCCGCATGTGTTACACGGAGGGATAGCATTCCGATCCTGATTAGGGTGCTGCTGATTTGGTGGTTGAGCACGAGTAGGAGCCTGCTGAGTCTGATTATGAGTTGATTTCTGGTTCTGGTTTCGATTTTTCCATGATCGGGAGTTATTGTTGTTGTTGCGATCGAAACGGTTTCGACGGTCTCGTGATGGTGAAGACTGATTCTTATTCGTATGAGAAGATGACTGATCATGGTCATTCTCTCTAGGCCGCTTACGGTTATCATCATACGACTTCCTTCCATTCTTTTTATCATTATATAGGTTTTTAACAGCATCAACCACTTCATTAATATCTTTAAACCGATGATTCAATATAAACTTTCGATCCCTTTCACATATGGCCCACTGAAAATTTTCTGTCTGCTCTTGCGGTGAGCCTGCAGATGCACCAAGAAAACTCACCAACCGCGTAAATCGTGTCTTGAAATCTGTTATGTGCTCGTCATCCCTCTGTCTAATATTAGCATATTGTCTACGATACTCAGTGCGGTCAGCAGCAGTGAAGTATTCCTCATAAAACATTCCTCGGAATTTATCCCAAGGAAGTGTAGCTGCATATTCGTTTCCTCCTCTAGCTTGTTTCACAGTCGTCCACCATCTGTGAGCATCATCTTCTAACTTGTATGTAGCCAACCTTACTTTGTATACGTCCTCAACACCAAGTACCTCAAACAATTTCTCAATATGACTGATCCAGTTTTGCACCTCGACCGGATCATTGGAAGTACTGAAAGACTTAGGCCTTTGCTTCTGAAAACGTTCCAACCAGACATGAATACCATCACGGGGTGGTGGTGTATTATCACTAGAAGGTGCTCCTGTGTTGTTCCCGCCAGAAGGTGGCTCTGAGTTATTTCCACCGGGTGGAGGTCCTGTGTTGTTTCCCTCCGAATTTGCATGTTGCATCTGTTGGATGACTGTTTGAGCAGTCTGAGTCATCAGATTAGGGAGTATTCCAGAAATAGCAGCGTTTACGGCATTAGCAACAAGGGTTTCAAGAGGAGTATCAGATGAGGGGCCATTCGAGTTATTGCGGTTGTTCACACGTCTCTTAGGAGCCATCTGAAATGAAGATACACGTGTGAATACTGGAATTTTGATTGGGAACAAAAATTAGATCCTAACCCAACGTCTACCCATTACCTCACAAGTTTATTATTAATGTTTAAGTTTTCTACAGGAAAGAGCCTTTGCTCTGATACCATAACTGTAACACCCCAACCCGGACAGGCTGACGTGTCACTATTACAGATATCAAATCAAAAACCAAATCCATAATATTAAAGAAATAATTTCAAACAAAACCAGATAATCCGAAAGAACCTAATTAAGTTATTCATTACATCAATTAAAGTAAAATACAATCTTGATCTTCAACCACTCTTCACTGATTTCCCGGAACCCCTTGATTACCTACAATCAAATAAGAAAACACCACAAAAAGGAAATACGGCTGAGCCAAAAGTTGCTCAGTGACGGAAATAACAATAGTAACGATACGAAGCATAAATACTTATATCTGAATACTGAACGGATCATATGATACTGAAACGGAAATCTGAATCTGAACATATAATACTGATACTGAACTGAACATGTAATACTGAACTGAATTGATCTACACGACGTGTATATACAAACAAAATAAGTCGTGTAATATAAGAAGTACCCAGAGCCAAAACTGAACTGATAAGTACACAGCTAGCTAGACTATGCACTAATGAGATGGTGTGTGGGGCGTACACACATGATTCCATCCCCCGGAACTGAACTGAACTGAACTGAACTAGGATCGATCCATCCGCCTCCCAGATATTATGGCCAAAGTACTACCTGAGTACTAACGTGTTAACGGAGACGCCGTGAACTATTTATTACACACCGTCACGAAAAGTGTCACATCATTGACGCCACAATGATATGTCGGAGAGCTCGGGTAACAGAGTATCAAATCAAATGGTAGTACAACTACCAACATATAACATATCAATAAAACATTTATAGGAACATGCAATAATGAGCACAATTTATAAAATATATATTGCATGCTACAGGTGTCAATAAATAACACTAATGAGTCGAATGAATCGGAACATAATCAAATAATACGGATATACGAATAATAAAGGCTAAACGATTCATATTAACGGAAATAACGTATTAAAAATCCGTACTACAAAGTAACGGAACGGAATTTATACTATGATGAAGTTAACCAAGAATCCGTACCTTATACACGAATGACAATAATCAGAAAAAGGTCTAGGCTCGGTTAACGCCGCGAGAACCTACGATAACGTAACGCAAATTATAATCTGAAAAATCCCAGTTCTGCCCTTGTCTTTTTGCACTCGTTAAAAATACTAAACGACGTTTAAAAATTCTGAAAATCTCCAGTTTACTAGATTAGTGTCTTCTAAACAACTTTCATTTAGAAAAGTTTCTGATTTGGATTACCGAAATATGAGAAAAACGTGGATCTTTACAGCTGCGCAGAACTGCTAGCTGTTACGAAAACGACTATTTGGAGGTCTAAACGAATGAGTTTTTCGATGTTTTATACATCAACAGATTCGTCTTTCGACGAACTTCGTCATGGACATAAGGTTTAACTGATTTGGATCTGTTATGAAGAAGTTATGGCCTTTGTAAGTTGGCTGTAAAATACGGAACTATGTCGACTACTTAAAGCTTATTTTTAAACAAAATAACGATTTACAACATTTGTTAATAATTTATAAAATTACCAAATCTTTATAATTACACAATTTTCACGATTGATTCATAATTATAGATAATACAATGTCCAAAAAAACAAAATAATAATTTGAATTATTATTTAGAGTCCATTTTTATAAAAATGGCTATTTATAACATATAAACCATATTTTATAAATAAGTATAAATCATAACTTAAACAATACTAAGCGAAAGGAAACATTTAGACTAATAATAATTTATAAATTATTATTTAAAATCTATTTTCTTTAAAGAATTATTCGAAAACATTCTTTATTAAAGTGTTTTATTACAAAGATATTTATTTAACTTAACTCAGAAAAATATAGAAAATATTTAGTGACCTTTAAAAAATATTTGAGGTTTACAAAATAATTTGTATATTTATTATATAAATTTCTGTAATTTATTTAGGGCTAAAAGCCTTTTTTAAAAAAAAATGGAGGTGCCCGGGGTCGAACCCGGGACCTTCCATTCACAATCCCACACACATACCACTGAACCAGACTTATAGCCGCGATATGAACCTGTTTTTAAAACTTAAAACCAGTATTTACACAAATCCCCAATTTCCCAATTCCATTACAAACCCTAGAATCCGATTGATCCCAAATTAAACATCAATTTGATGTTGTTAACGCACACAACCATAGGGCTTTTGTTCCCTATGATTAAACGAATATGTAGATGTAAACAATTACCCGAATGGTGTCGATTTGGAACTGAACTCGATCAAGAACAGTCGCGATCGTAGTGCTCGATGGTTTAATGGGCAATTGTTGATGATACGCAAATTAAATTGACAGGAAGCTTCGTATGATGATCTGGAAGCAAAGCCCCTTATCAATTACAGTTACAATTGATCGTAGATGGGGTTTTGATAGGAGTTGCAGGTCGATGGGTTCGTGGAGTTTGAATGGTTTGTTTCGGTTGATTTTTGATGATATGGAACCCAATGGAATGTTTTAAACGATGAAATGATGGTATGTGCATAATCAATTTGATTAATTTTATTGTCTAGTGCGTGATTGTGGATGATGTCGGCCGAAAGTTGATTGTGGGTCGGAATACTCCAATTTTTTCAATTGAATCGAGGCATAGGGTTCGAATCTTGCATAGAAAGTTGTCGGGAATCAATGATTGAGTCAAAACCGCGTGTTTAAGCGTGTTTGAGATCGCCGGAGCCGACCGGCTCTTTGGCCGGAATAGTAACGACGGGGGGAGAGGAAGAACAGAATTTTAAATTTGCCATTTTACACAAATGGTCCCTGTGGTTTAGTGTTTGATTCAGGTGTGCCAAACTTATTAATTTAAGTTTTAGAAATGGCAAGATCGCCCCCTGCACTATTATTATTATTATTATTAGTATTTATTTATTTATTTTTTTTTTTTTATATATATATATGGGTATTATATTTATGTTCGGTGTTTGGCGCGGCAACATGTTTTGCAGCCACATTGAATCATGATATCTGAGCCTAAAATTGGAATGGCATACCTCAAAGCATTGAAAGAAAAGCTTGAACAAGAGGTATATTCATTGTTATTATAACTTCATACGACATTTTTCATTTCCTGATATAGTTCTGATATGATTTCCTGTGGGTATCTTTTTAGCTTACCTCAACTAGGTTGAAATAAGGGGTTCAATGAATTGAGTAACTTCATGACCCAACAGACAAGCTTCAAGATGAGTTAAGTAATACAAGATACAAAATCTATTATCTGGATATAAAATTAAATCATATATCCAACTTTTGGTAGTGATATTGGTTCAGTGTTTACTTTATAATCTTATCATACAATTTCTCATTAAAACTTATTTCCACAGGCTTCTGAGAATCTTGGAATGGCTATGATTTACTCCCTGGTTACCTCATCTAAGGAGTGGGTTGCTGAAAGATTTGCTCAGGACACTGGCAGTTACAATATTCAAGAGGAAACAACAGATAAAGATGAAGTATGATTTTTGCATTAATTAAATATCAGTTTTGAATTATATTTTATATGATTGTTAAATTTGGTTGGATGTATTGAACTTGGTGTTAGATAATTGTGTCACATGGAGAACCTGTCACTGTAGAGACGTTTTTGGCATGGAGAGAAAGATTTGAAGCTGAATTAGCCCTTGAGAATGCCAAGTAAGTTTCATAAGTAGCATATTCTATTATTTGACATCATCTGATTCCTTTATGGTGTATTAATAAATAACAATAATAATAATATTTTTGCATTGTATTGAAACCAGGCTGTTGCCAGAATCATCAATTGCAACAACCAAACTAGAGTTGTACCGGTGATTATCGGTTTTAAAATACTCGCGCAGCGCGCGAAGCAGACTTCAACTAGTTAAATTAACAAACCATATCCACAGAAACTTGATATGATTAAAACCTCCACATGCTGCATTTCATCTGCTTTTACAAATCTTGACCAACAAATTGTGGGTTTTGATAAAAGATTTGACATTTTTTCTATTAGAAACACATTAAAAATGAAATCATCATTAGTGGTAAAGACAACATTTTACTACAAAAAATTCATCAATACAATTATTTCATTTTCCTGTTTTATTCTATTGGAATTTTTTTTTCGGGTAAAAGGCTTTGCCCGAAATTCTAAAAAAGAAAAATAATATTACACCAATAGAAAGGCATACCCTCCTTGAAACAATAGTACCAATCCCCTGCACTAAAACGAAAGGGAAAAATATAGTCATATATAAACCAAAAGAACTAACCAAACCCATAAACATGTCATAGTAAGCACTAAATAGTAAATATACATGTGTGATACAACGGTGGTATAACGGTGCTATAGTGACGTGATAAAGTATAGGTTACAATTGTCCCGACTCATTTTCGAATTACATCTACGTTTAAACTTAGAGTTACGCGAATTTATATAATGGAACGAAAACATACTATATTTTACCTCACTTGTTTTCAAATAAAATTCACGTCGAAAATTAAACCTACTAAAAGCATACATACATATTAGCACAACAGTGTTTTAAATTTGATCCATATTATTTTCAAACAAAATTTACGTCATACGTAGATGAACGCGAACTTGCACCGACACATACGTAAAAACAAGGACGTAAGAGATTAGTTTTCTTAGGTAAAAATGTATAACAGTTAAACCCGAGTCTTTAGAAACTCAAGCGGTCAAAGTAACATTTTTCTATAGCATTACAAAAAGTTTATGGATGAAAGTGCCTATTGAAAAATATAGTAACGCTAATTTATTATATAGTGAGGCTAATTGAATAAGCAGCCAAAAGAAACGTACCCATCAACATGAGAAAAGCTCTGCATTTAATTGTGAACAGAAAAGAAACCTCGAGTCGGTAATCGAAATATTGGTCGTGGTGTTTTGCCTCGCCTCCACCCACTTCTGATGATAATTCGCACAGGCAAACACAAATTTCATCATCCAAGTATGCTTTTGAATTGTGCAAAGGGTATTTGAGCAGGTTGCCATGGGAACTCCACTTGATTTTAGAAACCATTTGGGACACCATACATGCGTCAATGGTATAAACTTGTTTCATGGCATAAATTGTCTATAAAAGACCAGAATCAATTTTATGTGTACATCTAAAACACATTATAATATCATGTATATATATACTTAGTAGAAATAGCATAATATCAAATACACTCATTCATTGTTCGTTACGCATGACTGTTTATACCATTTTCTTTGTTGATGATGTAAGTGCACAAAATCGGTTTCAATCCTAAAATTTACGAGTTTGGTCAACCGAAGTCAAAACGGAGATGGTGAGAACCTAATTGGGGTTGGAAGCCAGTTTGAACTTTGAGGACGCCTGCCACATAATAATTAATTTAGGTAGGTTTGAAATCGTTTCAGTTCATAACCAATTAAAAAAATCATTTATTTTTATTTTTTATAAAAAAAGAATAATAATTTAAAATACCAAAAATAAGTTTGCTTTTTTTTTATCTCGGGTTTTACAAAAATATAAATTGCATTACATTATGTTGGATCGGACGGTGTTTAGATTAATAAGAACTTCTTCTTTGATTAATAGCTAATGAATGCAGAATCTAAGTTAACTATTTACTAACAAAACACAAATACTTTGATGAAACACAAATGCACAAATTGTTCTTTCAAAACATTCACTTGATTAATTGTTTGAGTATAAATGATACGAAAGGTAGATAAAACCAAGCGACTTGAAAAACTTACCTCTACTATACAAGTGTGAGGATTTTAAACTATGAAATCTAAACAAAAAGAATAAACTATTATATGTTCAGAATGTACAACAAGATAGACAATCGGCACTCAGAATTAGGCAGTTTCAGTACTATCTTGTCTTCAAACGGAATAACATAGCAGCTGTCGGTACAGATAGTCTTGTCTTGTGTAATAGTTATCAGCAGCTCAAGAAGTTCAGTACTTATTAGTACTGGTCGATCGGCAGCTCTTCAGTAGAATGCTGATCGGCAGTTGCTCAGCATATGCTGATTGGCAGCCATTCAACATATGTGATTCGGTAGATGGTGTTTAGCACTTCGTAAAATTTGGCAGTTAGCACCCAGTGTCAAAGTTTTGAGTTTTCAGTAGCTTCTTCATCTTCGTAGATCAATAAATTCCTCCTAGGATGATGCTACCGAAACTCTTTCTTTATCCTTTTAGCAATCAAATTAGCATCAGTTCATATATGTATCCTCCTCTATCTGTTGAAAGGTTGTCAAGAGGCAGACTCACCAAGTCCTTGATGTTGTGCTGAGATAGTCTGAAAATATCATACTCTTTGACTTCAACTTTGACGGCACGAGCACATATTAAGCTGAAGGTGTTGGTTGAGGAATTACAACTCCGATTTGTAATTAGGTCATGAATGCTCAGGGGACTCACATGCAGAACTCCTTCTTCCCTTTGCTCAGCCTTGTTTCCAAATTTTATTCTCATGACGACATCAATGGATTTGTACTTGTCTGCCATGCCTTCTTATTCTGAGATTAACTTGAACATTCTCTTCAGGTCCTCAAGTCTAAGCTTTAGAATTTGCAGCTTAAATAGAAAGAAAGACTTTAACTTGTTCTTTCTTTCTATGAAGTAACTCTCAGCTTTCAAATCATAATCCTATTTGATAATTATTATGTCATCATATTTGAGTCTTCTTCCTCTTTAAATCCTGATAGTTCTTCTTCTTGCTCTGTATGATCCAAGGCATATCTGATTCCATCAGTAACATAAGTGATGAACACTTAATCTGGTGAATCATGTGATTGGCCTTAGGAAGGAGAATCACTATTTTGGAAGCTTGTTGGACTGGTGGAGAACCATGTTTAATAGCTTGAGTAGGTGGAGAAGTAGTAGGAGGTGATTATGGTTAGTTGCTTGGTTCGGCAGATAGGGTAGTTCTGCAGCTTAAGACTCTAGTTTCTTCTTTCTTTGTTCCGAATCCTGCCTTGATTTTTCTAGATGAGATTTATAGATCCTCATCAGCACATTTTCCACTTCCCTCGCCTAGGAATCGTTGCTCGGATTCCTTAGTCTCAGCCTGGTCAACTCAACTATCTCAAACCGGTTGAAGCATACCAATTGGTTCCTTAAATAAGCCATTATATCAGCTGTTGATCTTGTTATGAAATAAGTATTCTTCTTCTAATCATATTCCCACTCCACTATGGGATTGTATGCTGATAGTGGAATTTCAAGAATTTCTTCATTAGCATAAGATTTGACTAAGGTCAATACTATATGAAGTAACACCTTGGACTTGTCATTTTTACATCCAAAGATGTTAAAATACTCAATAATTTGCACTAGAATGAAAAGGGGCAGATCAAGTACTTCATTTTCATAATCATAGTATGTGATCTCTCTGTTTGCCATCTTGGTAGCATATTTCTTCATCTGAGCAAGATATCCAATAGCTAACACCTTTGTTCCTTTGAGTATCTTCTTCTCTACATCTACATTAACAATCCTTGCTTTTACAACTTTCTTTGGTGTTATCTTCTTCTTTGCAAGGACTGACGAGATGGGCTGACTGTCATTAGGGATCGTTGAGTAAGGGGATGTTGGAGGCTCAGTCGGCAGATGGGAAGACATTTGAGTCATAGTCTTTGTTTTGGCATGTTGTCTTTCCTATTGCTCATTGGCTTCTTCAACTTTGGGAGCTCTCCAGCTGTAATCTTTCGTTTGATTCCTCTAATATTTTGATCAAGAGTTGACATACTCATTGGTCCTACTTGACTACCAGAGAAACCATAATACTTAAGAAACATCTTTATTTGTTACTTGTCCCTGAATTCTTGTTGATTCTTTTCTTCTTGTTTTTCTTTGATTCAACCCTTTTTCTTATAACTAACTCAACTGTTTTCTCCATGTCCGCATGAGTTACAGCTATCAATTTGGATTTTAGCCTAGAAGTGCTCCACTCCATGACCTCATGAAAATTGAATCCTTTCAACTCAAGTTGAGCTGCTGGAGACATTTTTGTTGATCCTCCGTTTCTTTTTTCATAGTGCATGTCATGGGTTTGGATTCGGTAGTTATAGTTGATGAAGCAAGTGGTTGTCCTTTAGGTGCTTTCTAGAGATGGCTAGGATGACTTAGATGGAACCCTTTTGACAAGTTTTGCTTTTGTTTTAGGTGAGCTTTGTTCTGCTTGGTTTACCATCATAGTTGGATTCATTTGTTGCAGTTCTTAAAGCTCTCGATGCCTTTGCACTTTTGATTAACGAAATAATATTCTTCTTAATTAAAGATCTTGAACTCTGACTTCCTTAAGTTCTACACCTTCTTCTTCAACCTTGTATGGGAACAACTCCACCTTTTTAGTCATCAGAAATCTGGTCTTTGATTTCATTGACTCAACTCTAATGTCCTTTTTAGTAGTCATAGGTCTCTTACCTTTGTCAGTGGTACAGATTGTAGTAAGTCTAACCGCTAAAGGTCTAATAATTACACCTGATGCTTCACCATCTGACTTGGGATCATCGGTAGTTGTCTGAGCTCTCTCAGCATCCTTAGTGACTTCTGAGCCATCAGTCTCCACATTCACCTCAGAGTTAACTAGGGTTTCAGTTTCAACCTCTGGTTAACCAAATATCACCACATCTGATTTTCTAAGTTCAGACTCAGGTGTGTCCTCTTGTATCTTATGAAGTTGGGTAGGTTCAGCTTCAAGAGTCACCCCGTGTATTTCTATGTCATCTTTTATAGTCTTGGTGCCTCTTGTGTAAACGACCATTTTTTCTAAGGATTCATCTACTAAAGCATCTTCTTGCCTAGTGCTTTTGGCAGTTGCATCAGTTGCTGATTTGTTCAGTACTTCTACAGCTTCCAACATCACTTTTCTTCTTCTTCAGCAAATACCTTAGGAGAGGCTTCAAGTCCTAGCACAAGTTCTCTCTTTGATGATTCCTTATTAGACTCTTTCTTCTCAAAGAGAGCAAGGAAGAAGTGTTGGATCTTTTCATCATGGGTATTCTCCTCTTCTTAAGTTGAACCTTTTGGTTCATCCTCTTTTTCACTCTCCTGACTTCTATCTCATTCTATTTTGAGCTATCATAACCATACCTATAAGCTCATTCGTTTTGTCTTTAGCTTCCAATAGAGGCTCATATTGGTCAGTCCATTTAGAAGAGAAAAAATTGGTTATGTAGCATGTGCAACTTGACTAGCCGATCTCTAGAAAATATCTTCTGCTTCTTTGGGCTTATCTTTTCCCTTTTTAGTAGCATCATCTGAGATTCTATATTACACCAAGTGGTGGAGGAAGGCACATCGGTTCTTATCGCACCGAGAGTTGCAGACTAAGAATGATTGATTGTTGAAGTCAATGGTTTCTTGAAATTATTCCACTTTCTGTTCAAGATCCATTGCCTTTGTAGCAGCTGGTGAAGAGTTATGTGTTGTTCTTCTAGGATGGAAAATCTTAAAGCTTGTTGTTGTAGAGTTCAGAGTTATCACTTTACCTCAGATACTCTATGTGCCAAAGATTTCAACAGTCAGTTCTCAAACTCAAGAACTATTGCTCGTTCAGCATAACCTTTAAGCCTTGTATTTTCAGCTTGTAAAGTATTCAGTTTTTGAGCAAGCTCAAGGTTATGGGCCATCAAATCATAGAGTGGTTGCATAGTTCCCTCATCCATAGATGTGGAATCCTTGGGAGATGAGGTCCTAGGCCAAGCCTCTACACCCTCCCTACCAGATATGGTTTCACCCTGGATTCCTCCCCTCAAGGAATGACTCCAAGGAGACATTCTTAAAGTGGGTTATCATGGTTGAGGTCCTAGGGATGTTGTCTTTGTCCTGCTAATCAGTTGATGGATTAGAAGTAGAGACAGTCTCTTCCATATTAATCTTTTAATCCCTAAGATCAATCTGTTGGGATAAACGATATGGGTCAGATGCTTCTACAGACATATCAATGCTCATTGTCTGTGTTATATGGATAGGGGGAGACAGTGGATCATGTTGAAGTTTAGTGTTAGGACCGTGTACGTACGGAGTACTAACTGATTCTTCGTTATACCGAATCAAATAGTGCAGAATCCTATTTGATTGGTGATCCAATCAGAGAGAACGTAATCAAGATCATACCTAACGATTAGAAAACGTTAAGAATGGACTAGGAATGATCTCAGACGTCCTATGAACTTGGAATGGATGAACAGGATGCTCTGGGTCGACTAGGGATTCAAGTATTCAAAGTGTTATGTTTTTCCACGAATTAAGTGGTATTTATAGGTTACAACTATCATTTGTACTACTGAGCCAAGCGACTGGCTCAGTCGTGTGACTGAGTCATACGATTGGTTCATTCGGACGACTGAGTCAGTCTTATGACTCAATGGTACGATTGACTCAATTACCTGGTTCAGTCGTGCGATTGGCCCATTCGCATGGTCCAGTCGGGCGACTGAATCAGATTACTTAGTTAAACACATTCTTGAACCTTTGATGGTTCAAACCTATGTCTAACAACTATAAACCTATATAACATTGTCATATATGCGTGTACTAATAATTGATATGAATAGATATAACATTTAAACAACCAATAAACATAAATAGAAGAGATTCTCATTATAATGATCAAACGTTACATATGTGTTACAAGAAGAAGTTCTATTACATTGTAGCTCACTAGACTAGAACTGGGGACATGTGTACCAACAAACTCCCCCATGGACCTAGTTCTATCTAGACTTTGACTTCTTTCTTGAATTATTCAAATCTCTTCTTCCTATCTTCTCTAGAAACCCCAGAGTGAATATCGAGTGCGAAGCATAAACGTATGACATGTTGGAACTGAAGTGCTTGCACAATATCTTGAGTGTCAAAAAACAGTGGCCACTTGTACAAGATGTATACATCTGAAGCAGACAAGTTAGTTAGCCACATAGGGTCAAATACCCTAACTGTCTCGACCTTCTCTTCTTTCTCCAAAACTATGACTGCCTCACCAGTGCGCCAGTCATAGTACCACCATTTAAAATGGGGTGCAAAATCCTGTGGCATTTCTCTCAATGGAATACGTGACATTGTGCGCGGAGGGTGCCATCACAAGACCACCTTTGGTCTTCCTGAGGTGGAATCAACCTCTATCTTATGAATTAACCTTCTAGGTTGTTGAGGTTTAAAGTTTACCCACCTCGTATGATACTCTTTCTTTAGTGCCTGCTCGAACCATCCTGACATCTTTCCTGGAACAGCCTACAGGAGGTTCAAGTTGGCTAGACGGTTAAGCTCAAATCCAGAGAGAGTTTTCAGATCGTGTGGGAATCTGAAATATTCAATTCCCTTCTCCCTCTTGATAGCATACACCTTGAGATCCTCAAGGTATGCCCAGCTGATAATTTTGCCAGACACCTTCTGATGTTTCTTTATCTTATAAAGCTTGGTGTAGGCATTTGACTTGTTTGGCGCACGCTGTTCCTTCATCTCCTCCAGGCAGGCTATCCATTCAGCCTTTTTGACTGCCAAATCAAAATTATTTTCCTGAAGAGCTTCTGCTGTAGCTGCTTTCGTAGCAGTCATCTCTTCTACCTTATCAAAGATGTTGTTGTCAAATGTTTCCCCCAGATCTGGGAGAACTTCGCCTTCGGCGTTAGTATACTGAGGATAGTCATCAGCAGTCACGTCCTCAATCTCCACTTCGTCAACGTCTCGTAATTCATCATCACTGACTATGTCGACCTCTGGAGCGTCTTTCACCAGCTCGTCAGGATTCAGACTAAACAGTTTTGCAATTTGATCATCTGTTAAGTCGTGAATAATCTCCCCTTCCTCAGCAGTGTAGCTAACTGATCGTTGAACAATCCCTTGTAGATCGAGGATCATCGTCAATTTAGAATCAATGTGACGGAGGGGCACTATATCGTGTTCATCTACTTGTTTAGCTGAACCTGTTTAACAACCAATTGCAACACAAGTAAGTATACATTAAGCACATAAATAAGGTTGGTTGAACTTTTGCATTTTATTTATAAAGCACAAAATTTGATACAAATATTCAAGTACAAAGTTTAAATAGTGAATAGACGTCTATTCTTGAGCTTTGCCTTGAATCTGAGCTGTTTCTTCTGTAGAGTGAGAGGTAGACGGAGCAGAAGAAGAGGCCCTCTGATCTTGTTTTCTTTTAGTTCTTTGTTCTTGCGCAGGATCAGAGGGAGAAGTAGCTGCATCTCCATCTTTATCGTCACCTTCCCTGTCTTTTTCCTCATCATCACCTCCATCATCGTCCTCATCACTATCATCATCTTCATCATCTTCATCATCATCATCATCCTCATCATCATCTTGGCCTTCTCCAATCTTAAGGGTCTCACTTTGAGTCCCTTTGAGCTTAAGCAATATTGACTTGTTTGCAGCTTCTAACTCCTCCAGCTTCTTATTCGACTCAGCTTTGTGCTCTAGGAGACCTGTGATCTGATCAGTCTGTTGAGAGATCAGCTGAGCTTGGGAAGAAGTCAACTCTCGTAACTGATGTATCTCAGCAGTCTGGGAGGAACTCAACTCTCTCAGCTGCTGTATCTGAGCCGTCTTGGCCTCATCCGAAGCCAGCAGCTTAAGCACCATGCTGTTTAGTGCTGCAAGCTGCTCTACCATAGAAACTGGTGGTATGAATGAGCTGGATGGAAAAGATGAGGGTCCTGTTTGGTGAGTAGTGGTGGATGTGGTGAATATGGGAGAGGGTATGAATGAGGTGGTAGGGGGTACAGTGGTGGTGGTGGTGGATGTGGGAGTGTGAGATGTAGGGATAGTGGTGGTGGCTTGAGAGGTTTCGGATGGAGTAGAGGTGGTTTGGGTAGTGGCGGTGGAAGTGGTGGAAGTAAGCAGAGTAACCCTTCGGCGTTTGGGCTTCTTCCCGTGGGGCTGAGCCATTCGCTTTAGCCTGGATCCTTTGGATCCTGATGCTCCCCCTTGGCTACTGATCAGATCCAGGGCATATGAGGGATCTGATGTCGTTGCAGCATCCCCGGACTCCACTGGACGTCCACCTACTGCCCTCAAGCCTCTTTCTGTGGCAATAACTTTGCTGCCCACAGTCCTCATTAGAGGCTCTTCATCTGACTCCTCCTCCTCCTCCATCTGAAAACCAGGGTGAATTGGAGCTGGTTTGGGTTCTCCCTGGCCATCTCCTCCCTGATCAGCATCATGATCATCATCAGAGTCATCGGAGGGCAGAGCAACTTGCTCCACATCTGAATCACTGTCCTCGTGGCGTCACTTCCTCTTCGTCGGCGCCACGTAGTCATCACGGGCCAGATGCCCAAATAATCGCCTGACAGGGGATTTCACCTGCTTCCCCCTGTACACCTTCATCCTGCCTAAGGTGGTATCATCCATAATCTCTAATACAACTGCATCGTCTTGGGCTTTTGGCAGCTGTGGAAGTTCCTGGTCAATCATCATTTGAAGAAATCGATGGTACATACAGAATCCCTCTTTTCCTTTAGCCTCGATATTCTCCACCATATATGTGAAAATCATCCTCCAGAAACCAAAAGGGTGGTTCAGCACCAGAGCAAGGTATGCGTTTCGCATCTGGTTTGAGAGCTCGTCAAAGCCACCCTTTCTGGATGCTATGCACCGCAGAAGTACGTGCGCCAAATATTTAAACTGGGGGCATAAGTTGCTCTTGTTGAGCATGCTCGTGTTGATATCCCCAGAATATTTAGCCCTCAGGAAGCAGCCACGGACGGTCAGGGGATGTAATCGTATTAGGCAGTCTGCATCATCTCCAAACTCAAGGACCGTCCGTATGTCCTCCTCAGAAATCTGAATAGGCTCCCCAAAGATAGAGCTCCGGATGGAATAGGGTTCAGTCGACCTATCCACCACTGCGTTCTCCCAGAACGCCTTCTGAATCGAGAGATAGGGAGTGCATGGAGCTGAGATAGCTCGACATATCCTCGATCGTCGTAGAAAGCTGATGATCCCTGTAAACTCTCCCGCATTGCGTGAAGTCAGATCGAGATAAGCACAGATCTTGTGCTTAGTACTCATTGGCCATCTGCTCGCCATCTGTGACACAAAATAGGTAAACGTTAGAACATGTGGAAGATAGCTGGTTTCAGTCAATGATCTTCAACCATTTGACTTAATCGTGCGACTGAACAAATGACTGAGTTTCAGTCGTACGATTGAACTGTGCGGCTGAGATTTAGTTAAACGATTGAGTTCATGCGTATGACTGAGTCATGCGATTGGACTCAGTCGCATGTCTTCTCATACGTGTATCTCAATTATGCGTCTGAACTCATTCGCAAGGTTCAGTTGTACGATTGGGTCATTTGTCCATCTCAGTTGTACGATTGAGACAATCGGATAGCTCAGTCGTACGATTGAAGTTCATCAGCGTGTCCAGTCGCTCATTCGACTGTTTGACCATTCAAATTCTTGTTTTGAGCAAAAATAAGTGTTAAACGTCGAAATTGGGCTCATTACACTCGAAAACCACCGACAAAACCTATTGTACCATTAATTTGATCTTTAGGTTTAGTTTTGATGATGTTTTGATTCTTTTAAGTCCCGGTTACTATTAGGTCAAACTTCGAGTGATTCGTGTAGTCATTGTTCGGTTTTATTGATGAATCACCTTAAATATTACCTGTACAAGCAGTATAGAATCTCAGAACACACGAATATATGGTAAAAGTGAATCAAACGAAATTTTGGCAGCGGTTCTTTAAGTCCTACGTATAGAGGGGCGATTTAGGTGAATGGGCGACTGAGTCTGATTCGACCTGTATTTATACTAGGGCAAGTCCAGTCATACGACTGAGCCTAGTCTCCTGGCTTAGTCGTGTGACTGAAGCTAGTCGCCTAATTGAGTCGTACGACTGAGCTTGAGTCATACGGTTCACCCAATCGTCCATTTCCAATCGTACGATTAAACTTCATTCGCACATCTGACCTAGTCGGTCAGTTTCAATCGGGCGATTGGATTCATTCGCATTGTCCAATCGTACGATTGTACTCATTCGTATGCTCCATTCGTACGACTGGTTCATACTAATGATTCAGTCGTGAGACTGGGCCATACTTATGACATTTTGACCATTTTCCCCACTGACAATTAGCTTTACTTAACAATAGATAAAACATTAAGAACAATTTATAATCTCAGAATGAATCACGTTTAGATTAAACTCTGTTGATCACCTCAGACGTGATCCATTTATCCACCCGATCACCTCAGACGTGATCCATTTATCCAACTTATCACCTCAGACGTGATACTTTTATCCTTTCAGAAACAATTTGTTTAAATAAACATTAAGCTCATTTGGTGACATTAACAGATAACAATATACACAGTCCGACATTGACACACTTATACTACTAAATTGAAAGATTATAAACTACGAAAAAAATGAACATCTTTTTGTGTTTTTTGTTAGGTCAGGTTAGTGTAGCCTATTAACATTGACATCATATCAAGGACAGACTCATATGAAATCAGACAGGCATAAACAACATTACTTGGAACCCTTGATTTGTATTTTACTTTAAACACTTGCATAAATTACATATCACAGCTTTCTCACTCATCTAAGATTTCTAAGATCTAACTGGGAATCATGCTTGACATGATAAGTAACACCCATTGATTTTGAGCATCAGGCAATGCAGTCACGATGATTGTCAGTATACTTGTCCATTTAAATCCATATATAGACTTTTGACATGCATCAATGATTAATTAGATGAATTAGGTCAACAAGTATTTGTGTGTTCCACAGGTATATGGTAATCAATCTTCCTCAGGAGATTTTTGAGCGGTCTTGGGACTTAGAAGATTTGGTTCTAAGAATTTTCAAAGAGATGCTAAGCCTCAGGTCAGTGGCATCGCACAGCAGAGAGGCGCAAACAGCAATGAATTCTTAGAACGGATAGGTTATGCTAAGCCTCAGGTCAGTGCCATCGCACAGCAGAGAGGCGCAATACCTATCTTCTTCTTAGAGCAGTATATTAGAATATACATTGTTTTCAGTGACCTTTGTCATCTTTTGCTCTGTTTTTCAGGTCTTTGCTCACATTTGCGGCATTTGCTTGCTCCTCACCCCTTATTGGAAATTGACTGATTGTGCAAACCAGGGATACCATGTAAACCCACAACTTGTTGAATTATTTAAGTTTAAGCCAAATCACTGATGATGTCTACTGATCTATTGTGTTGAATCTACCGACACATCGTACAATGCACTGGCACCACCCTAGATCTACTTTCTCCAGGTAGTTATAGTACCAACCAAGCGTACTATCATTTTCCCAATATGTTAGACCTATACTTCTCTGATTTGTAATTTTCTGTGGTTTAATTAACCTTGCAAAATATAAAATCCTTTTGGTGTTCCAAGTAACGTGACACCTGTGTCCTATCACTTACCATTTCATTGAGTCACATTTCCAGTCTTTCTGTCTTTGCCTTTTCAGCTTAACTATCCTTCCCCCCCTTTTTTTTAAGTAGATGAATACTGAAATAATAAATAATCTCCCCCTAAAATTCTAAAACAACAAATCTTTTTGTTTTTTTGGATTTTTATACGATTGTCATATTAAAAAAATGTAAAATAAAAGAAATACTAAAAATAAAAAAGGTGTTGGACTATGTATCTGTTTCTGCTAATATAACATCACTTTTCTTTTTAACCCCGTTGACCTCTAGCAGATAGAAAAATCTGGGTTTATCAAATGGTTTGGTGTAGAGGTCAGTGCGTTGAAAATCCGTGTTAATTTTGACCACATCTATTAAATGTTTTTCATAGCAGTCGCGTATGAAGTGATACTTGATGCCTATGTGTTTGGTCTTAGGATGTTGGACTGGATTTTTAGTTACTACAATTGCAGCAGAATTATTAACAAATATAGGAGTAGAAGTGAAATGCAAACTTTAGTCCCGCATTTGCTGTTGTATCCAAATGATTTGAGAGCAGCAGCTGGCGGCGGCAACGTATTCCGCTTCACAGGTAGATAGAGCAACTGATGTCTGCTTCTTGCACTGCCAAGTTACCAATCTTCTCCCAAAAAATTGACATCCTGCTGACGTAGACTTGTAATTCATTTTGCAGCCTCCATTATACGAGTCACTATACGCCGTGAGCTCAAAGTCATCATCATGAGGATACCACAACCCTAGTGTTGGAGTACCCTTCAGATAACGAAAAATACTCTTGACTCCAATCAGATGATTTACTTTGGGTTTTGCTTGATATCGGGAACATAAACATATGGCATACATAATATCTGGACGCGAGGCAGTGAGATACATGAGAGATCCGATCATCCCACGATACATGGTGGCATCCACCAAATCCCCATTATCATCAGGAGCCACATCATGATTTGTGGCGAGTGGGGTACCAGCAGCAGTGACATTTTCCATATCAAAGCGACTAAGAATGTCACCTACATACTTAGTCTGATGCAGAAAGATGCCGGTAGGGGTTTGATCCACCTGTAATCCTAGGAAGAACTTCATTTCTCCCATGGCGCTCATTTCCAACTCTGCCTTCATCACAGATTCGAATTCTTTGCACAACTCTTCATTTCTGGAACCGACGATGATGTCATCCACATAGATCTGCACCATAAGCAAATCACCATCCTTTTCTTTAATGAACAATGTACAGTCAATCACACCCCTGCGAAGGCCATGCTTCAACAGATGGGTGAGAGCTTTTCATACCAAGCTCGAGGAGCCTGATATAGCCCATACAGAGCCTTGTCTAGCTTGTAGACTCTATCCCGATGATAAGGATCTTCGAATCCTTCGGGTTGACTGACATAGACCTCTTCACCGATTTCTCCATGCAAGAATGCACTCTTAACATCTAGTTGATAGACTTTGATCTTCATGTAAGAGGCGTAGGCTAGAAAGATGCGGATAGCTTCCATTCTAGCTACTGGGGCAAAGACTTCATTGTAATCGACTCCTTCGACTTGTCTGAAGCCCTGAACGACCAACCGTGCCTTGTTTCTGATAACAACACCCTGGTCATGCTTCTTGCATTTTAGTACCCATTTGGTACCAATTACTTTGACTGCTCTGGGTCGGTCAACGAGAGTCAACACTCCAACTTTCTTGAACTGTAGCAACTCCTCTTGCATAGCATTGACCCAGGCTTCATCTTTAAGGGCGTCGCTTACGTGTTTGGGTTCAATTTGAGAAACAAAACATCTGTAAGCCCCGTCATTCACATAACCCTTTTCCATAACTTTAGCGTAATCAGCAGTATACAGTCGATTTCTAGTCTGCACGCCGGAGTGAAGATCACCAATGATAGCATCTGGCGGATGATTCGTACTGATCCTAGTCATGGGAGTTATAGGAACTACAACTTCAGAGTCCAAAGTTGTGACTGGAGGTTCAGTATCTGTATTTCCAGATGCAGGTTCAGCAGCTGAAGAGCTTCCTTCTTGATCAACATTTGGTGCATTGCTGATTTCAGTTGCTTCTTCATCATCTGAAGAGTCCTCACTATCATTCCGATTAGCTGTGGCAGATCCCGATGAACCACCTGCAGGTGTTGTATTGCTAGTATCCAGATTTGGTGAGTTTAGAACATCGTGCATCATCTGAGTAGCAATATCATCATCTGAATCTATCTGAGGAAGATGGAATGATTTGAAAAAGCCATCGTAGTCAAAGAATGACGTTGGACCTTTTCCAGCAGGGGGGATGGTGAAACGTTGAACGTCAACATTACACCATACTTCTACCTGACCAGTAGACTTGTTGTAAACTCGTTTGTCGGGTATGCTGTATCCCAGAAAGATCCCCTGATCTGTCTTTTCATTGAACTTACCCTCTTGAGTTTTCTTCAGAAGCGTACAAGGAGCACCGAAAGGTTCCAGATACTCCAGGTTAGGCTTACGCTTCTGTAGTAACTCATAGCAAGTTTTCCCGTGCCTCTTCACTACTGACACACGATTGACTGTGTAGCATGCATTGGCAACAGCTTCGTTCCAAAACTGCACTGGTAGTTTTGAGTCTACCAACATGGTCCTGGCTGTCTCGATCAAGCTCCTGTTCTTTTGCTCAGCAACTCCATTCATTTGTGGTGTGTATGCAGAGGTGAATTGATGAACAATTCCCTTTTCTTTGCAGAAAGCATCCATCCACTGATTCTTAAACTCGGTTCCATTGTCTGGGCGAATTTTCCTAACCTTCAGCTTGTAAAGTGATTCAAGAGTGGTGACCAGCCCTTTGAATGAGTCAAAGGTTTCTGACTTTGCTTTCAGAAACATCACCCACGAGAATCGTGAGTAGTCATCAGTGACTACGAAGCAGTACCAGTCTCCAGCGATACTCTTCGTGCTGACTGGACCGAAGAGATCCATGTGTAGTAGCTCCAGGGGCATCTCGATAGAATTGACGTGCTTGGTTTTGTGAGATTTCCTGGTCTGTTTTCCCTTCTTGCACGAGACACAAAAATCAGGAAGTTGGAAGTTCTTGACAGTAACTCCTTCAACTAAGTTGTTATGAATCAGATGATTCATCTTCCGGTGATTAATGTGTCCCATTCTTCTGTGCCATGAGATGGATTCTTTCTCTGTTGCTTTGGATAAGAAACACTGAACTGTAGAATCAGAGGAAGAAGCATTAGAAATATCCAATACATATAGATCATTGTACCTGGATGCTGACATTAAGATCTGTTCCTCTGTAATCTCCATCTCTTTCTTCAAGATGTAACACTTGCAGTTGTCAAACATCACTTTGAAAACCTTGTCACATATCTGAGACACTGAAAGCAAATTGTTTTCTAATTGCTGAACAAAATTGACTTTGTCGAACCTTACCTTTTCATTACCAACTTCGCCTTGAGCAGTAATGTAGCCTCCTTTGTTACCAGCAAAGGAAACGTGTCCCCCTTTAATTTGTTTAACATTGAAAAGGAGAGACTTGTTTCCTGTCATGTGCCTGGAAGCTCCGCTATCTACTATCCATGTATTTGTAGACGCACTATAGCGGACAACCTGCACATGAGAGAGAAAATAATCAGTTAAGGAGGGGGACCCAAGCCTTGACTGGCTTGGGAATTCGAGCCACTGTCCTTTATCAGTGGGTGGAATCTCAACTTTCAACTTGTCCTTGCTTTCAGACACATCAGTCGTTTTGGCTTTCCACAAACCATCCCGGTGAAAGGATTGTTTGTGGTAAACCTTAGACTGATTTACAGTTTGAGCATATGGTTTAGATTTAGAAACAGGTTTTGCCACTGGCATCATAGACTTGTCAGTGACTTGTCTATGTTGCCTTTGGCGTGGAGGAGACGAAAACGACCTAGAAGGTGTTTTAGACCTAATAGGTGTTTTTGATCTAACAGGAGTATTAGATCGCTGTTTTAAATCTAGATTAACTTTGTTTTTTAGCTCAACCTTAATTCTAGGAGTCTGATAGCGAGGACAATTTGTAGAAATATGACCGCGCTGTCCACAAGTATAGCAGGACCTCCATTCATCAGGGCTAGAAGATCTCTTGTGGGGCGGTGAGTAAACTTCATGTGCTTTCTTTTTGTTATCATTTTTAAGACTTTCACCTCCCTTGATAAATTTAACTTGTTTAATATTATGTGTGTTTTGTCTTGGAAGATGATGGGTTTCTTGTTTCACTGATTTAGATTGAGCGGTTTTGAAAATCTTAGGTTGTGTGGTAGTCGAATTTTGACCCAACCTAAGGGATGCTTGAACATTCTCATCCACCCGGTTTACAGTGACTTGTGTGCCAGTTATGCCTGATAATGATGCTTTCTGGTCAGAAACCAGAGGGGCAGAGTTAACTGATGTGTCCGGATCGATTACCAGAGGAGTGTTCACCACATGATCCTTTATGGGGTTATCATTAATTGGACGTTGTTTGGTGTTCAAGAGGATCTCATGTGGTGGAGGCACAACTTTGTATCCCAAACCTTCCCTATTGTTGCGCTCTTTAACCAAGTTTTTCAAAATATGTGAGGAACTAGCTAGACTGTGGAGTTTTTGTTTCAAAGACTCATTTTCAACTTGCAAAACCGCTCGTTCCTTTTTAATTTCTTTGATTGTTTTTATGTAAAACTTGATATCATTTTCTTGGTTAAATGCAACAACCTCAGTTTCTTTTAACTGTTTCTTTAAAACTTTAACTTTTTAGCTGTCTTCATTTTGTTTTAAGATTCGGTTTGCCTCAGTGCACAATTTTAAGTCATTTACTAAATTATCATTGTGATCTAATAACCTAGCAAATATCATATCAATGCTTTCCCTAAATCTATCACATTCAGCACAAGCATGTTTAACAAACAACTCATCCTTTGTTTCTACCTGTACAGATGTAGACGTTCCGGCCATGAAAGCATTTTGAGGCTCAGATTGTGCTTCAGATTCAACATTCAACTTATTTTCAATAAGTTGATCAACAGCAGCTGTGACTTCATCCAATTCAGCAGTGTCAGGTTCAGCCGAGTTCTCCCCCTCACTCGCTGAGTCTTCATTAAGATCATCAACAGATGCTATGTTGGCTTCACTATCAGATAAGAATCGGAAGGACCAGTCCTGTCCTTCATCACCTTGTGCCATCATAGCCTTTGAGTCATTGCTAGTTGAAGTAGGCTTTTTCTCTCTCTCTTGTTTTGTGAAGGAGGAGAATGGATTTCCATTTCCAGTCTTCTTTGGTTTGACACATTCCCGCTTGAAGTGTCCTTTCTCCCACAGTTGAAACAGGTGACTTTTGACTTGTCGAAACCAAAGGTAGTATCTTTTGTAGCCACCAAATTCTGACCTGTTTTCTTCACAAATTTCTTTGCTCGTCGCACAGCGCACGCGAGAGCCCACATAATATCCATCCTCTCCAACTCATTTTCATACACCTGCTCATAATCTTCATCAGCCAAGTGGCAGGTCGATGTGTTCCTTTGCAATTTCCACAGTTACTTTTCCCAGATTTTCAGTCATCAACTTTGTAGATTGAGTAACTGTTGAACTTTGTAGAACCCCAGATGCACCATGTGACTCACTAGCAGATGATGAGCCTTATCAGTAGTTGGTGATGCATTTGACACAAAAGCAGTCTGCAGTGGAGCGCTGGAAATTTTGGAAGTAGAAGTTGAAGAAGGAGTAACATTGTAGATTGTAGGATCCTGAGCATAAGAACCCTTCTTTGCCTTGTACTTGTGTCTAATTTCTTCCTCTCACAGTTTCAGTATAAAGTCATTTATATCCAATGTCTCAAGAACTGAATTGTGTCTCAAGGTGGAAATAAACGAATCCCACTTTTCTGGAAGTCCATCAGCCAAACTGGAGACCTTTTCTTCTTTAGACGTGGTTACCCCAAGAGTGTGAAGTTCACTCATTAGATGATAGAAGCGGTCAATTATGTCGTCCACACTCTTATTCCCAATAGCAGAAAAATTATCAAATTCTTTCTTAAGTGCTTTGGCCTTCAAAGACTTCAGAGTTGAGCTCCCTTCATATCTTTTCTCGAGAGCTTTCCAGAATTTCTTACTTTGTTTATGATCAGAATACTGATGGAAGATCTCTTTAGGAATAGACTGGGTGAGCATCGCGTAAGCTTTCTTTTCAGCATTGTAGGCAATCTTTTGAGCATCAGTCAGTCCACTCAACGTTAAGGGTATTCCATAAGCACCAACTGGCATGGTATAACCAGTTTCAATAGCGTTCCAAAGATTAGTATCCACACCATTGAGATGAATCTCAAACCTCTGCTTCCACTGCAGGAACTCATCAATAGACAGAAGCTTAGGTGGCTTATTGTGGTTACCAATCTCATTTTCCAGTAGCAGTAAGTTCTGGATCCTTGAGTCTTTCCCTGCTGAGAACGCGAAATTTTCGGAGTCCATAAAGAATGTTAACTTAAACTTGAAAACAAAACTGTTAATGCGATTAGGGAGTACGACTGGGATGTGATTGACACTAACAGTATGCGATTGAACTCAATCGTGCGATTGAACAGGCGACTGAGACACTTGGGTGACTGAATAGACCGACTAACTCAACTGTGCGACTGAACAGGCGACTGGACTTCAGTCGTACGATTGAGATAATCGTGCGACTGAGACTGCTGAAATCGAGGTTATTCGTAACTTTTGACCTAAAACGCAAGTTTTGACACCCTAGATGACTGTAAGTCGAAAAATATTGATTTTGCAGAACATGCACACGTAAAAACTTGTTTTTTTAGCAGAAAGATTGGATCTTTTCGCGTAAAACGTTGATTTAACCAAAAACTTGATTGAATCCACGAAGAATCAAAAGCCTATGCTCTGATACCACTTGCTAGGACCGTTTACATACGGAGTACTAACTGATTCTTCGTTATACCAAATCAAATAGTGCGGAATCCTATTTGATTGGTGATCCAATCAGGGAGAACGTAATCAAGATCAAACCTAACGATTAGAAAATGTTAAGAATGGACTAGGAATGATCTCAAACGCTCTATGAACTTGGAATGGACGAACAGGACGCTCTGGGTCGACTAGGGTTTCAAGTATTCGAAGTGTTATGTTTTTCCACGAATTAAGTGGTATTTATAGGTTACAGCTATCATTCGTACGACTGAGCCAAGCAACTGGCTCAGTCGTGCGACTGAGTCATACAATTGGTTCATTCGGACGACTGAGTCAGTCTTATGACTCAATCGTACGATTGACTCAATTACCTGGTTCAGTCGTGCGATTGGCCCATTCGCATGGTCCAGTCGGGCGACTGAATCAGATTACTTAGTTAAACACATTCTTGAACCTTTGATGGTTCAAACCTATGTCTAACAACTATAAACCTATATAACATTGTCATATATGATATGAATAGATATAACATTTAAACAACCAATAAATATAAATAGAAGAGATTCTCATTATAATGATCAAACATTACATATGTGTTACAAGAAGAAGTTCTATTACATTGTAGCTCACTAGACTAGAACTGGGGACATGTGTACCAACATTTAGTACGGACATCATCATCCTGGGTTGTAGACATGTGTAAAGGAGATTGAGGAGCTGAGTCAATGGCCTAGGATGTGAAATAGTTCCTAATGAGACTTCTTCCTCAGAAGTTGTCTCAATGAGGTGGGTATCCCTTTTGGTTTGCTTAGTGGAATGTTAAGACTCCGATTGAGGGCTTATGGCTTTGGTTTGGGTCTACTTAGAAGAAGGAAAAGAAACCTTCTTCTTTGAGCCTTGTTTAGGTGTGGCTGACACCTTTAACTTGATTGGGACCCTGGTTTTCAATCTTGTCTTTTTGAGGGAAGGTGATTTAGGAGCCTGTATATTCTCAATAGAAGATGCAGGGGCTCATTTTTGTATTCATGCTTTTGGCATTGATGTAAAGGGTGTAGGATCAGCAGTGGTGGATGTTGCCATGCTATTACCCTGAGGCTCAGTGACCTCGAGCATTTGTGCGGATAGGGGAGTTTCCTACCTAGAAAAAGATTTTGGTTTTGCCTTGAACTTTGAAAAATTTGCTTTGTTTAAAGTTACTAACGTATGAACGACTCCTTTTTTAAGTTTATCACCCTGTTGTTCTTGTAAAATCAGTTTGATGAATCTTGGGGACATTAAAAACTTTGCACCAGCCGTTACATTTTTACACATGTTTTGAAAAATAAAGTTTCAAAATCATAATTTTGTTGACCAGACCATGGATAACCCCTGCTAAATCTAATGGCACCTGATCCCATCCTCCCAACTTGTTTGATAAGTAGTGAAGAAAGATATGAAGAATAATTCTCCAACTATGGACGTCGGGGGGTCCTTCATATATCATCTCCTTCAAGGTGGCGCTTACCACTTCTTTGGTGAAAGAAGATTTACTATTTGCACCATTCAACTTCAGCTGTTGACGAGTTTTGGCATAGTGATGGTGACTTTCAGTCCTTGCACCGTTGCGGTGAAGATATTTGTTCTATGTTCCCTTTGAACGGAATTTGTACTACCGAATTCCCGAATATGAGTCTTACAGAACACTAGGTGTATAGATTTGCAGAGGCGTAATCGCTATTGCATAGTAATTGAAGTACATGATCGAAGATTGGATCACCAATTGGTTGTAGTGATGCAGTAATGTTGTGATTTGGTTTGAAATTTAGGGTTTGAGGTTGAGTAGCCATTGGAAGTTGATTTAGTTGGTGGGCCTTAAGAGTTGAAGCTTTAAGGGTTTTCTTTGTGAAGAAGATTGAAGATGACAATGGTGGAAAAACTTTAGATTTTAACAGTTGTGGATAATATATAAAAATGTGACTTTTAAAATGTTTTACCACCTTAACTATAAAATTTGATGGGGTGGGATAAGGGAATAGTTTTTTCAGGCAAACTTCTCCGGTGCCACTACGTATCGGAAGATGAAAGTGGGACTGATGCGTGTGAAAAGTATATATATATTGATAAACATTTTTCACACAGATTCAGTCTTAATTGATTATTAATAATACTAAACTACACACACAAAAGGTAAGTGTACCTATCGTGAGGTAATATAGTGATGGTAAGAACCGAGTATCAATCCGTGGACACACCTAGCCTACTCAACAATCTTAATGATTGACTACCAGAATTGATTTTTCCTTGAGAAAATGATGAGTTGCGTTAATGTAATTAGATCTTTAGGGTTTTAGAAATAATAATTAAAATAAAGTAAAACAAGATTGAAACTTTTGGATTTAAAAACAAGGAATAAAGGCTATCATCCTAATTAGATTACACTTATGTAATTGTGATGAACTGGTGGTGTGATTAAGGATATTGATTAAAGTAATTATGTTACTATTTATAAATATGAGCTCCTCGTCTATCCGCACTATAGTGATTAAGACCACGTCAGGTTGAGATTAACTTCTTAGGTCAAAGCCACTAGAAATGTAGGTAAATCTCTTGTGCCCTTTTGACATACGATTTCTGAAAACATAACTTAATATTAAAAAGAGAGTTTATCAGGTTCTTTTCTAATATACCATTAATTTTAGAAAACCATAACAATTACTGTTGATTTCTCAGACTAATAAAAGGGAACCCGTAAATAATGAGAAAGTTAAGGTGATATGATTTCTAATTACCATTTCTAGTTTATTAGCCATATATATATTATGAAGACCGATGTCATGAATAAAAATTAGTCATACGTTTTTCAAACTTGTATAACATTAACAGTTACAAATAATAAGTTTATAACTTCCCGTTCAAATATAGATGCTACCCATCAAAAGTTTTCCCAAGATCACCATAACATTAACATAATATAAATCACACCATTAGTTCATCACAAATTACATAAGTTTCATCCAATTAAGATGATAATGAGAGCTCAATATGAGCTTGAACATAACAACATGTAACATAGAAGATAGATATGAAATCATCGGTGAAATGTAACAATCAAACCGGTGATCCACAATGGATGATGTTTAGACAATCCTGAGCTTCTTCCAAGTGTTGTATACATCTCCCGAGCCTTAAAATGATCTTTAAGTCTTGAATCCTAAGAGAATTCAACGGAGTAACTCTCCCACCAAAAGCTTGCCAAAATAGTTGTCACACCCGCAATTTCCACCAACGGGGTTTTACCGTTAGGCGTGTGACATACCAGGATCTCAGACACAGGCATATCGAATGACACTATATGAACTTAAAAATAAACATTTGACTTCATTCAGAGGAACATAAACGAAATTAACAACAGTGCGGAAGCGTATACATGATATGTAAACCCATTTCATGAAAGTTACAAGTGCCAAGTCTAAACAAAATGTTCAATGCAAGAATATAAGATCGACGAATGCATGTCCTGAGTGCGTTCCTGAAGCGTGCATCATGAGCTTATGCGTTCCTGTGACCTGAGAAAACATGCTAAAATGTGTCAACATAAAGTTGGTTAGTTCACAGGTTTAATCAACAAGAAATGTGTCCGAAAGCGTTTCAATGGTTTAGTATATAAAGCATATCATTAGGTAGCTAGCCTATGATCATGTTACTTAACGTTTCGAACCGAAGCTGACTGTTTGTGTGTCCAATATGTTTGTTGTATCCCCGTCACGTCTCACCAGACAGTGACAAAAGTTAGGTCAATAATGCACCCGTTTGACCTCCAATCAAGCTAGCGCGACTAGCCCGGGCGGGGTTTGTCAGACCCAGTAGTACTACTTAGAATTACCTCGCTACACATTACTAACGGTTCGAGAATGTCAGGACTGTTTTGTGTGTTTGCACTAACGTAACAAGCGATATCAATAATACTAAAACCATTTATGTAAATCTATTTGCATGTTTTCTCCCCCGAAAGGAAAGAAAGTAAAAATAGGGGCCGTGAAGACTCACAGATTATGTAGTAAGTATGTAGGATGAAAGCCTCCCAAGTGTTGTTTACAATGAACTGTCAAACACCTATTGACAGTTATGTTAAGCGTTAATGTTGTGTCTAGTGTTAATAGAAATGTTTAGTCGGGTCGGGTCGCATTGGTTCGGTCGTGGGTGACACACACACAAGCAGGCATACACATATCAGACCTTATGTAGATCCCAGATGGGTTGTCGTTAATTGTAAACGGTTAGGTTATTTTAGATTGAAAAAGTATGTGCTTGTTGATAGCGTTGACTTTAATCTTTGTGCTCAAGAAATGACACTTTATTGATGTTACCTTATCATCACATGATAGGCACACCGCACACAAGAAGAATTCACTCACAATGACTCCAATCGCATAACAAGACTAGACGCACGACTGGACACTTCATTCGCACGAATGGGCCTTCAATCATACGAATCAACTTCACTCGTACAATTGAACCCTCATTCGTGCGACTCAGCATTCAGTTGTACCACACATCACCCATTCGCACGACTCAACGGCCATTCGCATGACTGAACCTTCATTCGTGCGATTGGACCTTCGGTCGTGCGATGCACAGTCGCACACATTCATCCGTTTGACTCAATCGCACACACCCTCAATCGTATGCATTCAATCGAACAACAAGCACATACGCCTGGACTCAGTCGCACGACTCACCCCAGTCACACCACTCAGTCGCACGACACGCCCAGTTGTACGGCTCAGTCGCACGACTGGCATAGTCGCGAACTGCAGCAGATCGCGACTGCTGGTGGGGCTGAACAGCCTTCGGCTGTTCCATGCACGGTTTTCACACATCAAGGACTTCCAGAAACTCTTTTCTAACATGTCTAAGTAAAATGCACATGCTGATTGACATCACACGTACCCCCACGACCTCATGCATTCGAGTTGAACCCGAGCACCCGAAACCCCAAATTCGCAGAAGTGAACAGGCAATAAATGGACGACCGAGGTCGCCTACCTACTGTAAATGTGTTATCTCGGCTGTAGCTACGATTTCCCCGGCGAAAACGAGCTCAAACGAGGTGATTGTTGGTGCTAGGAGGTGGTAAAGAGGTGGAGGAGGAGATAGTGAAGAAGAAGAAAAGGGAGTGGAAATGAAACTTAGGGCTGGTAAGGGGTTTATATACCCAGCCCTAGTTTGGCAATTTGTCACATTTGGTCCTCGCACTTAGTCCCCGAGTTCCCGAATTTGTTTTGGTTGATAACGACGTAAATGGGCGAGCTATGTTAATTTAGAGGATTCCTTAAGTAATCCCGTTTATTTGAATCCTCTACAAACACCATTTTTTATTTTGAAAAAAGGGGTTATTCCTCATGTTAGTATTACATACCATAACATGTTTAACTATGACGGTGGTGATGCTTGTAAATGTTTTATGTAATAACGAGAATGTAACAATGATAACGACAACAGTCTGAATGGTGTTAACCTGAAATTACGGTGTGTCACATTATCCCCTTGTCGAAGGAATTTTCGTCCCGAAAATTAGAACATCATGTTACGAGGTTCAACAGGGGATACAAGGCTCAACGGTTTGTAACGTATGTTGAATAGAGTTTCTGCGTATCTTAAGAGGTAGATGCCCGATTCTGGAACAGTTGCGGGTAATTCTTCTTCATCTGATCCTCGCGTTCCCAGGTAACTCTGGTCCACGCTTTGAGTTCCAACGGACTTTGATGATAGGGATACGACTATGTTTGAGCGTCTTGACCTCTCGGTCCATGACTTCCACCGGTTCCTCGATGAAATGTAGTTGTTTGTCCATATGTATCTCGTCTAACGGAATGATAAGAGTCTCGTCTGCAAGGCATTTCCTTAGATTTGAAACATGGAACACATCGTGTACTCCACTAAGTTCTTTGGGTAGGTTCAGCTGATAGGCCACGGGGCCAACCCGTTTGACAATCTCAAACGGTCCCACGTATCTAGGGCTTAGTTTCCCATGTTTTCCGAAACGAATCACACCCTTCCAAGGTGATACTTTCAAGAGTACCTTGTCGCCAATTTGAAATTCCAACGGTCGACGACGCTTATCAGCGTAACTCTTCTGTCGGTCACGTGCTGCTGCCATACGGTTACGGATCTGCACGATCTTCTCAGTCGTCTCGTGCACAAGTTCAGGGCCGGTAAATTGACTTTCTCCAACTTCCGCCCAACAAATAGGTGATCGGTACTTACGCCCATATAGTGCCTTAAATGGAGCAGCTTTGATCGATGTGTGATAGCTATTATTGTAAGAAAACTCAACTAGCGGTAAGTGAGTTTCCCAACTGCTGCCAAAATCTATCACGCAGGCACGCAACATGTCTTCTAAGGTCTGGATCGTACGCTCACTCTGGCCATCGGTTTGAGGGTGATATGCGGTGCTCATATCCAACCGCATTCCCAATGATCGTTGTAAGGATTGCCAGAAGTGTGAAGTGAATCAGCGTTACGATCAGCGATAATGGAAATTGGCACACCGTGCCGAGAGACTATTTCCCTTAGGTAGATACGAGTCAACTTTTCCATGCGGTTAGTCTCCCGATTGCCAGAAAATGTGCGGATTTCATCAAGTGATCCACGATCACCCAAATGGTATCGCATCCACTGGGAGTTTTTGGCAGTTTTATGATGAAATCCATTGATATCTGTTCCCACTTCCATACTGGAATTTCTGGTTGTTGAAGTAAACCAGATGGTCGTTGATACTCCACCTTAACCTTAGAACAGGTTAAACATCTGCTCACATAGGTGGCGATATCAGCTTTCATGTTTGGCCACCAGTAAAGAACCTTCAGATCGTGATACATCTTGTCCGAACCTGGATGGATTGAGTACCGTGATTTGTGAGCTTCGTCCATTACTAGCTCTCGTAGGTCTCCATACAAGGGAACCCATGTTCGGTCCATGAAGTAGCGGATTCCGTCAGATTTGGTTTCCAGTTGCTTCTCAATGCCTCATAGCGATTCGGCTTTCAGGTTCTCGTCTTTTAACGCCTCAAGTTGAGCATTGCGGATCTGATCGGGTAAACCGGTGTGAATGGTGAGTTGTAAAGCTCGAACTCGTCTTGCCTAAGATGTCTCCTTACGACTTAAGGCATCTGCTACTACATTAGCCTTGCCCGGATGATTCTTGATCGCATAATCGTAGTCGTTCAACAACTCGACCCAATGACGTTGTCTCATGTTCAGCTCCTTCTGTTCAAAGATGTGCTGGAGACTCTTGTGATCGGTGCAAATGGTGCACTTGGTACCGCACAAATAGTGTCTCCATATCTTGAGTGCAAACACGACTGCTCCCAACTCTAGGTCATGTGTCGTGTAGTTCTTCTCGTGTACTTTTAATTGTCGGGATGCATAAGCAATCACCTTATTACGTTGCATTAGCACACAACCAAGGCCTTGAATAGAAGACTCACAGTAAACTACAAAATCATCTGTTCCCTCAGGCAGGGATAGAATCGGTGCTCTACAGAGTTTCTGCTTCAGAACCTGAAATGCGGATTCTTGTTTGTCACTCCAATTGTACGTAGTGCCTTTATGAGTTAATGTGGTGAGAGGTTGAGCAATCTTTGAAACCCATTCGATGAACCGTCGATAATAGCCAGCCAACCCGAGAAACTGTCGTACCTTGGTCGGAGTCTTAGGCGTAGCCCAGTTCTTGATGGCTTCTATCTTTGCCGAGTCAGCATGTATCCCATTCTCATTGACCACATGACCCAAGAAATGGACCTCTCCTATCCAGAAGTCACACTTTGAAAATTTAGCGTACAAGTGTTCTCGTTTCAGCAGCTCCAAAATCAGCCTAAGGTGTTCCTCATGTTCTTCCTTATTCTTTGAATAAATAAGGATGTCATCGATGAAGACAATGACGAACTTGTCCAAATAAGGTTTGCACACTCGGTTCATGATGTCCATGAAAACCTCTAGTGCATTGGTCAACCCGAATGGCATAACCAAAAACTGGTAGTGTCCATTCCTCCTGAACCCGTAACTGATGATAATCTGAACTCAAATCAATCATAGAATAGTAGCTTGATTCTCATAACTGGTCAAACAGGTCATCAATGTGCGTGAGTGAATATCGGTTCTTGATTGTCACCTTATTTAGTTCCCGATGGTCGTTACATATTTCGAAAGTTTCATCCTTCTTTTTCATGAAAAGCACTGGAGCTCCCTAGGGTGAAGAGCTGGGATGTATGAATCCCTTGTTTAACAATTCCTGCAATTGCTTAGACAACTCTCGTAGTTCGTTTGATGCCAGATGGTACGACGCCCGAGAGATCAAAGCAACTCCCGGTGTTAACTCAAATTAGAACTCTACTAGCCTGTGTGGAGGAAGGCCAAGTAAGTCTTCTGGAAATACTTTCGGGAAGTCTCTGACAACTGGAATATCTTCAACATGCTTCTCATCTGTTTTCTTCTCTATTACCAGTGTCAATATAGTAAATGCCTTTTCTTGAGATATTTATGCACCTTTAAGTTTGAGATGATGCCAAACACGTCATCAACCTTGTCACCTTCTACCGTTAGGATCCCATCACTAGGAAGAGTTAATTGAATCAGTTTGTTTCCACAGTGATCTCTACTGGTTTTTGGATAGCAAATCCAATTCAACCATGACATCGAAGATACCATGGGTAATAGGAATTCGGATTTATATTGAAAGAATGTCTAGAAAAACATAGATTACAACTGCCAAGCACATGGGTGGCAGTTATAGTTCTACCATCGGTAAATTTTATGGTAGGTTTTGGAAATTAAACCGGTAAGAACTACCTCTAGCAGTCCACTCAAGTTACCAAGTATGAAACTTCTATCGGTACTCGAATGAGATAATGCTGGAGCAGAACTACCATTTCTGCTGGTTTCTTATCCTCTTGAGCCTTGGGCGGTTTCCCTTTAATGCATAGGTTTTCTGCACTCATAACATCCTTTTTGTGATTCTTGTGGCGGAGGAGACTTGGCTGGGATGTTCACACGATGGTTCTTGAAGGTATGGCCAAATTTCTCTACACGGCTCTCAAATGTTCTTATTGCACGAGTTATTGGGAGGGATAGTTGCACCTGTTGCTTATAATGGAGAGGTTGAGATATATTGGACGGGGTCGTCATAATGTCTTGCTTTTTGGTCCTACGCCAAGCATAGTAAGCCAGAAAAAAATCCGATTGGATTCTCACCACCAGGGAGACAAACAAATGTAACGTATGCTTAATCATGATAGATATCAAATGAAATGAATGCTGGAATGCTGGAATTACCGAGATTCTAAGTCTTAAGATCAATCTAGTGAACAAGGACTACACGCGCCAAGAATATTATCACTTTATTGCAACTTTTGGAGATCTGGCACAATGTAGATGGATAGTGTTACACGAACACTGAAATGCTAAAAAAAGAGCAAGTCTCGTAGAGAATAGGGATAGTGTCATAACACGAATCTCATTAAGGCTCGAGGTAGATGGGAACTTTCATACTAGTAGGAATGAAGGATTTGTTTGCATATTAATAGTGAGGTTTTATGAGAACCGAGACCTCATGTCTCCAAGTATAGAAGTGAAAATTTGTACTCATTATGACCGTTATCACCCAATAGAGTTGCCAGAATTCTCATGCATGACAAATTACAATTACGTGTGCACCTGTGATTCTAATTTGCTTTGCATGGTCACCCATGTTTCCTCCTATTCGAGATAACATACATTGTCAAGTACCGAGTGTTATCAATGATAAAGGTATCATAGATATATTTATTATACCAAGGGTCAAATAACTAAGGAGGTACAAAGGATTCGGTTAAGATAACAACGGGGAATCAAGACGATTTGGCCTTTTCCCTTTGAAGTTCTAGGCGTTTAAATGTCTAAGTCCGATTCTCTGATGGACTCTGAATCTCTTAGTTGTCCCTCGTTTACTGCTCGGACTAGTGTAGAAGATAGGATATGTTGGGAATGGTAACAGGTGTGAAAGAGTTGGAAGAGTGAGGTGTTGTTCTCTTTGTTTGTCATCGTTAGGCTAGTCGTGCAGGTTAGAAAGGTTTCTGCGTTCCAAAGTGGTAATGATAGGTTCAATTCGTCGTTGTTTCAACTCCGAGAGTGAAGAATCTAGTGTAAATGTTGGAAGTGAGCGAGCGGGATTCTCCGCCCCTCTGTTAGCCAATAACGATACATGTCTCACACGGCTAATGTTATGTTCGTTCAGCAATGTAATGTTAGTATGCCGGGAGGTTGTTCGTACAACAGTTGCAATCATGTAAGAGTGTCTATGTGATACTAGTATTGTGTCTAAGGCTATAGTCTAGATGCAATGAAATCCTAGTTCTCTATAACCCGCAATTTCCACAAACGGGGTTTTACCGTTAGGCATGTGACATACCAGGATCTCAGACACAGTCATATCGAACGACACTATATGAATTTAAAAATAAACATTTGACTTCATTCAGAGGAACATAAACGAAATTAACAACAGTGCGGAAGCGTATACATGATATGTAAACCCATTTCATGAAAGTTACTAGTGCCAAGTCTAAACAAAATATTCAATGCAAGAATATAAGATCGATGAATGCATGTCCTGAGTGCGTTCCTGAAGCGTGCATCATGAGCTTATGCGTTCCTGTGACCTGAGAAAACATGCTAAAATGTGTCAACATAAAGTTGGTGAGTTCATAGGTTTAATCAACAAGAAATGTGTCCGAAAGCGTTTCAATGGTTTAGTATATAAAGCATATCGTTAGGTAGCTAGCCTATGATCATGTTACTTACCGTTTCGAACCGAAGCTGACTGTTTGCATGTCCAATATGTTTGTTGTATCCCCGTCAAATCACACCAGACAGTGACAAATGTTAGGTCAATAATGCACCCATTTGACCTCCAATAAAGCTAGCGCGACTAGCCCAGGCGGTGTTTGTCAGACCCAGTAGTACTACTCTGAATTACCTCGCTACACATTACTAACGGTTCGAGAATGTCAGGACTGTTTTGTGTGTTTGCACTAACGTAACAAGCGATATCAATAATACTAAAACCATTTATGTAAATCCGTTTGCATGTTTTCTTCCCCAAAAGGAAAGAAAGTAAAAATAGGGGCCGTGAAGACTCACAGATTATGTAGTAAGTATGTAGGATGAAAGCCTCCTAAGTGTTGTTTACAATGAACTGTCAAACACCTATTGACAGTTATGTTAAGCGTTAATGTTGTGTCTAGTGTTAATAGAAACGTTTAGTCGGGTCGGGTCGCATTGGTTCGGTCGTGGGTGACACACACACAAGCAGGCATACACATATCAGACCTTATGTAGATCCCAGATGGGTTGTCGTTAATTGTAAACGGTTAGGTTATTTTAGATTGAAAAAGTATGTGCTTGTTGATAGCGTTGACTTTAATCTTTGTGGCCAAGAAATGACACTTTATTGATGTTACCTTATTGTCACACGATAGGCACACCGCACACAAGAAGAATTCACTCACAATTACTCCAATCGCATAACAAGACTAGACGCACGACTGGACACTTCATTCGCACGAATGGGCCATAAATCGTACAACTCAACTTCACTCGTACTATTGAACCCTCATTCGTGCGACTCAGCATTAGTCGTACCACACATCACCCATTCGCATGACTCAACGGCCATTCGCACGACTGAACCTTCATTCGTGCGATTGGACCTTCAGTCGTGCGATGCACAGTCGCACACATTCATCCGTTTGACTCAATCGCACACACCCTCAATCGTATGCATTCAATCGCATGACATGCACATATGCCTGGACTCAGTCGCACGACTCACCCCAGTCGCACGACACGACCAGTCGTACGGCTCAGTCGCACGACTGGCACAGTCGCGAACTGCAGCAGATCGCGACTGCTAGTGGGGCTGAACAGCCTTCGACTGTTCCGTGCATGGTTTTGACACATCAAGGACTTCCAGAAACTCTTTTCTAACATGTCTATGTAAAATGCACATGCTGATTGACATCACACGCACCCCCACGACCTCATGCATTCGGGTTGAACCCGAGCTCCCGAAGCCCCAAATTCGCAGAAGTGAAGAAGCAATAAAATGGACGACCGAGGTCGCCTACCTGCTGTAAATGTGTTAACTTAGCTGTAGCTATGATTTCCCCGATGAAAACGAGCTCAAACAAGGTGATTGTTGGTGCTAGGAGGTGGTAAAGAGGTGGAGGAGGAGATAGTGAAGAAGAAGAAGAAAAGGGAGTGGAAATGAAACTTAGGGCTGGTAAGGGGTTTATATACCCAGCCCTAGTTTGGCAATTTGTCACATTTGGTCCTCACACTTAGTCCCCGAGTTCCCGTTTGTTTCGGTTGATAACGACGTAAATGGGCGAGCTATGTTAATTTAGAGGATTCCTTAAGTAATCCTGTTTATTTGAATCCTCTACAAACACCATTTTGTATTTTGAAAAACGGGGTTATTCCTCATGTTAGTATTACATACCATAACATGTTTAACGATGGCGGTGGCGATGCTTGTAAATGTTTTATGTAATAACAAAAATGTAACAATGATAACCACAACAGTCTGAATGGTGTTAACCTGAAATTACGGTGTGTCACAATAGTGAACTTAGGCCTCTATTTATAGGCTTTCTGGAGTGCTTAAGCATGGCTTCGTGCCTAAAAGGCACGACCCCATGCTAGTACAATGCTTCCAAAGTTGGTCGGCTCGTATGTGCAAAATGTATCGGGCACAATCCCGTGACAAATGGGGCACGACCCCGTGTTAGAGGTGGGGCACGACCCCATGCCTCATGCGGCACGACCCCGTGCTTACTTTTAGGGGCATTACTTTTTGTCCTGTTAGATGTCCAAACATGGGGGTGTGCCAAATTTAGCACGGAGGTGTGTTTCAAGCAAGACATGGGGGCGTGCTTAATGAGGCACGACCCCATGCTTGGACTCCAAAGCTCAGATTTGTTCAGCTTTTTGTCAAATATGCTTCTTTTGTATATTTTGCCCTTTTTAACACATGAAAACACAATTTAACAATTTTAAGTACATAATCATCTTTTTAAGGAAGATATTAAGGAATAATTGATGTGCTTTTGATAGGATTTATATGTATAATCTAGAGCACATCAAACATCCTCATACTTGAACTTTGCTTGTCCTCAAGCAAAATCACTTAAAATGACAATCCCACCAAAAACCAAATAAATCAAATGATAAATATGTCTTTCAGGAGATATGCCAGTAAAGATTATTTCATTCAAATGTAATCATTTTAAGCATGTATAAAATGATATCCTAGCAAGCAATAGATTAGTTAGTAAAGATTATTATCATGTAAAAATCCACACTTCTTACAAGATGTGTTCACACTTGGCTAAATATATGGAGTCATAATTAGAATTAAGTATGACTAATACGCTCAATTTCCTGGTATGAATACGTGTGAAGTCATATGCTTGTTAAGGAATCAAATCTCCACCTAATTAGATATTTACTTGCATAAATCATTAGGTCTTTAATTGGTTGTAACTTGACCCGGGCTCGGGTATGGAATATTTGGAAAAAGTGGCTAAATGCTAATGATGACAGTCTTGGCTTATTTTTCTAACATAAACTACAAGGAAAGTAGTAAAAAGGCTCCCTATACAATACTTCAAGCTAGAAGGGATATGCTAACTTGAGGACTCATTTAAGGTCAAATTGTCAAGACCGTATTTTGCTTTCAAAAACCTTACTTCGTCTTTCAACCAAAGATACGCAAAAATTTTCTTTTGTAATGATCGTTCGGCTTAAAGCCTAATGGCACCTAATCGGATCGGTTCTGTGTATTCGTATTGGGACTCGGTTTGGTTCTTTTTGCATTTTTAATTGTGGGGCAAATTTCCACAGTTTGGACATCTTTCGTATCTTTTTGCCTGCCTCTTTATAGCGCTTTTTAAATTTCCACAAAATGACAGAATTTGTTCATTTTTTCACCATTTCTTTCTTGCGTCGTACGTGAGGTTGAAAACTTGTTCGCGGATTTCCGGGGGAAGTCCCGGTTTTGCGTGATGAAGGCAACAAAGCAAATTAAAATCAAAAGAATGCATTCCAGTGTTTTTTTAACAAGCCAAAAACATGTCTTTAATGAAAAAAGGGTTTTGTTGAAGGCTTTTTGGTTAAGTGATTTGGTGGTTCGGGTGATCAAAAATAAAAACGTTTAAACTCAACGGGGCTAACTAAGGTTGACGTCCGGGTACGGAAAGTTAAAAGAAAATGGTTGGGGCTTGATTGGTTAGGTTTTCCTAATGTCTAAGTCATTTTTATGCAAAAAATACTAATTAAGGTCCTGAAATGTATACTCCAAACAAGTTCTAATCATACGTATCATAAGGTGTTAGTACTTCCTAAAGATTAACATGTTATCTTTGTTTGTTTTTATACAAGTTTTTGTCATAGTATAGGGACTAGTCTTGTTAATAGTAGTTCCTTGTTTATTAATAGTATAAATAGCTTAGACTTGTGTAGGTTAGAAAGACTTTGAACGAACTGCTCAACACTTGTAATTGTCTTTGCTATTATCAATAAACTTCTATGATTTTTTCTTGGTATTTGTATTGATTTGATTATTGTATTTGTATTTGATTAAATAGCCTTCTAATATCATCACAGATCTATACATTTGATCCTATCAAATGGTATCAGAGCTGTTGGTTCAGTGATTGACCTTGTACGAACTTGCAAACTCAAAAATTACATGAATCTGTGATTGATAAGCAATTCGATTGAAATATTGTTGATTTCAGTGGTGTTTTATCATCAAAAACATAAATTGAATCACAATTAGCGGTTTAATTTGTCCAATTCACTGAATTGATCGAATTTGTGTTTGACAGTTGTGTTCATGTTCGAACTGAAAATCGACTAAATCACTGATTTGTTGTTTGTAATAAAAGAAATTGAAGTGAAAGGATTGTTAATCGACATAAAATGTACTGAATTGGAAGAATTCAAATCAATTCATCAAGTTTTGAATAATTTCAGAAAATTTGAGTTCGTTATGTTCATAAGAACAGGATGAATTAGGCGCATTAGGGTTGAAAACTGCTGAAATTGCCTAAGTGTTTAGGCGCTTGACAACTGTTCAGGCGCTTTACAACTGTTTAGGTGTTTTTAGGTCAGGTGTTTCACAACTGTTGAGACTTATTTCAACTATGTGGACACTTCAGAATTAACCTGAAACTAAGTAATTCTAGGCGCATTTCAATTATTTGGGCGTATTAGAACTGTTTAGGCGTTTTTACTCCCAAGCGTTCCACAACTGTTTGGGCGCATCACTACTGTTCAGGTGCATCTAAAGTTGGGTGTTTTTGAGAATTATTCTAAGGCAATCCCGTTGACATTTCTAGGTCAAATCTAGAAGTATCACAACGGTTGAGGCATTTCAACACTATTCAGGCGCATCAACCTCAACACTTAGAAACTTTTTCTTAAAAATTGAAAAAATCCAAAAATATTTTTAATTCATTTCTTTAATTCAAAAACTTAGAAAAAACAACCAAAACATTTCTTCTTCTTAAAACAAAAAATATAAAAATATAAAAAAATAGTGAAATCAGAAGATTCTAAAAATAGAGTTTCTAGACTTAAAAACAGAGCAGATTTTTAAAATTGGTCGCTTAGGTTAAAACATCACCTGAATTCCATTGATACTGATCTTTGGAAGTCTATTGAAAAAGGACCATACATTTCTATAACCACTTATGGGCCTAACAGGGGTTTTGTCTATACTGAAGATTCACCAGAACCCTACCCTGAAGATGGTTTGCAAGGAGATGATCTGACAAAATTCAAGAATGATATCAAAGCTTACTCTCTGATATGTAAAGGACTACCTCTTGATGTCCTAGCCAGGATTGATGGATATCAAACTGGTTACACAATGTACAAAGCTTTAAAGACCATTTGTGAAGGAGGTAAATAGATACAAAACCTCAAAAAGCAAAAACTGAAGAGGTAGTTAGAGCTTTTTTCAACATCTATCTGGTGAGACCGTCAATCAGATGATGAACACATATGTGTAGCTTACAATAGAGATGTCAATAGCTGGCATTACACATGATCTTGAAGATCTAAACATTAGACTTCTCAATGCTTTACCATCATCATGGAAACAAACAGTGACATTGTTAAAGCACACAGAGAAATTTCCAATGGATCTAGATCTGTTAATTGTCAAGATTGAATCTGTGGAGATTGATGATAGTTCAAGGAATAATGACAGAACATCATCAATGTCACAGTATGAATTTGTTGCATCTCCTGCAAACACTGTTGATAATGATTTCATGGCTAAGAATGAAAGTGTACCTGATGAAGAGGGAGATTTATTTGTAGGAGCAGGATTCTTCACTGATTCATCATTCACTAGTACACCTGCTTATGCAACCAAACCTCAACCTCAGTCATTTCCTATTTCTCAGAGTTCAAAGCCACAAACAGAGAATCCATATGTTAGCTCTGCTAAATCTAGCAAAGTTAAAGATGTGATAAACATCCTATTAGAGGATAAAGTGTCTAAAACTGCCTTTACTACCTTAATGGCAAGCTTTCAAGCATATCAAGGTAGTCATCTAACATAGTTAGATCTTGTTTTGCAGGATTTGTTTGAAATGGATCCTGAAGATGTTGAAGAGATGGATCTGAATTGGCGGATGGTGATTCTTGCCTACAGAACACAAAAACACTCGTATGTCAACAAGAAATATAAGCCTAGTACTAATAAGACTGTGGTTTTGACAAGTCAAAGTCGAGGTGTCTCAACTGCAACAGTTATGGGCATTTTTCTAGGGAATGCAAAGCTCCAAGGAATAATGGAGGAAATGCATAATCAAGTTCCAACAATCAGAGGTTTCAATCAGCTCAAAAGACATTCCAAAAGCCATATCAAAGTCTTCCGATGCATGAGCTTAAAGATGAATCAAAATCATCTGATGAACCTAAGAAAGCTCATGTAGTCCATGTGAAAGATGGATATGGCTGGAGTGCTTATGCTGAACAATTTACCAATGATCTGACCTTAAGTTTATCTCTTATTTCAAAAATCTAAGGGGAAGATTGGTCAGAGGACTGGGATCCAAAAGTGGAAGGTGAGAATGAAGAAGATGAGTATGACTGGAGTGACAAGTCTGATCCTAAAGAGGATTCAGATGAAATTGCTTTGATGGCTCAGTCTTGTCAACCCAAGGTTAAAACTTCATCCTCAAACTCTAAAACTTCATCCCCAAAATATTCTGAAATACCATTTGAAGTAAGAGAGAAACTTTGCACCAAATCATGCTTCTAACATGTCGAATACTATTGAAGCTACTCATATAAAATCTACGAGAAACTAAAACAAGAAGAGTCAATCCATAATAAACTAAAATCTGACCATAAAATAGCAGATCAAAAGATCATTTCTTTTCAAACATCATGGAACAAAACGTTAAAAGAATTAGAAATTATTTCTAAACAGTTGGAAGAAATGACCAAAATTTTTGAATAGGAGAAGATAGCATATGCTGCTACTCAAGTTGATCTTGCTAAAGTTAAAAGCTCAAAAATGATTGTCGAAAACCTGGTGAGTGAATGAAAAGATAAACAAAAAGCAGGATGATGAAAAGATCAAAAATGGTCATCCCATAAAGATTAAATCATATGAACCTAAAAAGAAAAGTCAGAAAGCTAGTGCTCCAACAAAATCTGTGTTGGAAGAAGTGACAATTAAAAGCAAAGATAAAGCTAAACAAGAGGAAGGAAAATCAAAAGATTCAAATTCTGTTGATCTAAAAGAAAAAGAAAATGAAAAAGAATCTTCACCTGAAGATGTTCAATCTCAAGTTAAACCAAGTTCCTCAAAATCAAAGAATCAATGAAGAAGTAGAAAAGCAAATAAAGCAAAAACTGAACAAAACAAAAGTTCAGAAAATCCAACAAAATCAACAAATCAAGCAATTAAACTTAAACCAAATAAATTTGTGTCTGCTGGTTTGTTAAACATTAACTCTTTCCAAGAAATTAAACTAAGTCTTAAGAACAAATCTCACTCTGATCTGAAAACGGGTTCAAATTCTAAGACTTCCACTGTTACTAAAAGATTTGTTCCTAAGGAATCAAAGAAGGAAGTTTATGAACAAAAGATGAAAACTAATTTGTCAAAGAACAAAATGTCAACTCAAAAGCAAAATTTGACAAATAAAAAACAATTGAACTTTTTGATGCCAAAATATAAACAAGAATCAAATATAGCGTCAACATCAAAAGTTAACAAGCAATTGTTCAAATCTCCACAGAGGTACTATGAAATTTGTGATATGTACCATCACAATACTTCTGAGTGCTTTTTCAATAAGTACTGTTACATCTGTGACATAAGGAATCATTCTACAGCAGAGTGTTATTTTAACAAATACTGTACCTATTATGATGAGAGAAATCACAATACTGAAAATTGTTACTTTAGGAAGAGTTCACCTAATAGAGTATTTGCCAATTGAAACTTGAGCAAAGGTTATGTCAATCCTCAGTAGCTGAGAAATCAAACTGATGGATTTCAAAGATTAACTAACAACCTTCTTTAGGTTTGAGGTCTTTCCAAAGGAACAATTATGTGAGACCAAAACAAGTTCTGAATGATCAATTCATACCAAGAGCTGTAAGAATGAATAATAAAAATGTTGGTAATCAATATTTTCCAAAAGTTGGTCAATCAACTGGTATGAATACTTATAAAAATAATCATCAAAAAATGCATAACAAAATTGGTAAATTCATTAAGAACAAGCCGTATTTGAATACTCTTCATTTCAAGCAATTTACCATTGTTGATAAATTTGTAAACCCCAAGACCATCTTAGTTTGGGTAGATACATCAACTTAAATTTCTTTGTTATGCAGGCATGTCCGAGAAGACCACTCAATACTTGATATATGGATAGCGGGTGTAGCCGGCACATGACAGGCAATCATGCCTTACTACAAGATTTTAAGTTAAAGTATGGAACGCATGTCGCCTTTGGTGGTTATGTAGGTGGAAAGATAACAGGAGAAGGAATAGTATCCAATATGATAATAAGCTTCGATAAAGTCAACTTCTGTTCTTAGTTGAACTTTAATCTTTTAAGCGTATCCTAAATATGTGATAAATCATATTCTGCTCTATTTGATGATTCTTTTTGTTATGTCTTGAAGCCAGGTTTTCAGATTAGCAAGGATTCAGTGATTGTTAAAGCTGAAAGGGATCAAGATGTATACAAACTGGATGTGTCTCAAGTTGATCCATCAATAGAAACAACCTGCCTAATTGCTAAAGCATCAAATGATAAAAGTCAGCTTTGGCATAGATGTCTCAAGCATTCCAATTTCAAGAACATGAATAAGCTTGTAGCAGGAAATCATGTTATTGGACTTCCATCCAAGAAGTGTGCAATGACTAATCACTGCTCAGCATGTTTGAAGGGAAAGCAACATAGAGCGTCTTATAAGACCAAGCTGATAAACTCAAATTTCAAACCACTCTAGCTTTTGCACATGGACCTCTTTGGACCAACCAATGTCAAGAGTATTGGAAGAAGATCATATTGTTTAGTTATCATTGATGACTATACAAGATTTTCATGGGTTTTCTTTTTCAATGCTAAATCTGAAATGGCTAAACTATTAAAAGGATTTATCATTAAAGTTGAAAATCAACTAGATCACAAAGTGAAGATAATAAGAAGTGATAATGGTACGGAATTCAAAAATGCTAACATTGACATGTTTTGTGCAGAGAAAGGAATAGCTCATCCGTTCAGTACTCCAAGAACTCCTCAACAAAATAGAGCGGCTGGAAGGAAGAATAGAACACTAATTGAGGCTGCACGATTGTAAGGCCCCGTTCCCGGGCACCTCACAGTTGGTCGTCATTACCCATAAAACATACATTTAATAAAAACCATGCAGCGGAAACTTTAAATTTTACTGTAAATGCTTTTGTAAAGTAATACAACACCCGTTACAAAATATCATTTGTTTGCATTACAATACAAAAACGTTAACAAAAGAATGCCATCCCAAAAGAGCTGAGTAGCCGCCTCGTGCCATCCTCAGCAACACTACCTGCCAACTGGAAAATACATAAAAGTCAGCGTTGCTGAGTGAGTTCTAGTTTTGTAATAAAACATACTTTTACTTATTTAAAAGTATCCTTTCGTGCATGCGTTCATACATCATACGTACACAGAGATAATATTCGTTATTATCTTCATCATTCGTTATTCATCGTTATCTTTAACTTCTCGTATGGATTATGCCAGGCTTACCCACTTCATAGCACTTGGCTATGATTACTGTGGTCGAATGACAAGAATCCCATTCATACTTACTTGCACGCATTGAAAGGTGAATTGTACCAATACCATATGCTACACCCCGATCGTTATTAGCTACCGGGCCGTAGTCAACATATGAACGGAAAATCGTATGCCACGGTACTAGAGGTAAGCGGTAGAGGTACCATGACCATGGTCAATCACAAAGAAGGACCAATCGCGTTATTCGATGCTTGCAAGACATAATTCGTTCGTTCATTAATGCATGTATTCATCATCATTCTTCTTTTCGTTCATTCGTTAATACATGCAATCATCATCATGTTCCTCTTTCATTATCTTTCACTTTACGATACATAATACTTCATTAGTTCATTCTCGTTATTCGTAAAGTTTCGGAAAGACAAACATACACAATTACAAGGAACATACACACTCATCATACATTCATCATCATACATTCATCATCATACTTTCTTCGTCATACATAGCATCATACCATACTTAACAATATTTTACTAATAATATTGTTAATCAATAATAATGCACTGATAACAATATCAGTAATAATAAGGGTTAATCATAATCATCATTACATGCATGAAACATCATCATCATTTATTAACCCTAGTCAACCTTGGTCAAACCTCGAACTTCGGATCTACAGAAAATCTGTAAAATTCTATGTTTTCTGGCCGTTTGAGCCCTGTTGGGCGTATAAACCCTCTGGGCGTATGAGCCCTGTTGGGCGTAAGAGCACTGCTGGACTTTTCATCTTACACTTAGAATTTATCATCTGGTCATACGACCACACTGTTGGTCGTATGAGCACTATTGGACTCCTCAACATACTTAGAAAAATATTACTTGGTCATACGACCACACTGTTGGTCGTATGAGTCCTGTTGGACTCAACACTTAGACAAATCACTTGGTCATACGACCACACTGTTGCTCGTATGAGGCCTACTGGCTTCAACACTTAGAAAAATATCTTGGTCATACGACCACACTGTTGGTCGTATGACCACTGGTGGACTCATCAGCTTGTTCTTATTTATTCTAAGTCCAATTTCAGACATATTTGCAACCTGTTCATGTGTCTAATCCATAATCCAAGTCCCAAACATCATAATGCCTAGTTCTAAACATATACACATGATTCTAGGCATAAATCTAGCATAAACATAAACATGCATACATTCATTTCATACGGGTATCATCCCAAACTTTACAAAAACATATATATATGCATTTCCAGCCCCGAAACGTTTAAAAATCAGTAAAAAGGGGTCTAGAACTCACCTTAATTTGCCTTCGGGTTTTAGATGTCCTTTCCTTGAACGTCTCAGTCGTTTATACACCTAAAACGCACACACAATGCAACCCGAACACACTAGTTACATTTATAATCTCATAAATGGTTCTAGAATGTCCTAAATATCATTGTTGGATCATGATAAGGCTGGTGCAACCAAATTCACTTCATAGTCACTTTTGGTACTACATCAAAGGGCTTCCGAAGTCAAGCAAGAGATCTTCCGAGAGTCTAAGGAACAACAGCTGAAAACAGCTTCCGAAGACAAAGTCTGATGAAGAGCTGATGACAAAGTCTGAAAGCTTCCGAAGACAAAGTCTGATGAAAGAGCTGAAGACAAAGTCTGCTTCCGAAGACAAAGAAGATTCCAAGCTTCGGAAGAAGCAGTCTTCCGAAGTATAAGTGCCTCGGAAGAAGTTATTCTTCCGAAGCACTTTATCCTTCGGAAGACATTGCTATGTCCAGCAGATAAAAGTATGGTCCCTGACAGTCCGCTGCAGACCTCTGATACAGCATGGCATCTTCCTAAAGAGCCATGTTGTTGACCATACTTTATTCTACTGTTCACCTTTTTATGTTAGTACATGTTACCAACTTTAGTTGGTGACAAAAGGTAAGTCAGGGACATGTCCTGACTACCAACTCTCAGGCAAAATGTCTGAAAGACCTCACCTAGAGTCTTGTAGTATAGATGTAAGGTTAGAGGTGTCCAGCTGGAATCAAAGTATTCCCGGCTGTAGGTAGTATTATATATATCTTCTCCCTGTAACTCTTTATGTAAGTGATTTGAGTCCAAGCGTCTTGTAATCCTTTGAGTTGAGAAGCAATATATAAAAGTACCTTGAAAATTACTTGCTGTGTTAATTTTCTTACTGCTTGTTACTTGTTATATTGTGATCAACTCTTCCTAAAGACTGCTTGCCGAGTGTTGATTCACGAGTGAGTTGAGAAAGAAACCACCCGAAATCGATCCTGCAATTGGTATCAGAGCTCCAGGCTCTTGATTGTGAGATCTTACCATCCTAATCAACCTGTTTTTCACTCCTCACCACAATCCACTCACTCAAATGGCTGCTCTCTCCAAGGCTGATATGGAAACTGGTACCTTGACCAAGTCCCCCATGATCACCCCTGAAGACTTTGACACATGGTGTATCAGGATGGAAGGCTTCATCAAGTGTCAAGATTCAAGGATGTGGGACTCCATTGTCAATGGTCCTTTCATACCAAGCACTACATCTGCCACTGGTAATCGCATCATTCCAAAAGATGTTGATGATTACTCAGAGGAAGATAGGAAGAGAATAGAGCTAGATCAAAGGGCTATGACTTGTCTCCAAACTGCTCTCCCCAACTCCGTCTACAGACGCTTCAAGAAGTGCAAGACTGCTAAAGATTTATGGGAAGCTTTGAAGCTGATGTATGAGGGATCCAAGGAAACTCAAGAGAACAAGAAAGATCTCTTGAAGCAGCAGTTTGAAACTTTACTTTCAAGGCTGGTGAGACCTTGACTCAACAATACTTCAGGTATGTTGAGCTAGTAGATACTCTGGCGGATATTGGAGTAGCTCTTGAGAACAGAGACATAGTTAGGAAGTTCATGTCTTCTCTTCCTAAGTTATGGACTCACTACTGTGTTGTCATCAAGAGAACTTCGGACCTTAAGACTCTTTCTCTCACAGAGTTGTATGGTATCCTAAGTGCATTTCAGATGGAGATGAACATGCAGAACTCCTCTGACCACTCCAATAACCAACAGAGTTCAGCCCTTCATGTGGTTGAAAGGGAAAGCATGGAACCACAACATCAGTTGCTATGCTACCCTGACAACTCACATACTGGACCCTTCATCACTCTACCTGAGACTCCAAAGTCTCAAAAGGTTCAACACAACTCCTTTCAGGATAGTTGTGCCTTTGTCTCTGGAAGTGGACACTCTGGTGATTTTCAATACTGCTTTGATGATCTTGAGTGCTTCAATCCAGATGATGTGGAGTACATGGACATTGTCCAGCAGATGGCTCTTTTAACTTACAGAGCGAAGAAGTTCTTCAAGAGAACTGGAAGGCAATTCCCTCAAAACCCAGTCAACAGCAAGTTTGGGTTTGATAAGAGCAAAGCAAGGTGCTACAACTGCAACCAACTTGGTCACTTTGCTAGGGAATGCAAGGCTCCCAAGAACAACCCGGGAACCCCACAGGCCTCCACACATCCCACTGCTCCCAAGCATGAAGAAAAGTCAACTGAAACAGCTGCTGTTGCTCAGGAAGTTGACTGGAGCTTCATGGTACAGGATGTGACTCCCGCTCAAGCACTCATGGCCGGAACAGATGATGATCAGGTATATGAACATCTTTGTACTGCTGCCTGTATTGCTAAAGTTAAATTGTATAAGGATTACATTTCGGAAATCAGATCTGAGGTTGAGTCTTTAAATGTGCTAAAATCTGACTTTAAAAGAGCTGAATCTGACTATCAAAGGAAAATTGATGAGTTAGAGAAAACTGTGTCTCTTTTGAAACATGAAAAGACTAACTACAAGACTCAAATCAAAGATCTGATCTCCAAACTTTCTGAAGTTCAAGCCCAGTTAGTCACAGCTGAGGCTCAGGCCAGGAAGCAAGCTATTGCTGAGCAAAGCTTCCAAACTATTCTTGCATCAACCTCTCATTCCAAAATGTTTTATCAAAACAAAGAAGGGTTGGGAACCAGTGAAATAGCTCCACCACACTCTTATGAGTCTATAAGACTACCTAGATGTGGTACTGAAGAGCAAGAGGTTCCAACTGCTGACCCTTCTCCATTGGAACTAAAGGATGAAGCAAAAATAGTGGCCTCCACAGGGGAGAAACAGGAGGATACACCCATCTCCACCTGTGATGACCAAATCCTGACCACCAAGGCAAGAAGAAGCAGAGCTAAAGCTGCTAGAAGGACTGCTAAGAAGGTTGCAGAGTCCAAGCTTAAGTTTGACCCTAAGCAAAAGGGTGTCTTCATTTCTGCCGGATTTCAAGTGGTAGGTACTCCTGATTCAGGAAAGGAGTGTAGTACCAGCACTCCTGTCCTACTGAAGAATCAGAAGTTAAAAGGGAAAGTTGCTGATGAAGAGAAGAAACCCAAGAAACAGCAACCTGCAAGTTCCCAGAAGACTAACATTGCATGCATAATGTGTGGTCTGCACAACCACATGGCTAAAGATTGTTACTACAATCCAGCAAGCACACATTATGCAAATAATGTTAGAAAAGAAGTAGTCAGAGAAGGCTTCTCAGTTGGACCACTTCAAAAGGTCAAATGATGAAAAAGGGAAAGTTAGTCTCGGAAGCCAAGTTGCTTTCGGAAGAAACTGCTTCTTCCGAAGGGAAAGTGGCTTCGGAAGCCAAACCTTCTAAGGTTCGGAAGAACAAGAAGGGTCCCTTGAAACCATCTCAGAAGAAGACTACTTCGGAAGAAAAGGTGGTGAAATCTTCTTCCGAAAAGAGAGAAGCTTCGGAAGAAGACCATGCTGCAAAAGCTTCAACAAGCTCATCTTCAAAGATCAACCAAAGGATGGATTGGAAGATCAAGGAAGATGCTGCAGCCCAAACCTCTTCTTCATCAACGACCTCTATTGAACCCCATTGCATATCTTTTGGTTCAATTATGTCACTATCTTTGGAAGAGCCCAAGACCTGCAAGGATTGGGCTTCCAAACAAAACTAACCATCTCATCTTATGTGCAGGGACATCCATTTGACAAGAACAACAACATCTGGATTGTAGATAGTGGATGCTCCAGGCACATGACAGGGAACAGATCTCTCCTTCAACAATTCCAGAACTTTGATGGAGGGCCTGTCCAATTTGGAGGTGAGGCCGGAGGATATATTTCGGGCAGAGGAAGTATATCCAACGGCAGAATAAACATTGACAAAGTTCACTTTGTCAAACAGCTTGAACACAATCTGTTAAGTGTTTCTCAATTCTGTGACCAGAAGCATCAAATGCTTTTCACAGAACATGAGTGCATTATCCTCAGACCAGGGATGACAATTCCTCCGGAATTGGTGCTTCTCAGATCTCCCAGGAAAGGGGATATGTACAAGCTAGATATGAACAAGGCTTCTCCTATGGGTGAAGTATCATGCTTTCTTTCCAAAGCTGATAGTGATGAGTCAACACTATGGCATAAACGCATGTGTCATGTGAATTTTAAAACAATGAATAAATTGTCTAAAAATAACTTGGTACATGGTTTGCCTAAAAAGGAATTTTTCTGCAAAGATAACTGTGTTGCATGCCTGAAAGGGAAACAACACAGATCATCTCATAAATCCAAATGTGTTAACTCTATCACTACTCCATTACACTTATTGCACATGGATCTTTTTGGTCCCACAAGTATAATGAGCATTGGAAGGAAATCATACTGCCTTGTGATCGTTGATGATTTTACAAGATTTACATGGGTATTCTTTTTAAGAAGTAAAGATGAAACTGCTGAAACTTTAAAATCTTTTATTCTTAAAATAGAAAATCAAATTGATCACAAGGTTAAGATTATTAGAAGTGATCAAGGGACTGAGTTTAAGAACTTCGTTCTTGACTCATTCTGTGACTCAAAAGGGATTGCCAGACAATATAGTGCTCCCAGAACTCCTCAACAAAATGGTGTTGCTGAGAGGAGGAACAGGACACTTATTGAGGCTGCTCGGACCATGTTAGCTGATTCAAAGCTGCCTCTAACATTCTGGGCAGAGGCAGTCAGCACTGCATGCTATGTGCAGAACAGGGTTCTTGTAGTTAAGCCCCATGGAAAAACCCCTTATGAGTTATGGAACAAGAGGCCACCGTTCATTGGCTTTCTAAGGTCCTTTGGCTGCAGGTGTACCATACTTAACACAAAGGACAACTTGGCAAAGTTTGCTGAGAAGTCGGATGATGCTATCTTTATTGGATACTCTTCTAGCTCTAAAGCTTATAGAGTATACAATATTAAGAATCAACAATTTGAGGAGTCATCCAACATAGTTGTTAATGAGCACACTCCTTGTGTTAGGGGGAATGGACCTGAGTATATTTTTGATTTAGAATTGTTTCCAAACTATTCTAAACCATCTTGTGAGAATGTTTCAGCTGGAACAGGTGCTCAAAGTGATGCTGATGCTGATGCAGGTCAACTATATGAGCTTCCCAGACCTATTCCAAATTCTCCAAGAGCTGAAGGGCAACAAGCTTCAACTATTCACAGATCTGACAGTGTAACTATCTCCAGAAATAGTGAAGCTTCAACAAGTGAATCACTTGATCAACCTCAAAGTTCCTCAGGTGATCCACTACAACACCAGGTTGAGGGAAGTGGTATTCTGAAGGAACAGGCAACTGTTAATACTACTTCACAACCAACCATTGATGATGTTTCTCAATCATTCAATCAGTCCTCATTGAATGACTCTGAAACAGCAGTTGGACAGAGTGATCCAATTCCTGATCAGAATATGTCTAACCTAGACTTATCTCTGCAATTGGAAGTGATTCCTCGTCTTAGGATTCACAACACTCATCCAACTGAGAACATCATAGGGAATGTCTCTGAGGGTGTGAGAACAAGAAGACAGACTCATCATGGGAATGTCTGCTTGTACTCATGCTTCTTGTCTCAGATGGAACCAAAGAAGGTAGAAGATGCCTTAAAGGATAGTAGTTGGGTTGAATCGATGCAGGAGGAGCTGCTTCAATTCAGAAGACAAAAGGTCTGGAATCTATGCCCACTACCATCTGGTCAAGTACCCATAGGCACTAAATGGGTATTCAGGAACAAGAAAGATGATAGAGGCTTGATTATCAAGAACAAGGCAAGACTAGTAGTTCAAGGATACACCCAGGAGGAAGGAATCGATTATACTGATGTCTTTGCACCTGTTGCAAGACTTGAGGCAGTTAGGATCTTCCTTGCTTATGCTGCATCCAAGAACTTCACAGTCTACCAACTTGATGTCAAGTGTGCTTTTCTATATGGGGATATAGATAGGGAAATCTATGTGTGTCAACCTCCAGGATTTGAAGACCCACAGCACCCCAACTACGTGTGCAAGCTGGATAAAGCTCTATATGGGCTGCACCAAGCACCTAGGCTGTGGTATGAGACCTTGTCTCAGTTTCTCCTGAAGAATGGATACACTAGAGGTACATTGACAAGACTCTTTTCATCAGAAAGAGTGGAGAAGACATTTTGCTTGTACAAGTCTATGTTGATGACATCATATTTGGTTCTTCAAACGACCAAATGTGCAAAGACTTTGAAAGCATTATGAAGCAGAAGTTTGAGATGAGTTCCATGGGAAAAATGGACTTTTTCCTTGGGATCCAGGTGAAACAGATGAAGGAAGGGTTCTTCATAAGTCAATCTAAGTATGTCTCTGACATCTTAGAAAGATTTGAAATGAAGGACTGTAAACCAGCCAAGACACCCATACCCAGAAACCATAATCTTTGCCCTGACCTTGAGGGGGAGGATACTGATCAACATCAGTATAGAGCAATTATTGGTTCTCTGATGTATCTTACTGCAAGTAGACCAGATATCATGTTTGCCACATGCATTTGTGCAAGATATCAGGCTGCTCCAAAGGTGTCTCACCTAGCTGCTGCAAAGAGAATCCTCAGATACCTCAAAGGAGCACCTAAACTAGGTCTCTGGTATCCAAGAAATAGTGATTTCAATCTCTATGGATACTCTGACAGTGACTATGGTGGCTGCAACATTGACAAGAAATCAACATCAGGAGGATGTCAATTTCTTGGTGGAAGGATTATCTCATGGCAATGCAAGAAACAATCCTGTGTCTCTACATCAACTGCTGAAGCTGAATACATTACTGCTGCTAGCTGCTGTGCTCAACTGCTATGGATTCAAAATCAGATGTTAGACTATGGGTTCAACTTCATGACTACTCCTATCCATATTGACAACAACAGTGCTATCTCCATTACTGAGAATCCGGTGAAGCACTCCAAGACAAACACATTGATATCAGGTATCATTTCATTAGAGATATTCATGAGAAACAGCTGATAAAGTTAATCAAAGTTGACTCAAATGAACAATATGCTGATTTGTTCACAAAGGCATTTGATGAACAAAGATTTAAGTATCTCATATCAGCAATTGGGATGATAAACATTGAATAACTACCTCTTTTGAAGACCTTTTTAAATGAGTAATGTCTTGTGTCAATACAATTTAAGCCCTGTTACAAAAGATCTTTAAACTATTCCAAGTGTAAATTCCTTCCGAAGAGGAACTAACTCTCGGAAGATATTCTTGAATATCTTCCGAAGCTAAATTCCTCAATGGAAATTTTCTTCTCGGAAGAGTTTTTGGTCTCGGAAGAAGCGATTGATTCTATATCAGATCTACTTCCGAAACTTATAAAACTCTCCATTCGGAAAGACAGCTTTACCTTCGGAAGCAATGCCTTGCTTCGGAAGATAAAGTGCCTTCAAAGGACAATTTTACCTTCGGAAGCACTGTCATGCTTCGGAAGAGAAATTGCCCTAGGAAGAAAGTTACCTTCGGAAATGTTTTACCCTCGGAAGTAAAGGTTTTTATATGTAACGGATATCTTTTGGGCCCCTACTCTGTAAAAAGTAAAGATTTTGTTGATAATGTCAGATTATTTAAAATTATCCTTGCCGCCATCATCATTTCTCCGCCGTAAACCACCGTACCACCCACAGTAACCCCAAAACAGTCACCCTATTACCACCACCATACTACTATTCACCCCTTTTTAAATAATCTTGACTTATCAATTTCATCTTCTTTTACCACTTTACAGCCCTAACTGTTCCCTTCACTGTAAAACCCTCAAATTCATCCAAATTTCAAGCTTACCTTTTCTTCAATGGCGCTAAACCCTCAGCACAACCAAGTCGCGTTACTTGATTCGTCAAGGGATGCCGACTTTACCCAAATCATCACCTTTCTCACCGAATCCACCTATCTCACTGCACTAACAGTTAACCCCACCATATACTCCAACCATATGTCAGAATTTTGGAGCAATGGTGAAACTGCAGTACTGAATGGGGTTCGAGTCCTGAGAACCCGAGTTTGTGGCCAAGAGTTGGTCATCAATGAACAGATCATCAGGGAGCATCTCGAGCTTCACGATGATGGGGCTCCTACTGAGTTCCCCAAGGAAGACTTGGAAGGCACCTATATCCTCATGGGATATGGAGGCGATGTCAGCAGATCTACGGTATACAAGTTCAACTTCTCTTACCACTGGAAGTTCCTGCTGCACATTGTTTTGCACTGCCTCTCCAACAAATCAGGGGGTTGGGATCAAATCCCATATGAACTAGGATGCCTAGTTCATGGGTTGGTGAGAGGCCTCAGATTCAACTACTCACGATTTGTGTTGAATAACCTAATCGCCAATCTGAGCAGAGATACATTCTTCATGTATCCCCGATTTCTTCAACATATAATCAACTGTGAGATGGAACCAAGCAAGCTTGTCTGCGCAGCTGCTCTTCCTGTTCCACATATGAGGCCTACCATCTTCAAAATCTGAAGAAGATGTCCACCAACTTCACTGGACGGTACACTCCATTACCTCCAGCGATGACTGAGCGCATAGCTCCTGGTGACATCCCTGTTATCCCCACAGGTGATGAACCCACACCAGCAACATCCACCACAATACCAAAGCCTTCTTTACCCATCAAATCTACATATCAGAGACGCCCCAAACGAACCCTTGTTCAATCTACTCTGATTGAACAAGCTCCTCCTGTTCACACCGAAACGACTAGAGTGGAATCATGGGCTCCCACTCAGTCGGAGGTCACACCATCCTTCACATTTGACCTCAATGTGGGTTTTGAGCCTCCTCAGTCTCAAACCCCTGAGCCCGAACCCCAAGCCTTTAGCCCACAGGGTGAGTCTCTACACTCCCCTGTGCAGCTTTCTAGGGATAGCCCCACCAAAGGCTCAATGCCTGTAGACATTGATCTAAGTCCCGGGTCAGTAGGATTAACCACCCTCTCTTTCACTGACCTTTTACTTCGAACTGATGAAGAGATTACATCTCTCCATGGCCATGAAGTTGATCTACAACACCCTCTGAAAGATCAACAGAGCCAAGAGGGATCCCTTGTCTCTAGCCCCCATCAGAAGCCTGCTACTGAGGTGAGTCCCACTGATGTGGAGGGGACTCATGTAGACTCAGCTGCCACTACTCAGAGTTTCTCACTGAGCTCTCAGGACAGTGGTAACATAATTAGGACTGAGTCTACGGCAACTTTGCCCATTGACATCTCTGAAAGAGATGACTCTGAGCAGAGGAAACCAGGGTGCCAAGAAACCACATCTGGTGGTGAGAGTGAGCATACTAGGTATGTTATCTCATCTCCCCATGATTCTTCTCATGAAGATGAGGGAAGTATGCAACTAACACTTCAGTACTTGCTTTCTAAGGTCTCCAACCTGGAATCACAGGTGAAGATCTTAGAATCAAGGACTGCCACTCAGCAACTTGAGATTAACTCTCTCAAGGCTAAACTAGCTGAGAAACAGACGGAGAGGTCTGTTAGGCATGTACCAATTCAAGTCTCAATGACTTCTTCCTCTAGCTCATCTAGCTCTCAAGATGATGCTACCAAAAAGGGGGAGAAAGTTCAGAGACAAACACCTATGGAACCACAGACCCAACTCATTTCCACCCAACAAATCATTACCCTACCTGAGTCATCTCAATCCTTTCTGGAGATTGACTCAAGGATGCTTCAAGATCTCTACAGACTGTTCACACAGTTTGTATTGAGATCATCCCTAGAACAGCCCAGCCCCGACACCACACATGCATACTTTGGGGCTGAGGAGCTTCAAAGACTGACTGCACCTTCTACCACTGTGGAAGAAGTTGGTCAACCTAAGGTCTTCATGGAACCTGAGATTAGCTTCGAAGGGGAAATGGGGACTGATGGCCCAGCAACTAAAACAGATGGGACAGAATTTGCAGCAGTCTCATCTTCCGAAGCTCAAGCTGAAGCTTCCGAAGTCTATATGGAAGCCTCGGAAGAACAAGAAAAATCTTCCGAAGCCGAAATAGAAGCTGCGGAAGGCTTGTTTCAGATGTCCGAGGAGCTGACCATCACAGATGTCATTGCTGACATAGCATCCGAGGTGGGCAGGGAGGACACTTCTGAAACTCCTCCAATCCAAGCACCAGCTGAACTTCTATCTCAATCACAACCCTCCATTCAAGAACCACCACAGTCAAGCACCATCAAAGACAAAGGCAAAAGAAAACTGACTGTGGAAGAGCTTCAGGAGGAGGAAAGGATTGAGAAGGCTAAAAAGAAAGGGAGGTTTCCAACTGAAAAGGTGCTAGCTGCCAGCTCTAAGGCAGCTGCAGCCAAGTCAGGAAGAAATCAACCTGAAGAGAAGAACAGCACTCATTGACCAGCTCATCAGTCTTGGAGCTGTCAATGAGGAAATACTCCTGCTACCACTAGAGGAGTTGGTGACTTTGGAGAGGTCAACCAGGCTACAACAAGAAAGGGAAGCCAGGTTGGCCTTGGAGAAGGCAGAGGAAGAGCAGAGGGAGGCAGCCCTGAAGCTGAGAGAGGAGAGGATCAAATTCCTACTCTCAAGAGGCTTCAGTCTTCCTGAACTGTCTCCACATGACAATGACATGATCCTGCTGCTCCACAACAAAGAGCAGGATCAAATGGAGAAGGAAAGGAAGAAGGCTGCTAGGGAGAAGCTAAAGGTGAAGAGGAAGAGGGAGGAAGAGAAGGAGGTCACTGCCACCAAGAAGTCAACTGACAAAGCCTGGATGAAGGACTATCTCCGGGCACATGGCTTCTCTGGTAGGCAAGTGGGACCTATGTCCGAAAGGACACTCCAGCGGATAGTCAGTGAAATAAAAGCTGACATCCGTTTGGGGAAAAGGAAGGAGATGTACAGGAGAATGAAGGGAATGGTTTTCACCCCAGCCACTCAACCACAGCCACAACCCACACCAGAACCAACCCCTTTTCCCATCAAACCTGAACCCACTGATGAAACCTTCACCCCTCAACCCACAACTCTAACCAAACCTACCACATCACCTCAACCACCCAAACTACCCATCCTAAAACCCAAGACTCAACCCAAAACCACTAAACCTAAGCCTACCCAACAACAACCAAGATCATCCCCTCAGCCTCCTAAACATCTCTCCTTTGAAGAGATAAAGGAGATGAAGACAAGGCTCATTAACTGTACTACTTTGAGCAGCATCTCCTGTGAGGGAGAACTTATCAACATCACCTATGTTGATAACTCTTCAAACTCCCTCACCCTAGGCAAATTTCTTGAATTGCCTAGAGACACCTTGGGCCAGGCTGCAAGACTTCTTGGTCTCAACTCCGATATCCTCAATGCTGAGGAGAAGAGACTAAGAAGAAGACTGGTGACTCTGCTGGATACCAGGAAAGAGGACAGGATTTCTGGTCAATCTCCTGGACCTAGAAATGCAATAATCCAGTGGAGTTTCGATGAACCTTCTCACAACTTTGTTGTGGAAAGGGAGAATGGTGAAACCAACAGGCTCAATGCCACTTCTCTACTGCACCTCAGCAGATTTGATCTTGCTGAGCTTGCAGAGAAGCCATTCTCCAATCCCTCCAACTCTGAGACTGCTGCACACATCAGAAACTACATCAGCGGTCTCCACTTGGCTGAACGAAATAGAAGAGCCAAGATTGAAGAAGAGTTGAAGCTGAAAAGAGTGGAAGACAAGGAAAGATCAACCACCAAAGGCACAGCCTTTCTACAGATGGTGGAAGGTCCTGAATTGGAACCAATAGTTCGATGGGAATATGACTATACTTCCCATCAACTAACTCTTTTCAGAGGGTCACAACAAAGGGTACACATAATCCAAGGTGACAGAGTAGAGGTTCTGTCCACCAAAGATTTGTACAAGATTCTCAGCATCACAGGAGGAAAGAATGAAGACACTGATAAACACCTGCTTTCCTTGGTGCTGAGAACTTTGAGAAGAAGAAAGAAGTGAAGTTTTGGTAGCATCAGCCTAGGGGGAGTTTGTTGGATCATGATAAGGCTGGTGCAACCAAATTCACTTCATAGTCACTTTTGGTACTACATCAAAGGGCTTCCGAAGTCAAGCAAGAGATCTTTCGAGAGTCTAAGGAACAACAGCTGAAAACAGCTTCCGAAGACAAAGTCTGATGAAGAGCTGATGACAAAGTCTGAAAGCTTCCGAAGACAAAGTCTGATGAAAGAGCTGAAGACAAAGTCTGCTTCCGAAGACAAAGAAGATTCCAAGCTTCGGAAGAAGCAGTCTTCCGAAGTATAAGTGCCCTCGGAAGAAGTTATTCTTCCGAAGCACTTTATCCTTCGGAAGACATTGCTATGTCCAGCAGATAAAAGTATGGTCCCTGACAGTCCGCTGCAGACCTCTGATACAGCATGGCATCTTCCTAAAGAGCCATGTTGTTGACCATACTTTATTCTACTGTTCACCTTTTTATGTTAGTACATGTTACCAACTTTAGTTGGTGACAAAAGGTAAGTCAGGGACATGTCCTGACTACCAACTCTCAGGCAAAATGTCTGAAAGACCTCACCTAGAGTCTTGTAGTATAGATGTAAGGTTAGAGGTGTCCAGCTGGAATCAAAGTATTCCCGGCTGTAGGTAGTATTATATATATCTTCTCCCTGTAACTCTTTATGTAAGTGATTTGAGTCCAAGCGTCTTGTAATCCTTTGAGTTGAGAAGCAATATATAAAAGTACCTTGAAAATTACTTGCTGTGTTAATTTTCTTACTGCTTGTTACTTGTTATATTGTGATCAACTCTTCCTAAAGACTGCTTGCCGAGTGTTGATTCACGAGTGAGTTGAGAAAGAAACCACCCGAAATCGATCCTGCAATCATAATTCGAGATTTCTTACCCAAAAACTTCGAATTTCTCAGGTTCTTCTTCAAAAATCCCGATGGTTTTCTGCTCCTGTTGCTTTCTCTCTCTAAAATATCAAATGAATGAATACTCAGGCAACGTGGGAGGCCATTCCACCTTTTCTATCAAATTAATAGGGAGTTTGCCCATTTGGCACTTTTGGCCCCTCCACAAAAGCAGACTTTTTATTCCCTTCTTCTTTCTTTCTATTTCATTCTTTTAATTTCTTTAATAAGAAATTACGGGTGTTACAAGTCCACCCCCCTTATATAGGTTTCTTCCCCGAAACCTGTTATTCCTTAAATAGATGTGGGTAATGTTGTCTCATCTCCTCCTCAGTCTCCCACGTAGACTCGGATCCCTCCCTGTGCTTCCACTGTACACGCACAAGAGGAACCACTTTATTCCTCAACCTCTTTTCTTTACGATCAATGATTGCCACTGGTTGCTCCACGTAATTGAGCCGTTCGTCTACTTCAATATCCTCCAATGGAACAATCATATCTTCATCAGCTAAGCACTTCCTTAGATGAGATACATGGAATGTGGGATGAATTCCACTTAACTCATCTGGCAATTCAAGTCGATAGGCCACCTCTCCTACCCGTGCAACAATCCGGAAAGGCCCTATGTATCTCGGGCTTAACTTACCTCGTTTCCTGAATCTAATGATTCCTTTCCAGGGCGAGACCTTCAACATTACTCGGTCACCAACCTTGAACTCTATCGGTCTTCGCCTCTTGTCAGCATACGACTTTTGCCTATCCTTCGCCGCCTTCATGAAGGCTTTGATCTTTTCTAGTTTCTCAGTCGTTGCTTCAATCACCTCGACACCTCCCAGTTCCTTCTGCCCAATGTCTCCCCAACATACGGGCGTCCTACATCTCCTACCGTATAGCATCTCGTATGGTGGCATGCCAATACTGGCATGATAGCTATTGTTGTACGAGAATTCTGCTAACGGCAGGTGGTTGTCCCAACTTCCTCCAAAGTCGATCACGCATGCCCGAAGCATGTCTTCGAGGGTTTGGATCGTAATCTCAGACTGACCGTCTGTCTGAGGGTGATATGCTGTACTAATGTGTAGTCTCGTTCCCATTGCATCGTGAAATCTCTTCCAAAACTTAGAGGTAAACCGGGTGTCACGATCAGACACAATAGACACCGGTACACCATGACGAGCTACAATTTCCTTGATGAACAGATCCGCCAATCTTTCAGATGAGTACGTCTCGCGGATCGGTAGAAAGTGGGCACTCTTCGTCAGGCGGTCAACTATCACCCATATAGCATCATACCCTCTAGGGGTACGTGGTAACTTCGTGATAAAGTCCATGGTGATGTGCTCCCACTTCCATTCGGGTATATCCAATGGTTGGATCTTCCCGTAGGGCTTCTGGTGTTCCGCCTTCACTTGTAAGCAAGTCAAGCACTTACTTACGTACTCCACTACGTCGCGTTTCATACCCAGCCACCAATAATCCTTCTTCATGTCGTGGTACATCTTGGTAGCACCGGGGTGAATGGAGTATCGGGTCTTATGGGCCTCGTCCATAATCCTTTCACGTAGATCCCCGTACCGAGGAATCCACATTCGCCCAAATCGGGTCTTAACACCTAGAGTGTTCTCACCCAACTCCGTCACTAGACCTCTCATCCTTTCGGAGTTAAGACGGTCTTCTTTCAAAGCCTCGTCTTGAAACTCCTTAACCTGTGTCATCACGTCGGAGGTTATGATCAACTGATAAGCCTTCACCCGGATCGGCTCAGGCCTTTCTTTTCGACTAAGGGCATCAGCCACCACATTGGCTTTGCCCGGGTGGTAATGGATCTCACAATCATAATCTTTTATTAGCTCCAACCACCGCCTCTGCCTCATGTTTAGGTCCTTTTGCTCGAAGAAGTACTTCAAGCTTTTATGGTCGGTGAAGATTGTGCACTTCGTCCCGTATAGATAGTGCCGCCATATCTTCAACGCAAAAACCACCGCAGCTAGTTCTAAATCGTGTGTGGGATAGTTGACTTCGTGGGTTTTCAGTTGTCGGGATGCATAGGCTATTACCCTTCCACGTTGCATCAACACACAACCTAGCCCAGAATAAGATGCATCCGAATAGACCACTAAGTCTTCGTTTCCCTCGGGCAATGTCAAGACAGGAGCTTGTGTCAGTCTCGTTTTCAATTCCTCGAAAGCATCCTCCTGTTCTCGACCCCACACGAACTTTACATCCTTGCGAGTCAATTTTGTCAAAGGTGAGGCTATCTTGGAGAAGTCTTGAATAAATCTCCTATAGTAGCCCGCCAACCCCAAGAAGCTACGAATCTCGGATGGCGTCTTTGGTGATTTCCATTGCATCACAGCCTCAACCTTTGCTGGGTCCACCATTATTCCTTCTGCATTTACCACGTGACCCAGAAATTGTACCTCGCGTAACCAGAACGCACATTTGGAGAACTTAGCATACAGTTTCTCCCTCCTCAAAGTCTCCAACACTTCCCGAATATGACCGGCATGCTCTTCCTCGCTCCTCGAATAAATCAGAATATCATCGATGAACACAATTACTGATTTATCTAACATTGGCCGACACACTCGGTTCATCAAATCCATAAAAGCAGCTGGCGCGTTAGTTAGACCAAATGACATAACGAGAAACTCATAGTGTCCATAACGCGTACGAAAAGCTGTTTTAGGGATGTCCTGCTCCTTTACCTTCAATTGATGGTAGCCAGATCGAAGATCTATCCTCGAGAACCAACTGGCACCCTGGAGCTGGTCGAACAAGTCATCGATTCTCGGTAACGGATACCGATTCTTTATTGTCAACTTGTTCAATTCACGGTAGTCGATACACATTCTCATGCTACCGTCCTTCTTTTTCACAAATAAGACCGGGGCACCCCAAGGAGAGATACTCGGTCTAATGAAGCCCTTGTCAAGCAACTCCTGCAGTTGCTCCATCAACTCCTTCATCTCCGTAGGAGCTAATCGATACGGTGCCTTGGCGACAGGTTGGGCACCGGGTATTAAGTCAATTTGAAATTCAATTTCGCGGTCAGGTGGCAATCCCGATAAGTCTTCCGGGAACACATCTGGAAACTCACACACAACCGGAACGTCGGATAGTTGTGGTATTGGTGTTTCCACATCCTTCACATAACATAGGTAGGCGTTGCACCCACGCCTCATGCACTTCCCCGCCACCGCCATCGAAATCACCTTCGGAATCATCGTTACCCGATCACCGTATATTGTCACCAGACTCCCGTCAAATGTCGTCAATCTAATCATCTTCTTTCGACATATGATATTTGCTTCATAGGTTGCCAACCAATCCATCCCTAGTACTACATCAAATCCACCTAGGGGCATCACATGTAATCTAGCAGCAAACCTATGACCTTCTAATTCTATGGTACAGTCCTCTATCATATCAGTAACTCTAGTGGACTTACCAATAGCAGTTTCTACATAAAAAGGCTCACTAATGCATTTACTACTAACAGGCAATTTAGCACAGAAAGTAGCAGAAATGAAACTCCTACTAGCACCAGAATCAAATAACACAGAAGCAAGAGTCTGATTTACTAGAAACGTACCTGACACCACATCGGGGTCCGTCCTAGCCTCTTCCTGCGTCATAGTGAAAGCCCTGGCACTTGCTCTCGGACCTTCACTTCCCGTCTTCTTTACCCTGAAGCCTCAGCCCTCGGCTTCTTACAGTCCCTGCTCATATGGCCACTTTCTCCACAGTTAAAGCACTTGCCCATCCGGCAATCTTTTGATATGTGCCCTGTCTTCCCGCACTTAAAGCAGAGGTTGGATCCCCATTTGCACTCCCCTGAGTGCTCCCTGCCACACTTACCACACTTCCTCACCCCAGCTCCAGACATGACCACTCGGCGGTCATCCACCCTTGCCTTCTTGTTGTTTGTCGAAGTATCACCCCGACCAAATCTCTTCCCCTGCCAGTTCTTCTCTCCACTTCCTTTCTTGCTTCCCTCAGCCTTTACCAAAGCAGCCCGTTCATCGAATAATCTTCCCGCCAAGTCCACTGCCGACCTGAAAGTACTTGGTCGGGCAGAAATCAAGTGCCAACGGATTTCAGCTGGCAGCCCCTGAATATACCGGTTGATCTTTCGAGACACCGGCGTCACCTGCTCTGGCACCAACAGCGCCAACTCGTTAAACTTGGTGGTATATTGTTGCTGGGTCATTGTCCCTGCCTCTAACTGCAGGAACTCTCTCTCAATTCTATCCATTTCCCGACGAGGACTGAATTCCTCGATCACCAGCCTTTTTAACTCAGCCCACTTCATCTTCCCTATAGCTCTGCTACCCTCGGCTTGGACTATATTTTTCCACCAGCATAAAGCCGACCCTGTGAAAGAGTGGGTAGCAAACTTCACCTTCTGTCCTCCTGACAATCACTAATATCGAGGACAGCTTCCATTTCCATCACCCACTGGTGAGCATCAGTAGCAGTACCGGAACCATCAAAAGTTGGGGGCTTGCACCTCATGAATGCCCCGTAGTTACAACCCCGGGCTGTCTCCCGTAACTGCTCTTCTTCCTCTTCCTCTTCATCATCGGATAGTACTGTTTCTGCTTCCGTCTGTTGCTGTCTTCCTGAGGACCGATTCCTCCCCCGTCTATCATCTTCACGTACTGCCTTTATCACTTCGGTCACTACAGACGGTAAAATCGTCTGCATGACTTGGTGCACCTCCTCGATCACTGTCTCTTTCACCGAGGCTCTCACATCATCACTCTCATCCACTCCCCCCGAGGGAGTAGTATTAGGTTCTTCGGGAACCTTCTTCTCTTGTCTAGGCCTTCCTCTTGTGGCTCGTGGTTCCGCACCACTTCCGCCACTGCCTCCACCAATTGGGGCTTTAGATGATCTACCACCGACCATCTTCTATCACACTGGAAGATTTAAACACCAACACGGTCATTCAAGGAAATAGCTCAGTTTATGTTAAGTATAGTAAGTCCCTAATTACAGTGGCCAGTTGTGATTAGCCACTTACTTTACTCTTCGCACCCCGAGCATTACCTGTCCTGACTACATTAGTATCTAAGTCTAACAGTACACATAACACATAACACGCGCACGTAATCATGATTATCTTTAATAAAAATACCTAATGGCACGCAACTACTCAGAAGGCATTCTCTTCCTTTCTGTCCCATTTTCAGTTTAAGTTTAGGTTTATTTTAAAATTTTACCCATTTCACTTAAACTTTGGCTCTGATACCAACTTGTAAGGCCCCGTTCCCGGGCACCTCACAGTTGGTCGTCATTACCCATAAAACATACATTTAATAAAAACCATGCAGCGGAAACTTTAAATTTTACTGTAAATGCTTTTGTAAAGTAATACAACACCCGTTACAAAATATCATTTGTTTGCATTACAATACAAAAACGTTAACAAAAGAATGCCATCCCAAAAGAGCTGAGTAGCCGCCTCGTGCCATCCTCAGCAACACTACCTGCCAACTGGAAAATACATAAAAGTCAGCGTTGCTGAGTGAGTTCTAGTTTTGTAATAAAACATACTTTTACTTATTTAAAAGTATCCTTTCGTGCATGCGTTCATACATCATACGTACACAGAGATAATATTCGTTATTATCTTCATCATTCGTTATTCATCGTTATCTTTAACTTCTCGCATGGATTATGCCAGGCTTTACCCACTTCATAGCACTTGGCTATGATTACTGTGGTCGAATGACAAGAATCCCATTCATACTTACTTGCACGCATTGAAAGGTGAATTGTACCAATACCATATGCTACACCCCGATCGTTATTAGCTACCGGGCCGTAGTCAACATATGAACGGAAAATCGTATGCCACGGTACTAGAGGTAAGCGGTAGAGGTACCATGACCATGGTCAATCACAAAGAAGGACCAATCGCGTTATTCGATGCTTGCAAGACATAATTCGTTCGTTCATTAATGCATGTATTCATCATCATTCTTCTTTTCGTTCATTCGTTAATACATGCAATCATCATCATGTTCCTCTTTCATTATCTTTCACTTTACGATACATAATACTTCATTAGTTCATTCTCGTTATTCGTAAAGTTTCGGAAAGACAAACATACACAATTACAAGGAACATACACACTCATCATACATTCATCATCATACATTCATCATCATACTTTCTTCGTCATACATAGCATCATACCATACTTAACAATATTTTACTAATAATATTGTTAATCAATAATAATGCACTGATAACAATATCAGTAATAATAAGGGTTAATCATAATCATCATTACATGCATGAAACATCATCATCATTTATTAACCCTAGTCAACCTTGGTCAAACCTCGAACTTCGGATCTACAGAAAATCTGTAAAATTCTAAGTTTTCTGGCCGTTTGAGCCCTGTTGGGCGTATAAACCCTCTGGGCGTATGAGCCCTGTTGGGCGTAAGAGCACTGCTGGACTTTTCATCTTACACTTAGAATTTATCATCTGGTCATACGACCACACTGTTAGTCGTATGAGCACTATTGGACTCCTCAACATACTTAGAAAAATATTACTTGGTCATACGACCACACTGTTGGTCGTATGAGTCCTGTTGGACTCAACACTTAGACAAATCACTTGGTCATACGACCACACTGTTGGTCGTATGAGGCCTACTGGCTTCAACACTTAGAAAAATATCTTGGTCATACGACCACACTGTTGGTCGTATGACCACTGGTGGACTCATCAGCTTGTTCTTATTTATTCTAAGTCCAATTTCAGACATATTTGCAACCTGTTCATGTGTCTAATCCATAATCCAAGTCCCAAACATCATAATGCCTAGTTCTAAACATATACACATGATTCTAGGCATAAATCTAGCATAAACATAAACATGCATACATTCATTTCATACCGGTATCATCCCAAACTTTACAAAAACATATATATATGCATTTCCAGCCCCGAAACGTTTAAAAATCAGTAAAAAGGGGTCTAGAACTCACCTTAATTTGCCTTCGGGTTTTAGATGTCCTTTCCTTGAACGTCTCAGTCGTTTATACACCTAAAACGCACACACAATGCAACCCGAACACACTAGTTACATTTATAATCTCATAAATGGTTCTAGAATCGTCCTAAATATCATAATTCGAGATTTCTTACCCAAAAACTTCGAATTTCTCAGGTTCTTCTTCAAAAATCCCGATGGTTTTCTGCTCCTGCTGCTTTCTCTCTCTAAAATATCAAATGAATGAATACTCAGGCAACGTGGGAGGCCATTCCACCTTTTCTATCAAATTAATAGGGAGTTTGCCCATTTGGTACTTTTGGCCCCTCCACAAAAGCAGACTTTTTATTCCCTTCTTCTTTCTTTCTATTTCATTCTTTTAATTTCTTTAATAAGAAATTACGGGTGTTACAACGATCTATGTTAGCTGATGCTAAAATTCCGATCACTTTCTGGGCTGAAGCTATCTCAACTGCATGTTTTGTCCAGAATCGAACGTTAATCGTGAAAGATAAATTGAAAACTCCACAGGAGTTGATGTCTGGAGAGAAACCAAACATTGATTTCCTTAAATATTTTGGTTGTCCAGTCATGATTCTAAATTCAAGTTATCATCCAGGAAATTTGAAGCAAAATATGATAATGGATTTTTCATTGGATATTCATCTGTTTCAAAAGCGTATCGAGTTTATAACTCTATGACTAATGTTATAATTAAAACATTCAATGATAAATTCCTAGAAAATTCATTTCCACCAGTTTCAAATGGTCCTGCTTGGTTATTTGATTTAGATTCATTGTTAAACTCTTTTCATTCTAACTTGTTTGATCAATCTAACTTGCTTGATTCTACAGATAAGAAGAAAGCTCAAAAGGATCTTGGTTCTTCTAGTGATGACTTAGATTTAGACGACCCAGATGATCAAAGCCCATATTTCCCATTCCTCTCTTTTGTCAAGGATTCTACGATTCGATTCAATGAAAATGATCAATCTAATCAAGATTCAGATCATTCAGTTTTAGAAGGTCAAGATGTTTCTCAATCTCTTCCTAATGATGGTATGGAATTTGTGCAACCTGAGTCTGGAACATCATCCATCTCTGGTGATGCAGTTGATACTGGTAATCTTGATAACTTTATCAACTCACCGACTCAAGTTTCAAATTTCAATCCACATTCTTTAAGCCTACTGCATCAGCTCTCCAACTTGAATCAAACAAATCTAGATGTTAATATTCAAGGTGTTGAGATTCTGAAATCTCGTATTCATAAGAACCATCCAACATCTTAGATTATTGGTCCATTGAATGAGAGAACAACAAGGAGTAAATCAGAACAAGCAAACCTGTGCTTATACTCTAGTTTTCTTTCTCAAATTGTTCCTAAAAACATTACTGAAGTGTTAAAGGACAATGGTTGAATTGAGGCTATGCAAGACGAATTACTGTAATTCCGTAAACAATAAGTATGGAATCTGGTGGATTTACCTGAAGGAGAAAATGCTATAGGCACAAAATGGTTGTTTAGGAATAAAACCGATGATCGAGGAATAGTCATTAGAAACAAAGCGAGACTAGTTGCACAAGGATACACACAAGAAGAAGGAATTGATTATGATAAAGTATTTGCTCCAGTTACAAGACTTGAATCCATTCATGTCTTCCGGGCTTATGCATCATTCATGAAATTCAAGGTGTATCAAATGGACGTAAAAGATGCATTCTTGTATGGTCCACTCACTGATGATGTGTACGTGACGCAACCTCCAGGTTTTGAGGATGCGGAATTTCCACATCAGGTGTACAAGCTTAGTAAAGCTCTATATGGACTCCATCAAGCACCTAGAATCTGGTATGAGACATTGTCACAACACTTAATCCAACATGGATACACGAGAGGGAAAATCGATCCAACTTTATTCATAAAGAAGGATGCTGATGATCTCTTATGTGTGCAAGTGTACGTTGACGATATCATATTTGGTTCTACCAGTCTGACATCTCGTATTCACAAGAACCATCCAACATCTTAGATTATTGGTCCAATGAATGAGAGAACAACGAGAAGCAAATCAAAACAAGCAAACCTTTTCTTATACTCATGTTTTTTTTTCTCAAATTGTTCCTAAAAACGTTACCGAAGCGTTAACGGACAATGGTTGGATTTAGGCTATGCAAGAAGAATTACTACAACTCCGCAAACAAGAAGTGTGAAATCTTATAGATTTACCTGAAGGAGAAAATGCTATAGGCACAAAATGGTTGTTTAGAAACAAAACAGATGATCGAGGAATTGTCTTTAGAAATAAAGCGAGACTTGTTGCACAAGGATACACTCAAGAAGAAGGAATTGATTATGATGAAGTATTTGCTCCAGTTGTAAGACATGAACCCATTCGTGTCTTCCTGGCTTATGCATCGATCATGAAATTCAAAGTGTATCGAATGGACGTTAAATGTGCATTTTTATATGGTCCAATCACCGATGATGTGTATTTGAAGCGACCTCCAGGTTTTGAGGATGCAGAATTTTCACATCGTGTGTACAAGCTTAGCAAACCTCTGTATGGACTACATCAAGCACCTAGAATCTGGTATGAGACATTGTCAAAACACTTAATCCATCAAGGATACATGAGAGGGAAAATCGATCAAACTTTATTCATAAAGAAGGATGCAGATGATCTCTTATGTGTGCAAGTGTACGTTGACGATATCATATTTGGTTCTACAAGTTCAAAGCTGTGCAATGAATTTGAAGAAATCATGAAGTCTCGATTTCAAATGAGTTCTATGGGAGAAATCAAATTCTTTCTTGGACTACAAGTTCAACAATTTGCAGATGGTATATTCATCAGTCAAGAGAAGTTTGTTGACAAGCTTTTGAAGAAATTCAAACTGCAAGATTGTCAATCCATCAGAACTTCAGCTGACGTAAACTCCAAGATTGAGCCTGATCCAAAAAGAAAATCAGTTGACCAAACTTTATATAGATCTATGATTGGTTCTTTAACGTACCTTACTGCATCTAGACTAGACATAATGTATGTTGTTTGTGTCTGTGCCAGGTATCAATCAGACCTGAAGGAATCCCATTTAATTGCTGTCAAAAGGATATTCAGGTATCTTAAAGGTAAACCGACTTATGAGGGAAACTTTGAGTTACATGGATATACTGATAGTAATTATGGAGGATGTTGTCAATATAGAAAATCTACTACGGGTGGAAGTCAGTTTTTAGGTCCTCGCTTAGTCTCGTGGCAATACAAGAAACAAACAAATGTCTCTGTTCCAACCGCAGAAGCTGAGTACATAGCTGCTTCAGCAGGATGTTCTCAAATCCTTTGGTTACAAAACCAACTGCTGGATTATGGGTTCAATTTTCTTAAAACACCAATTTACATTGATAACACTGCTGCTATGTTTATTACAACTAATCCGATCCAACATTCAAAAACAAAACATATCGAGTTTTGATATCATTTTCTCAGAGATAACTCTGAAAAAGGTTTAATGATTTTGATTTAAATTGCAACTGAAAAACAGTTGGCAGACCTATTTACTAAAGCCTTCTTACTAAGACGGTTTGAGTATTTAGTGGAGTCAATTGGTCTTATTAACCATGTGTAAAATTGGTTTTTAAGCTTTTTAGTTCTTTGAGTCTTAACATGATCAGATTCCTCCCTGATTCAAAAGATCATAGCAAGAGAATATATCAAAGTTAATTGCCTGATTGTAGTTTGTGTGTGTTTGTTTTCTATTCATAGAAAAACCAAATACAAAAATAGAAAATCCAAAATGAAAGATAGAAAAGTAAACCAAAAACTACAACAATAGAGTCTTTCTAGTTAATTCATGTTTTAGGAATGAATCTGTTTTTGTAACATGTGAGAAATGATAGTACATTAGTGAGATCAGTTGCACATTTCACTCGATAATAAAGTCTGACATGATCAAATATGATGCGTAGACAATATCATGCTACTATACTAAAAAAGTAAATTCTTGTGATTCAACTAAATCATCTATGCATGAATGTGTGTTCATCTTAGTACTAATGAGTAGTATTAACTTATCAGATTGACTACTTGTAAAGTTATAACATTCACACCTGGTGGTGATATGACTAACCATGAGATCTGTTACAAGCATCATCTTACTTCTTTGTTATAAGTCATCATAGACCTGAAGTGATGAGATATCTATTGTTGTAAGTGATTACAGACCAGGATATTCCCCTTTGATGCAAATGATGCCAATGTGCACAACCTATTCAAATGGATGTTTAGAGTTTATCAAATGGTTTATCCATGATAATTCTCTGCTAAATTATCAACATGAACTCTGGTTATGCATATATGTCAGGTAATAACTTGAGGATGTGTGCTTTCTTGCATGTCTTGAGAATGGTTGATCTCTCTAAGTCTATGTGTGAGTCACATCATGTCATATCTAATTCTAACCTAATCAATCCAAGAATTGAAAAAGTAAGTGAGTTGATTCTTTTATCAAAAACACTCATTTTCTGCCATTGGATCTTGTGTCTCCTTTGCTGTGAAATCAATGACCAGGAACACACTTGATGAGGATTTTTTCATTGTCTATGACTATTCACACTTTATTTTCATTTAATGTGCTGATCTTAACTGATATGATCTTATTGCAGACATTGATCCTATTGTAAATACTAGATTTTTTATTCTGCTTTAATTTTGATTTTATGCATGTTTTATGTGTGTAGGAAATTTAATAATGACTAGTGTGATCTTCTTGTGATAACTTGGGAAACTTCTAAGTTTATAAAACTTAAAAGTTTAGGGGGAGTAATAAAAGTAAGAGTTTCTAAGAAAATCAAAATTTAAAATGTTTGAATGGAAAGGATGAAGCTAAATGTTCAAAGCATGTGTTTGTTTGATAATGTAAAAATTTGATAATGTAAAAATAAGCCTATAAAATTTTTCTAGTGGAAAAGCTTCTTGCAAATTTTCTAAATGAGATTATTATTTTTTTTAAATTTGAGACTAAAATGAAGGGAAATTGTCTTTTGAAAAATTAAATAAAAATAAAAGGGTTTAGATGTCAAAAGTTCAAAATTAAGGGTCAAAAATGTAAATTTTGGGAAAAAGTGAAAATTATGAAAATTGTTTGAATATTATTATGTGAACAGTACTAATATGTCTAAACAGTGTTCAGGTGAAAGATGTGAAAAATATACAAGAGTATGGAAACTCATGCGCCAAAACAGTGGCCATAAGTCCAAGTAGGAGCATGATGAGTTTTCAGAAATTTTACAAGTGTTTGAGCGTTTTTCATATGCTCATGCGCTTAAACAGTTGTCATACGTCTGAAAAATTGGTTAAGTGTTGGGCGTTTCAACATGCTCATGTGCCCACACAGTACCAGACGTTTAAAGTGAAAAGATTCACCACGTGTTGGGCGTTTCATATCATGATTTTACCTACTGTTTTACTATTTCTTTTGATTTTCTTCTCATTAATTCTTCTAAAATATGAAACTTTCTCATACCTGTGAATTAATTTTCGAAATTAATTCTGTATTCCCTATATAATATTAAAATCAACATATAAATTTTCTAGATTTGTATTTATTCTAGGTCATGTGTTTAATAATTTCCTTCTATTTATTTGAATTAATAATTTAAATTAATATATCCCATATAATTATTTCATAATTTCCATTTTATTATTTCTAATGTTTTCTAATAACTTTCTAAATTTTATTCCCAAAATTATAGTCATTTAACTATTTTATCTAATTTATCATGTATAACACATGTTTTCAACCCTTTAAATCTTTTATTTTTGTTTAAGTCTTTGGTTTTTATAGAATTCTCAATTTTTCTGTTTCTGAACCTTTTTTTACTGATTCTTGATAGAAAATCAAGTGTTCATAAATTTTGTAAATAACCTTGATGATTTAACTTAAAGGGTTGGTTATATGTGTTGGTTAAACACATATACAACTTATTAACCTGTTAATCATAGGTTTTAAGGATCAAACCTTGTTTGGAATGAAAGAAAGCTTAGAGAATTGCTTCTTGGGTTCTTGATGATCCACTTGATGAGGTTGTTCTTGAACCTGGATGGTACCAAAAGATGTTGATAGATGATAATTTGATAGTAGTGTGATGGTGATGTTGATGGTGTTTTGGTGGTGCTGAATTGAGAAGGAGAAGTGCAAGAGGTTGTAAGTGGTAGTTTGTGTTATATGGGAACCGAGAGAGAGAGAGCCGAGGGATGGCGGTTGTGGTGGTTTTGGTCGATGGTGATGGTGGTGGTGGTGTGGATGGTGTCCATCGGTCGAAAGCTTCAAAGCGGGTTTAGGAAGATTACTCATCATTACCTATAGATCTTAGACTTATGTGGTGTTGCTTAGATTGATGTGTGTCAAGTGTAGGAAGAGATGAGTGTTCATGTAATGCTATGTGTCAACTTTAGGTGCTAATGGCATTCTTAGTCATTAAGTCAAGGTTTAGTGGTTTAATCAGTCTAGTGGTCAACTAATCAAATTAGTTTAGGTTTTTCAATCCTTAATGATCTGAGATTTTTTTTACTTTGTATATTAGTTTAGTGTTCAAGTGTTTATGTTTAGTTTGGATTTGGTTTTGGTATCAACATTCTAAAAATTAACTTATTTGGTAATGTTTGTTTAAGTTTTTAATCTTAGTTCATTACACATTAGATGAAAGCACGGATCAATAAAGTAACTAAATATGTAATCTTGTGATTTGGTGTCACACCCCGGGAGCAGAGGGGCGGGACATAGCGATTAGTAATCAACAACCAAACGCAGCGGAAAAACAAACGCTTTATTACATAACATCTTGCAAAATTTAAACCGGGATATTTGCTTGATTCTAATGCACAAGTACCCCAACACACAAATTAGAGGTATCATTATTAGGTTCTTGATCAATCATTACTTGAGTCTTTTGTATCTAGGGCTTCTAGGCTCAACTTTTGCCTTCTACAACTACCCTCAACTCTTGCTTCAGCTTTAGATCTCTTCTATGTCTCATCTAACTACCAAGTGCTTAAAGTTTAAAAAATAAAAAGGCTGTTTAGAATCCATTAGTTGACTTTCAAAACATAAGTGCTTAAAGTCTTAAAACAAAAGGGACTCTTGAAGTCCACAATTTAAAGTTTAGTATCTGTTATCACTGTTGCGGGGTCACAATCAACCCTGCACTCAGTCCCGGCTTACCTCTTCTAAAGTTGAGTTGTACCGGTTAACCACAAAGGGAGAACTGAGCCTCAAAAACAGTGTACCATACCTGCCGGATGGTTCACCATAGTATCTTATCAAAACCTGTTACATGCCACAATGATCCCTCAGGATCTCAGTGGGGTACCCTTCCTTACCGGAAGCCACTGTGTGTGGGGGATTCCCCAAATAGATCTATCCATATAAAACAAACGGTTCACAAAAGAATTAATGATTGTGATGTAAGTATCAGCAGGTATCATAAAAAATCCATAACATAAGCATCATAAAATAGCACAGTTAAAAGTTTTAGTTTAAAAGAGCATGCTTCATCCCCAAAACAAAAGTAAAAAGGGGAACACTAGAACTCACCTGGTATCCTGATATAGATTCTAAGCTCGGTATAGAGTGAAGGGCTCTAACAATGCAAATCCTAATTTGTACATATAAGATTTGTGTTTAGCATTAGCACGATGTTATCACATGCGTGCGCTTGAACTCTTTACTTAACTTAACGTTGGTAATGAGTATCATTGTAGTATCTTAGCTTTTGTACATGTATTGGTTGTCATGTACTAATTTGTGCATATTAGACTAATCCGTGTTCTTATCCGAATAATGATTCTTAGTACAATGATTGTAGCAATAATCGGTTGATATTGGAGATTGCAATCTTTTTAGATGAATATCATTGATGAAATTAGCAATCTATAATATAATGTTCCGAAATATGTATTAGATGTTTTAATAATATTTATATTGTTTATGCTTTTATCCTAGCATTAAATTGATTGTTGCTAGAATAATACAATTATCAATAATTGTTGTCGTTATATTGACCGAGGGATGATACTGATAATATTTATGCCATTTGGTTCATTCCAGTCATAATAAGATGATTGACTATTAGTAGTAATAAGATGATGGATCTTTATAGTATCTACATGTCTTTTGTCTTAAATAAATAAGTGTAGATGTCGGTTTACCTAAGTATCTATTGTGTGTATATGCACGATCGTATTTGTATGTATTTTACATCTCGAAGTCTTATAAGGATTTTATGTGACATGGGATCAAACCTGAGTTATATCATCATTAACATATTATGATCATTCTTATATCATAATGATACATATATTTTTATCTAGGTCGGTTTCTAATAGCTATCCTTGCTATTTGAGTCTCGTGTCTGAACTAACCAATTTAACTCAGATAATTATACCAAGTGGAGTTCATCTTCATTTTATATTTTATGTATTTTATATTTAGAGCTCAAGTAACACGCATGTAAATTATAATTAGATTTCAAATGTGTAGCGCGTGCGATTATACCTTTCACTCAGTTCGCGCTCGTTAACCCACTCGTATTGCTCTTGATTCATCATGTTCATGTTGTTGACTACCCGTTGGCTTCAGTTGACCGACACTTAACCTTATCATTCTAACACAACCAGTAACATAATCAACAACAACAACCATAGTCAACGCTATCGATCAACATCACCATACCACCGCTTAAACACCATCACGACCATGATTTCCCCGATCAATCTAATCGGCTTTAGGCCATCATCAAAGTAGCCAAACTAACCCCCAAACTTGATAACCCACAACCAAGAATCACAATCACAACCATCTTCACCATTACCGTGCACCGCCACCACAACCGACATCACCATCGCAACAACCATAAAACCAGCCTTCGTTATCACCATTAGCCACCACTATAATCCAATAACCTACATCACCGCCGCTGCTGCTCAATCACCACCAGCAACCACCATCGGCTACCACTAACAACAACGACAACCAACTTCTATTGTCGCCTAGGTCCACAACTTTGCAACCCTTCAGTCAACACAACCACAACCATAACCGGTTCAACCACCTTTGACCCGACAACCACCCCGAACATAACTGACATCATCACCATCCTCATACCTCGCCACCATAACAAGCACGACCCAGCTGCAACACCACCGTAGCAACACCGCCTGAACCCAACCATCAATATCATAACTGTCTTGGGTCGACCTCTACAATCACGACACCCACATCCGCTACCGGTAACAACCATAAACTTCACCGCCTCCACCACAGTCGCCCCATACAGAACCAACCACCATTAATGTAGTCGTAACACCAACAGAGCCACCACCTCGGTTGTCAGCCACCATCGTCGCCTTTAGAACCCACGGAACCGTCACCACCGCCTTTGATTAAACCATTACTGCTTCGTTTTAGGAGAAACCAGCATCACCATTGGGTTTCAGGGGCCGAGGGGAGTCCGGATTTGCGTGCCACTCGACGGCGCTCGCCGGAACCACCGTCGCCGCCGGTAGCCGGAAGTCGGAGGGAGGGGGAGAAATCGCAGCTGCGACCGCCTCTCTCTCTCTGCCCTAATTTATTTTGTAAACCCTAAAAATCAAATAAAACTTATTTATATAGGGGGTTAAGTGAGCGGGGTCGTTAACAGGTTAGTTCGCGTCACGTACGGATCAGTTTCGTATCATTATAAATTTTTATTTCACGATAGTTTCAATTATACTAAATGTTATAAATATTCCAAAATTATTTATTTTATCATATTTAAATTTGCTTGATAATTAAACGAGTTCCATCATGTAAATATTGCGTATTCAACACGTTTAACTGTTTTGAGTGTTTTCGTCGTATGAGTGTTGTTATTATTACTCTAGCATTAAAATATACGTAATTAGGTATTTAATAATATTTTGTTTGTTAATTTCCCACATCAGAAGCGTTGAAACTTTATCTGTCAAATACTCGTTTGTAAGTTTGTAATAATCATGTTATAACTTGTTACGTTCATCTGATTACTGTTCAAGCTTAGAAATATTGAATCGAGCTTCAACGGGCCTTAAATGGGCCTTGTTTATAAGTTCGGGCCCGTACGGGCTTTTATTGGGCCTAAACTGCTAGTTTCCTCTCCAAGTTTTCTTGGTAAGCCAAATCAATCCGGACCTTTATTGGGTCTTATAATGCTTTAAGGTTTCTGTTTGGGCTGAATTTCTGGGGTGTTATATTTGGTAACTTAGATATGTCTTTGATAAATTATATAATTCATGTTCCAAAATATTTACATACATGCATACGTAAATAATTATGTATGCATACACGTTCATGAAGCACATACATATACTTACACATGCTCAAATATATATACATATAAAACTCTTATAATTATAATCAAATAAAGTCATCTTAGTAAACTCTAATATATATATATATATATATATATATATATATATATATATATATATATATATATATATGAAATATCAACTCATAACAGTTTTTAAAATTTTAAGTTATCTAACCTTAGTTTTAGGGTTGTCACATACTCCCCCTATAAAAAAGAATTTCGTCCCGAAATTCATTTGCTACTATTGTCAGATGATGTGGAGGTTTTGTCTTTGTAATTGTCCTTTTCATTCAGTTTAACCTCAAATAAGTGGGGATATTTTCTCTTGACTTTATCTTTCCTTTCCCATGTAAATTCAGGTCCTTGTTTTGAATTCCATTTAACCTTTACTATTGGGATCTTATTTCTCCTTAAACTTTTCACTTCTCTATTCATAATTGCTACTTGTTCTTCCATAAAATGTAGTTTTTTTTATCTATTTTGATTTCCTAGATTGGTACCTTTAATGTATCATCAATTAGACATTTCTTCAAACTGGATATGTGGAAGATGTTATGTACTTCACTTAATTCCTGAGGTAAGTCTAACCTATATGCTACAGGGCCAATCCTATCAATTACTTCAAAAGGGTCAACATACCTACGGTTTAACTTATTCCTTTTCCCGAATCGGATAATTCCCTTTGATGGTGATACCTTTAAGTATACCTTATCTTTAATTTGAAATTCTAAAGTCTTTCTTCTTTTATCAGCGTAACTCTTATGATCTGTATAAACTATGCACTTGGTTCCATATAGATAATATCTCCAAATCTTAAGTGCAAATACTACTGCTCCTAATCCTAAGTCATGAGTAGTATAATTCTTTTCACTTCCTTTGATTTATCTGGATGCATATGCAATTACCTTATCTCGTTACATTAAAACACATCGAAAACCTTGATGTGATGCATCACAATATACTACAAATTCATTTGTACCATCTGGAAGAGCTAAAATAGGAGCATTGCATAATTTATTTTTCAAGAATTCAAATGCAACATTCTGTCTTTCTTCCCAAACATATGGCTTATCTTTCTAATATAATTCTATCAAAGGTTGAGCTATTCTTGAAAAAATTTCTATAAATATTTTATTATAACCTGCCAATCCTAAGAAATGACGTACTTCAGTTGGTGTTCTTAGAACTTCCCACTTCTTAATTGCTTTGACCTTTGCCGGGTCGACCTGAATTCCTTCTTGGTTAACCACATGCCCTAAGAATTGCACTTATCCTTTCCAAAATTTACACTTTGAGAATTTGGTGTACAATTCTTCCTTTTGAAGTAACTCCAAAGTTAGCTTTAGGTGCTTCTCATGTTCTACCTTACTTTTAGAATACATTAAGATGTCGTCTATAAAGACTAGACAAATTTAACTAAGTAAGGTTTTCACACTCTATTCATTAAGTTCATAAATACTGCTGGAGCATTAGTTAACCCAAATAGCATTACGAGGAACTCATAATGACCATATCGAGTTCTAAACGCAATATTAGGTATATCCTCATCTGGCACCCTTAACTGGTGATATCCTGATCTTAAGTCAATCTTTGAAAAGTAACTAGATCCTTGCAACTGATCAAATAGGTCATCTATACTAAGGAGAGGATATCTGTTATTAATAGTTACTTTATTAAGCTCTCTATAGTCGATGCACATCCTAAAGGTTCCATCTTTCTTCTTTACAAATAAAACTGGTCCTCCCCAACGTGATACACTAGGACGTATAAGTCTCTTGTCCAATAATTCCTGGAGGTTACTCATTAATTCTTTCATTTTGGTTGGCGCCAAAGGATACGGAGACTTGGCAATAGGGTCAATCTCTAGTACTAATTCAATCTTGAATTCTATTTGACGAAGGGGTGGCAATTCTTGTAATTCATCAGGAAATACCTCTGTGTATTCTCTAATAAAAGGAACATCTTCTAAGTTTTTCTTATCTAGTTTTATATCAACTAAATGGGCTAGGAATGTTATACATTTCTTTCATAAATATTTCTAGGTTTTCTTACATGAGACTATCTTTACAACACCTCTAGGTTCTCTCACCATATATGACACGAATTTTATTATCCTTGATTACGGCAATTTTAATCATTCTTTTTTTTTCAAAGATAATTTCATCCTGATTTTTACTTAACCAATCCATACCCACAACAACATCAAACCTCCTAATTCAATAGAAATCAAATTATATCAAAACAATGATCATCTAAACTTAAGATACAGTTAGGAATAACTTCTCCAGCTTCAATTATCTTTCCATAAGCTAATTCTATCATATACTTACATTTTAGTTTCTTTGAGGTTAAATTGAGTAAAGGTTTAATATATTCGAAACAAAACTACGAGTTTCTCACGTATCAAATAATATTGTTGCGTACTGATCATTAATAAGAAACATACCCGTCACTGCTTCTGGTTCATGTCGGGCTTCTTCAGCTTGTATTACAAATTCTCTACCACATGGATTGTTTGGGTTGGTTGGGGTTTTTCCTTTCAGTTCCAGACACTCGTTGTGAAAATGATTCTCATTTCCACATTGGTGGTAAACTGGTTTAGGGTTTACGGGTCCCTTACATTCCCTTGACAAGTGTCCCTTCTTTTTATAGTTATAGCAAATTACCACCCTGAACTTACCATTTTTGGTGTCTCCTACAAGTATTGCACCATGGTTGACATTCTGTCTGTGGTCGACATTCTGTCTGTGGTCTCCTTTCCTGTACAATTCCTATGAAGTTCCTCATTGGATTTCTATTTATCTTCTTATGCTGATTTCTAACAAATTTTCTTCCAGAGTTGCTGTTGCTCCACTTTCTTTTATCTCCAATCCTTGAATCAATTAATGACCATTCCTTATTATCTCATCAGTCAAGCTTCCTGATAACGTTACTACGTCCTGAAAAGTCTTTGGCATTGCCGACTTAAGCAGTCCTCTTATCTATGGTACTAAACCCCAGACATATCTTCCTATTCTTTTGGCTTCTGGCGCCACTAGATGTGTCACTAATCTATATAACTCATTATATCTATCTGTGTACTCCTGATGTGCAGCACCCTTTATTTATAGTTCTAAGAATTCTACTTCTATCCTTTCTATCTCATTATAAGGACAATATTTCTCAATCACGAGGTTTCTAAATTCCTCACAACTTAACTTATTCATAACATCCTTTCCTTTAGTTTGAACTTCCATCTTCCACCATGGTTGTGCTTCTCCCTTCAGTGAATATGATACGAACATGGTCTTATAATTATCAGCTCATTCACTGATATCTAACACTGACTCTATTTCTTCTAAGCAACTTAATGCTTGTACCCCTCCTCCTTTTCCATTAAAGTCTTTGGGTTTACAAGACATAAAAGTCTTATAAGAACATCCATTTTTAGCTCTGTCCATAATTTCTTCCTCATGGTTTCTATTTCATTAGCATTTCCTGGTTGTTCGTTCTTAGGTGATACACCTCCAATGTTAAGGTTCTGTTGGTGTCGAGCTACTAGTGTAGGTATCACCGCTTCCAATTGCTGAGTCACTATTTGAAAAATTCTCTCATTCTTATTTGCAGTGATATTTACTGGTGGAGTTTCTTCTCCTAATCTTGTTCTTGGTTTTCCAACATGTATTGTTCTCCGTACAAGTTAGGTATCTCTTATTGGTGGCATATTTAACTCTATATCAATTATACTAATATCACACAAAAATTTCATTTAATTTAGAACATAAGGTTTCATAATCATAACAGAGTACTTCATTATAGTCTTATTTTACATATTCAATAATAGTCACATAATAGATTAGGGTTTCCCTATAATCTTACTTTTCCCAAATCCAATTCCATATCTTGATGAAGGTACTTTGGCTTCCTTCCTTCATATCTTCTAGATCTGTTTGGATCATTTGGATTTTTCTTTGTATCTTCTTGACTTTCTTGAGGATCTGGTTGGGTGCTTCTATTTGACATTCTTCCAATCTTTGTCTCTTAGATCCTCTTTCTTCAGTTTCATAATTTCATTATTTCTTCAGCTAGTAGTGGACGTGAACATCCATAATAAGGCTGAAGTCAAACAGATCAATAATCACCCTTATGCACAACTTCCCTATGTAACTGTGCCAATCACTGAACATGTCGTAGGTATACACGAAATTATAATACATTATGGTTACATGAAAAAACATACTCAAAACAGTCAACATAAAGTTAGTGAGAACATAGGTTTATTTAGCAACACAACTTCTTTTAATTGATGCATCATAAACAAACTCACAACCAAACCTACTTAAATGCCAAGTGATTCATAACTGTCAGATACAAATCACATAATCAAATAATATAACATCACTGCCCTCATCCGGTAGATGCAAGTTGACATATTCCTAAGTAGGGCTACCTATATTATTTGACGGTTCCTCATCCAAATTAATGGTTGTGTCAATATGATAGTAATATCTCAAAACTTTCAAAATTTGCATCAATTTCAATAACAAATAGTATGTTTTTTTCCCATAAAAATTTACAAATCAAAAAGAGGCCGTGTTACTTATCTTATATCCAGCAACAAATCAATATTTCCTATAAAAAATTATTTTTTAGAAATAAATCTTATTTCTTTAAACTTTTCAGCATTTATATCATTAATTAAGTAAAAAGTATGTTGAAAAATTACCAAAATTTTACATGAAATAAAATTCCAAAATCTAAATTATCTCATAAAAATTTCAATAAATATCTCATTACAGGTAATTTCCTATACTTTTTACAATTTTCATAATAAATGGAAGAAATATCTAAACACCTCTAAAAATTCAGAAATTTACACAAACAGTCTTATTCTATATATCATAATTTATGTGAAATTCTCATTATTTTACCTACTATTTTACTATTTCTTACAAACAGTCTTATTCTATATATCATAATTTATGTGAAATTCTCATTATTTTACCTACTATTTTATTATTTCTTACGATTTTCTTCACATTAATTCTTTTAAAATACGAAACTTTGTCATACTAGTGAATTAATTTACCAAAATTATTCTATATTCAAGATATAATATTAAGATCATCATATAAATTTTCCAGATTATTATTGAGTCCAGATCGTCTGTTTGATAATTTCCTTCTATTTACTTGAATTAATAATATAAATTAATATATCCCATATAATTATTTTATAATTTCCAGTTTATTATTTCTAATATTTTCTAACAACTTTCTAAATTTTATTCCTATAATTACAGTCATTTAAGTATTTTATCTAATTTATCATGTATAACACATGTGTTTAAACCCTTTAAATCTTTTATTTTTTGTTTAATTCCTTGATTTTTATAGAATTCTCATATTTTCTATTTTTGAACCTTTTGTTTTACTGATTTTTGATAGAAAATCAAGTGTTCATGAGTGTTGTAAATAACCTTGGTGATTTAACTCAAAAGGTTGGTTATATGTGTTGGTTAAACACATATACAACTTCTTAACTTGTTAATCATAGGTTTTAAGGATCAAACCTTGTTTGGAATGAAAGAAAGCTTAGAGAATTGCTTCTTGTGTACTTGATGATCCACTTGATCAGGTTGTTCTTGAACTTGGATGCTACCATAAGATGTTGATAGATGATAACTTGATAGTAGTGTGATGGTGATATTGATGGTGTTTTCGATGGTGATGAAATAATAAGGAGAAGAGCAAGAGGTTGTAAGTGGTAGTTTGTGTTATATGGGTACCGGAGAGAGAGCCGAGGGATGGCGGTTGTGGTGGTTTTGGTTGATGGCGGTGGTAATATGGATGGTGTCCATCAACCGAAAGCTTCAAAAGTGGTTTAAAAATATTATTCATCATTACCTCTAGATCTTAGACGTATGTGGTGTTAAATTAGCTTGATATATGTAAAGTGTAGGAAGAGATGAGTGTTCATGTAATGCTAGGTGTCAACTTCAGGTGCTAATAACATTCTTAGTCATTAAGTTAAGACTTAGTGGTTTAATTAGTCTAGTGGTCAACTAATCAAGATTAGGTTAGGTTTATCAATCCTTAATGATCCAAGAATTTTTGTTTAGTTTGTATATTAGTTTAGTGTTCAAGTGTTAATGATTAGTTTGGATTTGGTTTTGGTATCAACTTTCTAAAAATTAACTCATTTGGTAATGTTTGTTTAAGTTTTTAATCTTAGTTCATTACACATTAGATGAAACATATGAATAAAGTAACTAAATATCTAATCTTGTGATTTGGTAACTTACATATGTCTTTGATAACTTATATAATTTATGTTCCTAAATATTTACATACATGCATACATAAATAAGTATGTATGCATTCGTGTTCATGAAGCACATACACATACTTACACACGCTCAAATATATATACATATAAAACTCTTATATTTATAATCAAATAAAGTCATCTTAGTAGACTCTAATAATATATACATATACATACATACATACATATATATATATACACACACATATATATATATATATGTGTGTGTGTGTGTGTATAATATCAACTCATAATAATTCTTAAAATGTTAAGTTACCTAACCTTAGTTTTAGGGTTGTTATTTGTGTTAACTTTGACTAATTGTATCAATCTCTTTTTAAAATTATCTCTAATTAAATGATACCGCATGTTGATGTGTTTTGTCCTTGAGTGCTGGACAAGGTTCCTTGTGATAAAGATATCACTGTTATGGTCTATGTGGATTGATGTCTCTTTGAAATTGAATCCATAGTCCAGCATCTGTTCTGAATCCAAAGCACTTGAGCACAGTAGCTTGCAGCATCAATGTATGCAGCTTCAACAATTGATGCAGACACATAAGATTAGTTCTTGCATTGCCATGAGACTATCCTTCCACCAAGGAACTGATATACCCTAGATGTAGAATTTGTAGTCATATTGCAGTCACTATCTATATTGGCATATAGGTTGAAGTAAGAATTCTTTAGATGCTAAAGGCCTAGTGCAGGACCGGTGAAGGGTAGCACTTACAACACAACAACACAATGAGGAGAGTGTATAAGAACACTTAACAGATCAAATAGGGAACTGGTTATGATGATGCAAAGAACACAAGTAAACTTAGGAACAGAACAAGATAACAACACAAGTAGTTGGTTTTCAAGGATGCTGTATATTGCTTCTCAAGTTCAAAGTTACAAGTATTCAAGCATAAGCATTTGCACACCACTAAGTTACAGGACTTGAGACACTATATACTACAACCTACAGCCAACCATACTATGAAAGCCAGCTGGATACATAAGATTAGACAACTACAAAATAAAATGTAGAGTCAAGAGGTAGATTACCTTTTGACAGGTGACTATGACATGCTATAGCTCACATCCTAATATATTACAAAAAGGATAAAGGTACATAAGGTAGAAAGCACAGACTCAAGACCTCAATGTATAGTTTTCCTAAAGCATGGACCTTTTCACCAACTCATGCAAGTTGGTGACCAACCAGAGTGGCAGCGGAAAGTGGTTCAGCTTTATAGAAAAAGTACATCAGATAAAAGCATGTCTGATAAAAGTCTTCGGAAGAATCTGTCTTGGTTCTTTGGCATCGGAAGACTTTGTCTTTGAAGCTTCGGAAGACTTCATTTCTGGCATCGGAAGATATTGGTCTTGGCTTCGGAAGATTTTACACTTAGAATATTTCTGAAGTGAAGTGTAAAACTTTCGAAGCATTTCTACTTCATGTTCTTCTGTACAGCATGCAGGAAGACTTAGAGTCTTTTGGCTACATCAGACTTATAGGAATCCTTACAAACTCCCCCAAGATTGATGCTACCAAAATACTTGAAGATATTAAGCTGTTCACAGTCCTCAACATGATCATGACCATTCCATTCTTCATTAGAGGGTCAGGATCACTCAGACTTAAGAAGTATCTTCTCATGTCAAAAGATCATGCAGAGGTAAATTGAAGAGGTCTTCCTAAGAGTAGACATTCTCTTCACCTTGATCTCTGACTACATGCCACCTATCTGGATTAGTTGAATAAGTCCAGGATAAGATGGGTCTTTCTGATGCAAGAGGAGCCATTTGAATTGAAGGTGTTTGGGCTTCCTCTTCTTCCACTTCCTTAGGATGTCCTGATTCACCCTGAGGATCAGAGGAGGTTGATTTTGACTTCTTCTTCTTCTTTGACTTTGATTTAGAAGCCATCCTCTTCTTCCTCTTTGTAGTGTTTAACTAAGAAGACTGGCCTGTAGCACCTTGTTGACCAGCTATGTCTTCCTCAGTTGGGTGTTCCTCCCTCACAGGTTCAGAAGGAGAGGGAGTTTGACCCTGTTGTGGGTCAGATGATGAGGCTGGCCTTTGACCTTGCTGTGGGTCAATAGATGAAGAGGCTGGCCTTGGACCCTACTGTGGATCAGAAGATAAAGCAGGATGTTCAGTTTGTGTTGTCTCGTGTTGTTCAAACTTTACCTCTACTTCAGGTGGAGCTTGACTTGGAGGAGTGTGTAAGTCAACAAGCTCTCCACTCTTGATCTTCTGCTTGATTACCCTGATATGCTCATCCATAGTGGACAAAGACATAGGGCCAAGTCTCCTTGCGGAGAATCCATACAGCTTCAAGAAGCTCATCATTCTTTGTCTATCAACAGACTTTTACAAGTTCTTCTGAATGAGAGCTCTTGACTTTGCAGCTTCTTCCCTTAGCTTTTTCCTTATTGACTTGTTCTCTTTGAGTACTTGAAGTTCAAGTTGTTTGAGATACTCAAACTCAATGTACTCATAGGACAAGGGATGAAGTACTTCTGCCTGGTAGAAACCTGTGGCACTCAGGTAGTTTATCATCCTTTGTCTATCTATTTCTTTATCTACCTGAGGCTCTTGTGTAGCAGCCATAGCCTTTTGCACAGGGATTTCTTGAACTAGTGAGAGAGTGGGAACATGCTTGTATAGCCTTTGTTGTCTTTTCTACTCTTTTTTCTCAAGAAGAATTCTTGCATCTTCAGCTTCCTTCCTCTCTCTTGACATTTCCATGTTAGCCAGATCATTTAATTCCTCTAAGGGGAGAGAGATAATCTCATCTATGTCATAGTTCCTGGTCTGTAAGTAAGTAATCCTGACTGTCCTCAACTCATCATCTTGAGTGTTTGGTCTAGGGGCAGCCCTGATTGCAGCTTGCATGAAGCTTGAAGACCCAGTGGAACTTACTCCCCTTAGCTTCCTCTTTCTCTCTCTTTCCTCCTCCTCAATCTCCTCAGGGGTTAGAACCCTTTCCCTCTGTCACCCACAGACCTTTGTGACTCAGGGTGGAGAGAGCTTTGGCCTTCATTGCTTGGTGTAGCATCCAAGCTCTAGCCAGAGAGAGACTGTGATACACCTTCACCAGTAGGTGTTTTACTGAGGGGTTGAGTTGCTGAAGTAGTTGTTGTTGTGACAGGTGTTTCAATCTCTGTCACTTCATCAATTAATTGTAAGATAGGGCTCTCAAGCTCTATCACTGGGCCTTCAGTCAAGGTTTTCCCTTTGAAGCTAATCTCAGGGTCTGCCTCAACATCCAGTAGACCAATGACATTACCTGATTGCCTTGGTCTATCTTCTTCAGCTTCTTGAGTAACCTGAGCCAACCTACTAGCTTGTTAAGGTTCAGTTGTTTGAGTAGATGGCTTATGAAGGATGATGTCTCTGCTATCAAATGGCATTGCCCTTGGTATACCCTCCTCCAAGAGACTCCGAAACAAGTAGTCCAGGAAGTTCACATCAATGTGAAATTGAGGAGGTTGCTGAGCAGGTACAATTACAAGAGAGGATGGTGAGTCCTCAATGTCCATACTCCTTGAAGAACTCCCAGGTTCTGTGATTGTAATGACTTTCTCCCCCATTTTGGTAGCATCCCCCTCTTGTATAGGTGGGCTAAGAATTATGTCAATCACATCCACAGGTTCTTGTGTTCCTGGTTGAGCTCTTCTTAAAGGTCTCCCAGCTAGTTTTTCCTTGAGATAAGATATCTCAAGTTGCTGATCATTGAACTTCTTTTTTAAGGTAGTCACTTGAAATTCAAGATGACTAACCTTTGAGACTAAGTAGGTGCATGTTTTTGACAATTTTCGCACCTTTAGTCTCAGATTCCCCTCATCTTCATCAGAAGAATCATGGGGGGATGAGAGAATTGGACTTAAGTCCTCACTCTCATCACCAACTTGGTATTCTGGGCTGCTGGATTTCCTCTGCTCATTGATAGCCTCAGATGAAGTTTCAATGGGCTGACTTGCCATGGTTGAGGTCTTAATGATGTAATCACTTGCAAAAGTGAGAGCCTCTTCTATATGGATCCCCTGAACAGGTTCAGAAGGACCCACCTCAGTAATGGGTGACTGATATGGGGTAGATATAGGGAATTCAGAAGCACTCCTCTCTCTTTGAGTAGGTGATGAGTAGAGAGATTCATGGTGCTCACTGAAGCCTAAGTCCTCATCAGTGTAGAATTCAAGGTTATTAATTTGGTTATTTAAGTCCAAAGGCTGGGGATGGTAACTGTCCCCTGAAGGTTGTTCACTTGAGTATTGAGACTCAGAGTGAAGGATTAAGGCAGTTGGGCTTATGAGCTCATCAGGTTGATCATGAGGAACATCATCACTGATTCTTGAAGAGATAGGAGTGGTTTGCTCCTCAGGAGAAGTGGGAGCTCTAGTATCCACTTCTTCCTGTATGGGTGAGTGTATGGGGGCCTGCACAGGCTCAATAACTTAAGCAGTGGTTCGTTTGGATTTTCTTTGCTAAGTGTCGGTTATATGGGATCTTTTTGAGGGTAAGGAGATGATAGGTGTGGGTTCAACACTAGCTTGTGTTGCTAGGTTGTCACCTTGAGCAATGAGCTCTAACATTTTAGGGACAAGGGCTGTTTCTACCCCTGAGAAACCTACAGTTGGTTTCTTCATAATCTTAAAGATGCCTGGCTTCATCTGTCCTAATTTAAGAATAGTATTTGTTTCCCTCAACTGTGAGCCAAGTTCACAATTGAGAATGTGTTGAACATATCTAGGAAACATATACTACTCTAAGGAGTCCAAGTTAGCAAGCAAGTTTGTATATACAAATTGAGAGTACCTGAACTTGACCCCTTGCACCATTCCATGAACTATAAAGGAGAGATCCTCAAGAATCTGGTCCCACCCACCATGCTTGTTAGACAAGTTGTGAGTCACTACATGGAGTAGGTATTTCCACTGCGATGAGACCTTCCCTTTGTCACACCCCAACCTTGACGGCGGAAACATCAAGATGTGAGGGTTACAATTGTTCACAACCACATAATGCTATTATTAATTCCAAATATATTAATCAAGATTCAATTGTAACAATATAAGTAAAGGGCTCAAACAAATATACATCATGAATACAAGGTTGAAAGTAACAAGATCATTGTTTATTTCTCTAAGTCTAGTCCTAAGTGAGATAAGCTTCAAAGAGTAGAATGCATACTTGGATTATTCCTGAAACATGTTAAAAATAAAAGGTCAACATAAAAATGTTGGTGAGCATTCCATAGTTTTCAATACATAGAATATATAAAAGATGGCAATTCAAGTTGTAAGTTAGTGAATAAAGTGATTTGGGATGTTATGAACAATGCAACAATCAAACCTCGATAAAGTTTTACAAGTCTCAAACGTTAAAAGTATATACGATTAGCTAAGTGTACTTGGATTAAGCAAGCAGGCTTGTCTGGCCCTAAAGTGCTTCAAATTATACATATAAAACATATCAATTGCACATCAATTATTCTATAAACTCTTACTGAAAATGATGATTTGATACCTGAATCATTCATATTGTGTTTTCAGGCTTGGAAAAGACCAAGATGAACAAAAGGAGCATAAATAAGAAGAAAATGAAGAAAATCAAGTTCTGGAATTCAAGCATGGGGCCGTTCTTCATAAGGAACGCCCCCATGCCCAGCCTGAAACACACCCCCATGCTAAATTCAACACACCCCCGTGTTTGTCAGTCCGACAGGACAAAAAGTACGGTTCCCCGACCCGAGGCACGGGGGCGTGCCCCATTTGTCACGGGGCCGTGTTTGCCTATTTCACGGGGTCGTGCCCCATTTTTCACGGGGCTTGTGCCCGATAATTCCTGCACGTACGAGCCGACCAACTTTCGTAAGCATTGTACTATCACGGGGCCGTGCCTTTTAGGCACGGGCCGTGCTTAAACACAACAGAAAGCCTATAAATAGGACTTCATTTGCAACTTTGAGAGAAGCTTTTGGGAGGTGAAGTGCTGTTGTTCCCTCTTGGGAACCCAACCTTTGGAGGCCCTTAGAAGGTTTTGGAGGTCCATTCAACACTTAGAAGAAGCTCGAGATCGTTTAACATCATCCATAGTGAATCACCGGTTTGATTATTCTAATTTATCGATGGTTTCATTACTATCTTCTATCTTTGTTGTTAGGTTCAAGCTCATTATGAGCTAAACTTCATTAGTTATCTAATTTAATGAAACTTATGTAATTTGTGGTGAACTAATGGTGTGACAAATATTGTGTTAATGTTATGGTGGTCTTGAGAAAACTTTCGATGTGTAGCACCTACATTTGAACGGGAGGTTATAAGTTTATGGTTTGTAATTGTGATTGTCATACACGGTTGAAAAACGTATGATCAACTTTTATTCATAACAAACTATGGCTAATTAACTAGAGATGGTTATTAGAAATCATAAGACCTTAACTTTCTGATCATTTACGGGTTCCCTTTTATTAGTCTGAGAAATCTACAGTAATTGTTATGGTTTTCTAAAATTAATGGTATGTTGGAAAGGAACTTGATCAACTCTCTTCTTACATTAAGTTATGTTTTCAAAAATCGTATGTCGAAAAGGACACAAAAGATTTACCTACATTACTAGGGCTTTGACCTAAGCAGTAAATCACAACCTGACGTGGTCCTAGTTACTACAGAGCGGATAGACGAGAAATCGTGCCATCTCATCTTTATAAACATTAACATAATTACTTTAATCAATATCTTTAATCACACCACCAATTCATCACAGTTGCATAAGTGTAATCTAAATTAGGATAACAGCCTTACTTCACTGAAAGAATCACCAAAAGTCTCAATCTATCTTTATCTATCTTTATTTATGGTTATTTTGTTTAACTTATCATTTTCTAAATTAAAACTGATAGTCAATTATGAGGGTTGTTGAGTAGGCTTAGTGTGTCAACGGATTGATACTCGGTTCTTACCAACACTATATTACCTCACGATAGGTACACTTGCCTTTTGTGTGTGTAGTTAGTATTAGTAATAACCATTTAAAACTGAATCTGTGCGAAAAACCCTTATCAAAATATATATACTATCCGCAGGCATCAGGCCCATAGATCTATGACTTCGCTAGGCTAGCAATAGTTAATGCGTGTATATATAACGCCATAACATGGTAACCACAAAAGTTCAACTAACCACAACTTTACATGATGAATTACCATAAAGTTTACAAGTGTCAAACAAGTTTACAAGTACAATAATATAAGTTAACATGTTTCGCTCCAAAGTGTGAAAATAAGAAAAAGGGACATGGAAATACTCACATGATGTTTAATTGTATAAATGAAGGTTAAAAGATTAACAAGCAACTCTTCAACGTAGTCCTTCACAAGATACCTAAATATATATTTATATTTACAAGTTTTACGTTAATAATAATGTTAAAGTTCTAACGAGAACTAGGGTTTTAATGAAATTGTGGGGTTTTTGACAAGTTAATAAATTTATATAATAAAATTATTTATATTTTGATCCAATGAAAATAATTATACCATTTACGAAATTTAATATAGAAAAGCAATTAGATATTCATAATAATTGATAAGGTTTAAATATAAAGTTTAAATAAATTTTTATAATCTTTTAAAATAGATTTGATTAAACAATAATAACGTATTGCGCAATAATAATTTATTAATTTAAACTACTGTTTAAAGTTCATTTTATAAGAAATAACCTAAAATGACCTTTGTTATAATGTTTAATTAAAAGATATTTAATTATTTAAATTTTGAAAAAATTATGGAAAATTATTTAGTGTCTTTAAAAATGTTTAAAGTTTATAAAAACCATTTTTATATTTTTCTAAATTTTTCTATAATTATTTTAAGGCTGAAAAGCCTTTTAAAAAAATATGAGGGTGCCCGGGTTCGAACCCGGGACCTATAAGTTTACAAACGTGTATGGAACCGGTGAACCAAGGCCTCAGCCGCGGTATAAGCCGGTTCCCATTGTTTCTAAATCCAACATAACGAAGAATCCCCAATTTTCCCAACTCATAAACCCTAGAAATCGATTAATCCAAAATTGAACCCCAAATCGACAATGTTACCAAAATTAATCTTGGGGCTTTTGATCCCCAATTAAAAAAGAGTGTGATGGTGCGTTCAATTACCCGCATATCGTTTGAAATCAATGATTCATGTCGAAGAACAGTCGCGACGAGGTGGTGTAGGGTTTGTGATGCAAATGAGGACCATAATCAAATCCGTTGTACAGGAAGCTTCTAACTACTTCGATGAACAAAAGCCCTCTGATAATTTCAAGATCCGAGGTCTGAATAGTGGTGTTCGAGTGAGGTGTGGGTCGCGACTTCAGAGTGGATCAAATGAGAGGTTTTTGTGCGTTATAGACGCAATTGCAAGTTGTATTCGATTACTGGCAATCATATTATTGTTTATGCTAGTTTAATTGGATTGTAATTAGGATTAAATTCTCAAACGACTTTAAAGTTAAAGACGAACTTCGGTTTCATGTTTGAATGCTCTTAACATCACTTAAAATTGAATTAAAACATGGTAGTAGGTCCGATTCACGGTCGAGAAGGGTTTAATTGCATTTAATTTGATGTTTGGTTATGGTTTGGTGGTCGCCGGAGGCTTGGCCGGAGTTTGGCCAAAGGGTGCTCGACGGGAAGAAGGGTGGCGGTTTGGGTAGTTTTAAATAAATTACACAAACAGTCCCTGAGGTTTTTAAAAGTTGTCACTTGAAACTTAAAGTTTAGTTTTAGTATTAATTAAATTACAATTTAGTCCCTGAGTTTTAATGTTTTATTATTTTATGCACAAACTTTCCTTTTTAATTTATAAAAATGACATAAAACCCCCTTAACTTAATTTATCATAAAGTTGTAATGTTTTTAATAATTTACTATTATTAATATTTGTAAGGCCCCGTTCCCGGGACGCTTACAGTTGGTCTTTCATCGCATATATTTAAATAAAACAATACAGCGGAAACATTCAAGATAAACGTTTCTTTTACTATAAGTACTTTTGCCATTTAATACAACGTACGTCAATTACAAAACATCTAATGTTCCATTACATTACAAAAGCACTATTACAAAAGGTTTCATCTTTTCTGTGTACAAAATGATCATAAACAGTGACCTCTAGTATAAGAACATAAAAAAAATTTCATCATGAAGAAGATTTCTTAAATAATCCTGTTTATCAGGATCTTCAAGAAATCTTGCACTCGCATGCAACATAATGTGTTGCGCGCATTACGGGCCCACAACACATTGCGTGGCAGCATTATCAAAAGGAGAATGCCATCCCAAAAGAGCTGAGTAGCCGCCTCGTGCCATCCTCAGCAACCCTACCTGCCAACTGGAAACACATAAAAAGTCAGCGTTGCTGAGTGAGTTCCAGTTTTTATATGTGGTATATAAAAATACTCTTTTCTGTAAGATACTATACTGTACTGTATATGCGAGCACGCATCATCTGTGTGAACAAATAACGTTCGTTCTTTGTACTATATGCCTTGTCTGTAAACTTTATCATTATGTTTCACTTTCTGTGTGGACCAGTGAGCGATACCCCAACTATGTGCGCGATGGGAAAACGGATGACGGGCCATCTATATACCCTAAAGGGTCAACTGTATTCCCCCAAAAGGGCTTGTGTATCCCCCGAAGGGTCAACTGTATTCCCCCGAAAGGGCTATGTGTATCCCCCGAAGGGTCAACTGTATTCCCCCGAAAGGGCTATGTGTACTGTGTACAAGGCCGACCCGATCATCCGGGGCACGCCACAAAGGTCCTGCCAATCTCAATTGATTGACCCTGTGTGCGTCAATGGGTAGCTAGCCCGCAACACAGTTGAGCTAACGACACATAGTTGTGTAACTCCTATAAGCTTGCAAGACTTGTTAACTTTTATTAATATTCCTTCACTTTCTTTATTACTCTTTCACTGTACTTTACGTAATACTTTCATTTTATCTATTAGTGATAACATGTAAAACTGTGGAAATGTAAACATGCATCAAATCGAGGAACATCGGTATTTACAATTCATCAGTCATTACTATCATATAAGGCTACATCATACTTAGCCTACATACATCATACATACACTTCTCTCCACATTCACATCAGCCCGATTTGGGCGATTGAATATACTCCAGTCGCATGGCCTCGATGCGACTGAGTCATGCGAATGGGCATCTACACGACTGAACCCTCAGTCGTACGTCTGTACTACTATGCGAATGGATCTATGCGAATGTGCATCTATGCGACTGAACCCTCAGTCATACGTCTGTCGTGCAATTGAGCCCCAGTCGACCGACTGAGCCTCAATCGTACAATTGGACATCAATCATTCCTCAGTCGTGCGACTGGCCCTCCAGTCGCATAACCCTAACTGGGCAGCGACTGAAGTTCATCACGAACAGCAGCTGCGTCGCTCGGCTGAAAAACCCTTCTAAACTCCATTCAAGCCCAGATTAACCCTCCCAAACCTTAGGGAATCATACTAGGACATCCTATAAACATGTGTAAGTCCTACATCATACTTTAAACACATTATCCAAGATATCACCCAAATGGATCAAACATACACTTTTAGAAAACTAGGGTTTAGATGTGATCCAGCCCCAAATCGTTTGAAAACATGGAAATGAGGGGTCCTAGAACTCACATTATCAAGAAGAAGATGAAGAGCTCGATTTGGCTAGCTTCTCGACAAATCTCATGCCCAAATCACTACGTTCTCCCTTTCTTTCTCTTCTTTCTCTGTTCTCTCGCTCTCTGACCTTTCTCCCGACTGGAAAATGTAAGTGTTGGGAGGAGAAGAGAGCTACTCCCCTTTTATAGGTATAGCCTAGTCGCTCGAAGTCCAGGGGCGACTGGACCTTCAGTCGCACGAACACCATGCGATGGACCTCCAGTCGCAGGAATTCCATGCGGTTGAACCTTCAGTCTTGCGATTGAACTCCAGTCGTATGGTTGAGCTTCAATCGTTCTTCAGTTGTGTGTTTGAACACCATGCGACTGGACCTCCAGTCGCATGAATCACATGCGACTGAGACTCAGTCGCATACCACCCCAAAAGTCAAACTCCCGGGTGTTACAAGTCCACCCCCCTTATTTAGGTTTCGTCCCCGAAACCTGTTATTCCTCGAACAGTCATGGGTAAAGCTGTCTCATTTCTTCTTCAGTTTCCCACGTTGATTCGGATCCCATCCTGTGCCGCCACTGTACACGCACAAGGGGAACCACTTTATTTCTTAACCTCTTCTCTTTACGATCGACGATCGCCACTGGTTGCTCTACATAGTTGAGCCGTTCGTCTACTTCAAGATCTTCCAGTGGAACGATCAGATCCTCATCGGCCAAACATTTTCTCAGATGAGATACGTGGAAGGTCGGGTGAATTCCACTTAACTCATCTAGTAGATCCAACCTATAGGCCACCTCCCCTACTCGAGCAACAATTCAAAAAGGGCCTATATACCGCGGGCTCAACTTACCCTGCTTCCGGAATCGAATGATTCCTTTCCAAGGCGAGACCTTTAACATAACCCGGTCCCCCACCTGGAACTCAATCGGTCTGCGTCGTTGGTCAGCATACGACTTTTGTCTGTCTTTGGCTGCCTTCATATATGCTTTGATTCTTTCGAGCTTTTTAGTCGTAGCCTCGATCACTTTGACGCTCCCCAATTCTTTCTGACCAATATCACCCCCAACAAACGGGTGTCCTGCATCTCCTGCCGTATAGCATCTCATAGGGTGGCATGCCAATACTGGCATGATAGCTGTTGTTGTACGAGAATTCAGCTAACGGTAGGTGGTCATCCCAACTTCCCCCGAAGTCAATAACACATGCCCGAAGCATGTCCTCCAAAGTCTGAATGGTCCTTTCAGACTGACCATCAGTTTGAGGATGATAAGCCGTGCTAATATGTAACCTCGTCCCCATAGCATCATGGAATTTCTTCCAGAATTTGGAGGTAAACCGGGTGTCGCGATCGGACACAATCGACACCGGTACACCATGACGAGTCACAATCTCTTTGATGAAAAGATCGGCCAACCTCTCGGATGAATATGTCTCGCGCATCGGTAGGAAGTGAGCACTCTTTGTCAGACGATCCACAATCACCCATATAGTATCATACCCTTTCGGGGTACGTGGCAGCTTTGTGATGAAATCCATGGTGATGTGCTCCCACTTCCATTCTGGGATATCCAAGGGTTGAATCTTTCCATACGGCTTCTGGTGCTCGGCCTTCACTTGTAAACAAGTAAAGCATTTACTCACATACTCCACCACATCGCGTTTCATACCCGGCCACCAATAATCTTTCTTCATGTCTTGGTACATCTTGGTAGCACCGGGGTGAATGGAATATCGAGTCTTATGGGCCTCATCCATGATCTTTCCACGTAGATTCCCAAGACAAGGAATCCACATACGCCCAAACCGGGTTCTAACAGCAGTTGTGTTCTCACCCAACTCCGTAACCAGACCTCTCATTCTTTCAGAGTTAAGAAGATCTTCTTTCAATGCCTCATCTTGGAACTCTTTGACTTTCTTCATCACGTCAGAGGTCATGATCAGCTGGTACGCTTTCACCCGAATCGGCTTGGGCCTCTCTTTTCGGCTAAGGGCATCCGCCACCACGTTGGCTTTGCCCGGATGGTAGTGGATTTCACAATCATAATCCTTTATAAGCTCCAACCATCGCCGTTTCCTCATATTCAGATCTTTTTGCTCGAAGAAGTGCTTCAAGCTTTTGTGGTCGGTAAAGATGGTGCACTTCGTTCCGTAGAGATAGTGCCTCCAAATCTTCAATGCAAAGACCACAGCTGCTAACTCCAAGTCATGAGTAGGGTAATTAACCTCATGGACTTTCAACTGCCGGGATGCATAAGCTATAACCTTTCCCCTCTGCATCAACACGCATCCCAATCCCGAATAAGAAGCATCAGAATAAACCACTAGATCTTCGCTTCCCTCGGGTAATGACAGAACTGGAGCTTGGGTCAACCTCGTCTTCAGCTCTTCAAACGCCTTTTTTTGAGCTTGACCCCATATAAATTCCACGTCTTTCCGGGTCAACTTGGTTAGTAGGGAAGCGATTTTGGAGAAGTCTTGAATGAATCTTCGGTAATAACCCGCCAAACCCAAGAAGCTTTGGATCTCAGATGGCGTCTTTGGAGACTTCCACTGCATCACCGCTTCCACCTTCGCCGGATCAACCATAATTCCGTCCAGATTTACCATGTGACCCAAGAATTGAACTTCACGTAACCAGAATGCGCATTTGGAGAATTTAGCATACAACTTCTCCCTTCTTAACGTCTCCAGAACTTCGCGAATGTGACCGGCATGCTCAGTCTCACTCTTCGAATAAATCAAGATATCATCGATAAATACAATCACTGATTTATCCAACATCGGCCGGCACACCCTGTTCATCAGATCCATAAAAGCAGCTGGCGCATTGGTCAAACCAAAAGACATGACAAGGAACTCATAGTTACCATAGCGCGTACGAAAAGCTGTTTTAGGGATATCCTGCTCCCTCACCTTCAGTTGATGGTAGCCTGATCGAAGATCTATTCTTGAAAACCAACTAGCGCCCTGAAGTTGATCAAACAAGTCGTCGATCCTCGGCAAGGGGTATCTGTTCTTTACCGTCAACTTATTCAGCTCGCGGTAGTCGATGCACATCCTCATACTACCGTCTTTCTTCTTTACAAACAGGACCGGAGCACCCCAAGTTGAGATACTCGGTCTAATAAACCCCTTATCCAACAACTCTTGCAACTGCTCCATCAACTCTTTCATTTCCGTCGGAGCCAATCGATACGGTGCTTTGGCAACAGGTTGGGCGCCCGGTATCAGGTCAATCTGGAACTCGACGTCTCTGTCAGGTGGCACTCCCGATAAGTCTTCGGGAAACACATCTGGAAAATCACACACCACCGGAACATCGGATAGTTATGGTGTTGGCGTTTCTACATCCTTTACATAACATAAGAAGGCGCTACATCCACGCCTCATACATTTTTCGGCCACCGCCATAGAGATCACCCTCGGAATTGTCGTGACCCGATCCCCATAAATAGTTACCGAACTTTCGTCAGGCGCTGTCAAACAGATCATCTTCTTTCGACACACTATATTCACCTCAAAGTCCGCCAACCAATCCACTCCAAGCACCAAATCAAAACCACCCAAAATCATCGCAAATGGTCTAACCAGAAATTTATGGCCCTCTAATTCTACGTCACAACCCTCTATTACCTCGGAAATCCTGGTAGTTTTACCTATAGCAGTCTCTACATCAAACGGTATATCCACACGTCTACTACTAACGGGCAATTTGGCACAGAAAGCAGCAGAAATAAAACTCCTACTGGTACCCAAATCAAATAATACCGAGGCTAAAGTTTGGTTCACCAGAAACGTACCGGACACTACATCGGGGTCCGTCCTAGCCTCTTCTTGCGTCATTGTGAATGCCCTGGCGCTTGCTCTCGGACCTTCATTCCCCGTCTTCTTTACCCCTGAAGCCTCCGCCCTAGGCTTCTTACAGTCTCTAGCGATGTGGCCAGGTTGACCACACCTGAAGCATACGTTCATCCCCAACCTGCATTCCCCACCGTGTTCTCTCCCGCATTTACCACACTTCTTTTCTCCTGAACCCGACGCGACCACCCGGCGGTCATCCACCCGCGTCTTCTTATTACTCGTCGAAGTATCACCTCGACTAAACCTCTTCCCCTGCCAGTTTCTCTCACCACCTCCCTTCTTACTACCCTCAGCCTTCACCGATGCAGCCCTTTCATCGTATAACCTTCCCGCCAAATCCAATGCCGACCTAAAAGTGCTCTGTCGAGCAGAAATCAAATGCCAACGAATTTCAGCTGGCAGCCCCTGAATATACCGGTTGATCTTTCGAGACACCGGCGTCACCTGCTCTAGCACCAACCGCGCCATTTCGTTAAACTTGGTGGTGTATTGTTGGTGGGTCATCGTCCCCGCCTCCAACTAAAGGAACTCTCTCTCAACTCTGTCCATTTCCCTACGAGGACTGAACTCCTCGATCACCATCCTTTTTAACTCAGCCCACTTCATCTTCCCTATGGCCCTGCTACCCTCGGCGTGGACTATATTGTCCCACCAGCACAAAGCTGACCCTGTGAAAGAGTGGGTAGCAAACTTCACCTTCTTGTCCTCCTGGCAATCACTAATGTCGAGGACAGCCTCCATTTCTCTCACCCATTGGTGAGCATCAGCAGCAGTACCAGAACCATCAAAAGTCGGGGGCTTGCACCTCATAAATGCCCCGTAGTTACAACCCCGTGTTGTCTCCCGTACCTGCTCTTCCTCCCCTTCCTCTTCATCATCAGATTGAACCGTTTCCGGCTCTGTTCGTTGCTACCTTCTTGAGGACCTATTCCTTTCTCTTCTATTACCTTCTCTGACAGCTTTAATCACTTTGTTCACTACAAACGGTAAGATTGTCTGCATGACCTGGTACACTTCTTCCACCACTGCCTCTTTTACTGAGGCTCTCAAGTTGGCGCTTTCGTCTGCATCCTCCTGATGAGGGGTCTCGGTTTCCTCATGAACTACCTTCTCTACCCTAGGTCTTCCTCTCGTGGCACGCGGTTTAGCACACGTCCACCACCACGTGAAGCTTTAGATGATCTACCACCCACCATCTTCTATCACACTGAAAGATTCAAACACCAACACGGTCATTCAAGGAAATAGCTCAGTTTATGTTAAGTATAGTAAGTCCCTAATTACAGTGGCCAGTTGTGATTAGCCACTTACTTTACTCTTCGCACTCCGAGCATTACCTGTCCTGACTGCATTAGTATCTAAGTCTAACAGTACACATAAACACATATCATGCGCACGTAATCATGATTAACTTTAAGAAAATACCTGATGGCATGCAGCTACTCAGATGGCATTCTTCCCTTTTTCTATCCCATTTTCAGTTTAACTTTAGGTTTATTTTGAAAATTTACCCATTTCACTTAAACTTTGGCTCTGATACCAACTTGTAAGGCCCCATTCCCGGGACACTTACAGTTGGTCTTTCATCGCATATATTTTAAATAAAACAATGCAGCGGAAACATTCAAGATAAATTTTTCTTTTACTATAAGTACTTTTGACATTTAATACAACGTACGTCAATTACAAAACATCTAATGTTGCATTACATTACAAAAGCACTATTACAAAAGGTTTCATCTTTTCTGTGTACAAAATGGTCATAAACAGTGACCTCTAGTATAAGAACATAAAAAAATTTTCATCATGAAGAAGATTTCTTAAATAATCCTGTTTATCAGGATCTTCAAGAAATCTTGCACTCGCATGCAACATAATGTCTTGCGCGCATTACGGGCCCACAACACATTGCGTGGTAGCATTATCAAAAGGAGAATGCCATCCCAAAAGAGCTGAGTAGCCGCCTCGTGCCATCCTCAGCAACCCTACCTGCCAACTGGAAAGACATAAAAAGTCAGCGTTGCTGAGTGAGTTCTAGTTTTTATATGTGGTATAAAAAATACTCTTTTCTGTAAGATACTATACAGTACTGTATATGCGAGCACGCATCAACTGTGTGAACAAATAACGTTCGTTCTTTGTACTATATGCCTTGTCTGTAAACTTTATCTTTATGTTTCACTTTCTGTGTGGACCAGTGAGCGATACCCCAACTATGTGCGCGATGGGAAAACGGATGACGGGCCATCTATATACCCCGAAGGGTCAACTGTATTCCCCCGAAAGGGCTATGTGTATCCCCCGAAGGGTCAACTGTATTCCCCCGAAAGGGCTATGTGTATCCCCTGAAGGGTCAACTGTATTCCCCCGAAAGGGCTATGTGTACTGTGTACAAGGCTGACCCGATCAACCGGGGCACGCCACAAAGGTCCTGCCAATCTCAATTGATTGACCCTGTGTGCATCAATGGGTAGCTAGCCCGCAACACAGTTGAGCTAATGACACATAGTCGTGTAACTCCTATAAGCTTGCAAGACTTGTTAACTTTTATTAATATTCCTTCACTTTCTTTATTACTCTTTCACTGTACTTTACGTAATACTTTCATTTTATCTATTAGTGATAACATGTAAAACTGTGGAAAGGTAAACATGCATCAAATCGAGGAACATCGGTATTTACAATTCATCAGTCATTACTATCATATAAGGCTACATCATACTTAGCCTACATACATCATACATACACTTCTCTCCACATTCACATCAGCCCTATTTGGGCGATTGAATATACTCCAGTCGCATGGCCTCCATGCGACTGAGTCATGCGAATGGGCATCTATGCGACTGAACCCTCAGTCGTACGTCTGTACTACTATGCGAATGGGTATCTATGCGACTGAACCCTCAGTCGTACGTCTGTCGTGCGATTGAGCCCCAGTCGTCCGACTAAGCCTCAATCGTACAATTGGACATCAATCATTCCTCAGTCGTGCGACTGGCCCTCCAGTCTGATAACCCTAACTGGGCAGCGACTGAAGTTCATCACGAACAGCAGCCGCGTCGCTCGGCTGATAAACCCTTCTAAACTCCATTCAAGCCCAGATTAACCCTCCCAAACCTTAGGGAATCATACTAGGACATCCTATAAACATGTGTAAGTCCTACATCATACTTTAAACACATTATCCAAGATATCACCCAAATGGGTCAAACATACACTTTTACAAAACTAGGGTTTAGATGTGATCTAGCCCCAAATCGTTTGAAAACATTTAAATGAGGGGTCCTAGAACTCACATTATCAAGAAGAAGATGAAGAGCTTCGATTTGGCTAGCTTCTCGACAAATCTCGTGCCCGAATCACCACGTTCTCCCTTTCTTTCTCTTCTTTCTCTGTTCTCTCGCTCTCTGCCCTTTCACCCGACTGGAAAATGTAAGTGTTGGGAGGAGAAGAGAGCTACTCCCCTTTTATAGGTACAGCCCAGTCGCTCTGCCCTTCTCGACTGGACCTTCAGTCGCACGAACACCATGCGACTGGACCTCCAGTCGCAGGAGTTCCATGCGGTTGAACCTTCAGTCGTGCGATTGAACTCCAGTCGTATGGTTGAGCTTCAATCGTTCTTCAGTTGTGTGTTTGAACACCATGCGACTGGACCTCCAGTCGCATGAATCACATGCGACTGAGACTCAGTCGCATACCACCCCAAAAGTCAAACTTCCGGGTGTTACATTATTATTATTATTATTATTATTATTATTATTATTATTATTATTTATTACTACTACTACTTTATGCTAAGTTTTATAAAAATAAACGAACGTTGTAAACATTAATATTATTATTATTAACATTATTATTGTTATTATCATTAGTATTATTAATATTGTTATAATATTAATAATAATAATAATTATTATTATTATTATTATTATTATCATTATTATTATTATTATTATTATTATTATTATTATTATTATTATTATTATTATTATTATTATTATTATTATTTTATTTAAGATTATTATTATCTTAAATTTTATAATAATAAGTAAACATTATAATACTTATAATGTTATCATTAGGTATTAAATTTATTTGTTATCCACCAAATTAATTATCAAGCATATTAATTCCACAAAGTTTCAACATTAACATAAAACGTCCTTTTAGAATTTAACAAAGTTAAATTTCAAGTTAACAAAATTATGAGATGTCACAGTCTCCCCAACTTAAAAGAATTTCGGCCCGAAATTAAGAATGAACTTAAATGGGCAAAAGAGTTAAAATGAAAGATAAGTGTACAAACTAACAGTGGTTGTCGTTTAATTACAGATGAAATGCTTCACTTTATGGAATCTTACAAGATTCTTGGCATAATGCATGCCAATTTGAACCATTTCAGTGAAATGTGAGACGTCTTGAGATGAAATGTTGGAAAACGATGACGAGTTACCGTGGTATGTTAGACTTATAAGTCACAACTTCTAGAATATAAGTTCGTAGTAAAATGATGTCTAGAAATCAATAAAAGACCAACAATGATAAGAAAGGTTGACCGTCGGGATTTAAGAATCCCAAACGTCACTATATAAAATGATCTTAACGCATTTCTTGTAAGTATGTATTTCTCCTTTGACCGACCATCGGTCTAAGAATAATACGATATGTGAAGATTTTGGAATGAGTTCACGACGATGATTAGGAATATTATTAAAAGCAGAAAATGAATCGGTCATCCAAAATAACGATCGATGTTTTAACGTTATACCACGATATACGAATATTTGAAACAGATACAAGTAATTTTCTCGACCCGGTATCCCACATAAAACAATATGAAATTAATCAATTGGTCTTTAATACACCAATTGTCGTCCTGACATCTAAAATATGAAGCATTTTAATGACGAAAAGTTAGACAGGAGATTCACAAGAACATGGATGTTAGACTTTGTCATATGTGAAAGTAAGACACTTGGACATATACCAAGTTATGTCTTTTCTTTTATGCCAAACCCATGACTACAAATTACGAAAATTTATGAACCTTTATATCCGCAACGCGATGAAGGTACTAACGAGTCTTGTTGATCGAAAGCAAGATAAAGTTTTTAAGATTTTCAATGGTTAAGGATTCAAAGGCGATTCAAGAAATGAGGCGAACAATAGTAAATGCATTTGTAATTAAATTACAAGGATAACTGAAATTCTCGTTCATGACCAGGTTAAACTTTGAATAATTCAAGATATTGCCGATGAGAACAGGCACAAGTAGTTTCCAAGTACGACTTGCACACGCAGTTCATCATAAGCTCAATCGAGAACATTTGTCTAGCTTGAAAGACATGGACACAAGTTGATAATGTCTTTATTTGGCTGAGAGATTGTTTAGGAAGGCTACCATTGCGCAATCATGTGTTGATGATAACTCAAAATGAAAGTTGATAAGTAAGGAATAAATGGTTCCATATAGCTAAATCAAATCAAAACGTGAGGATAAAGGGAAAGAAATCAATTTAAGAATTTAAATGCTCCAAGCTCGGAATCAAATTAACCTAGAGCGATCGGGTCTTCTTTCAAGTTCAGAGATCATGCTTTGGCTTGATAGGTCGAAACACTAACATTGTTTCACCCTCCAAGTTACTACATGCCTCTCGTCACTTGATTACAGCCTTGATAAGTTGAAGATCAAGAAATAAGAATAGTCATCAAGGTGTGGTTTTCACTCCTAACTTGATGGTGTATTCCCAAGGTATGACCCCTAACTTACCAAATCAAAAGTTTGATCCCAACTAATTGTTGAGGATTCACAGAAATAAGACGAGGTAACTCACCATTAAGATAAAGGAAATTACTCTTATCTTAACGGTGAAGTTTTACAAAAACAAAATATAACAGGATGAACTTCTTTATCAAAAATCCAGAATTCACTCCTACTTTGATGAGGTCGTTTCATTTAAGAAAATACAATCCATGAAAATGAAATTATCATCAAGGTATGGAATTCTCGCCTATCTTGATGATTGAATTTCATAATAACAAGAAAACAATCGGAAACTGACAATTGTCACCAAAGTACAGGTTTCAATCCTATTTTGGTGAGATCATGTCATTCGTGAAATGCAAGTTTCAATGAAAATAATTGAAGTCAATCCTCAAGATAAGGAAATCACCCCAATCCAGAAGATGAAATTTCATAAAACACACGATTGGAAACCATTTATCGAAACGGATTGAGTATCATCAAAGTAAGGGAATCACCCCTGTTTTAATGAGTTGGAATCATTTAGGAGATACGAGTGTTCTTAGTCATAGGTTGACTTACAAACTCTTCCATCTCCCATGGTGCAAACGCTACGAAGTTTGACAAAACAGCGAAAAGAAAAGAGTATCAATTTAGAAATTCAAGAAATTTCAAGTTACAACACTGTAACAAAAGAGAAAATCATGATTACAAGCTTAAGATCAAAGTTCGAGATAACAGAATTTGTTGTGGTGTTCAAGTCTTGGATGGTTTAAATCGGGAAGATGAAATCACCGACAAGAATTATTCAACACCATAATGAGATGTGAACATTCGATCGAAAGGAAATACATGGACTTCTCAGGATATGAGGTCAATCATAGCTTTATTGAAGACACGCGTACTTATAAGTGATCACTCATCTCAAGGGTTTCGAGTCAAGTAAATGGATTTAATGATCGAGTCAGATCACTATTTACACTTCGCCTAGACAAGGTATCCCGAGATGTAGGAATTCCACCTACAGCATTGCATGTTCTTAGTTATGGGACACATCCTTAAGGAGATTTTGAGGACCATGTTAGGTCCCTTAGAAGATTAACATTTAGTCTTTAGTGTCTAGTTTTGTATTTTATACTAGTATAGGGACTAGTTTTGTAAATTTTAGTTCCTTAGGTTCTAGTATAAATAGCATAGACGTAGTATAGATTGAAGGTTTTTTGTATGTTTTTATGAGAACTGCTCTCTATCTTTTGTAATCGTCTTTTGCTATCAACGAAATATGAGTTTTGTTGATTTTGCTTGATTTGATTACAATTGCTTGTATTTTGCTTTGAATTGTTCATATAATTGTTACAGATTGCTCTAATTGATCCTATCAATTGGTATCAGAGCTCTCGGTTGAGTGTTTTTGAAGGTTCTGTCAAAGATAGAAACTTCAAAAATCCACTGAAATCTGTAATCAATTGACAATTCAAGTGAAATATTGTGAATCGAAGCTGTGTTTCATCATCAGAAACATGTTTTGAATCACAAATTGCAGTTTATCTCATAAAAATCGAGTGAATTAGTGAAAAACAGTTCGAATAAGTGTTCTTGAGTGTTCGACTTTGAATCTCCAAAATTCATCGAAATTTGTTGATAATTACTGAAATTGAGGTTATAGGATTGATTATCGGTATAATCATGAACTAATTGTGAAATTTCAGCTCAATTCATCAACAATTGAAGGATTTTGAGATTTCTGAGTTCGTTACATTCATAAGAATATGATGAATGTGTCGTATTAGGGATGAAAAACACTTAAATTTGCCTAAGTGTTTGGTCGTTTGAGAACTGTTAGACTTTTCTCAACTGTTTCAGTCGTTTTACCCCTAGCCGTATAACCACTGTGGTGGTTCTACTTGGTTGGACACATCATCACTGAGTGGCCGTATAACAACTGTGTGGACTTATAACCACTGTTGTAGTTTCACTTTGTGGTCGTATAACTACTGTTGGACTTTTCAGCATTGTGTTGGAAATTTTTCTAAGGCAATCCTTAGATTCATCAGCTGTTGGGCATTTCACACTGTTGGACTTATCACCACTGTTGGGCGTTTCACACTGTTGAACGTATCACCACTGTTGGGAGTTTAACCACTGTTTGGACTTATCAGCCTTGTCACTTAGAAATTTTTCATAAAATTTCAAAAATCCAAAAATATTTTTTTAATTCTTTTTCTTAATTCAAAAGCTTAGAAAATGATAAAAATATAAAAATGGTGAAAATAGAAGATTCTGAGAACAGAGTTCCAAAACTTAAAAATAGAGCTGATTTTAAAAACTGGTCTCTTAGACTGAAACATCATTTGAATTCCATAGACACTGATCTGTGAAATCAATTGAAAAGGGACCATACATTCCTGTGACTACTGATGGTCCAGACAGAGGATTTGTGTATACAAAAGATACACAAGAACCATATCCAGAAGATAACCTACATGGAGAAGACTTAAAGAAGGTGAAAAATGATGTTAAAGCCTATTCTCTCATGTGTAAAGGGCTAACTTTGGAAGTATTATCCAGACTTGAAAACTACCAAACTGGATATACAATGTATAAAGCTTTGAAGATCATATGTGAAGGAGGGAAAGAAATTCAAGATCTGAAAAAGCAAAAACTGAAAAGGCAATTAGAACTATTTGAGCACATCTCAGGAGAAACAATAAAGCAAATGATGAATAGGTTTGTGCAATTAATCACAGAAATGTCTAATTTGGGAATCAAGAATGATCTTGAGGACCTAAACAACAGACTCCTAAATGCACTACCATCTTCTTGGAAACAAACTGTCACTTTACTGAAACATACTGAGAAGTTTCCAATGGATCTTGACCTTCTCATTGCTAAAATTGAATCTGTAGAGATTGATGAGAGTTCAAGAAACAATGATAGACATGCATCAACAACTCAGTATAAGTATGTTGCTTCACCAGCAAATACTGTAGAGAATGCATTTCTGGCTAAAGACCAATCAACTCCTGAAGATGAAGGTGATCTGTTTGTGGGAGCAGGATTCTTCACCAGTACACCTGCTTACTCCACTCAACCACAACCACAGTCTTCACCTAAAGCTCAAATGCCTAAACCTTCAACTGAGATGCCATCCTCCTCAAACTCTCCCAATACAAGTAAAGTGAAAGATGTGATCAACATTCTTTTACAAGATGAAGAGTCAAAAACTGCTTTCACTGCTTTCATGGGAAGCTTTCAAGCTTATCAAGGCAGTCATCTGACTCAAATGGAGCTAGTTTTACAAGATTTGTTTGAAATGGATCCAGATGATGTAGAAGAAATGGATCTTAACTGGCAGATGGTCATGATAGCTTACAGAACTCAAAAGCATTCTTACACTAACAGAAATTACAAACCCAGTGCAAACAAAACTGTTGGGTTTGATAAATCAAAATCAAGATGCTTTAACTGTAACAGCTATGGTCATTTTTCAAGAGAATGTAAAGCTCCAAGAAACCAAGGAGGAAATACTCAAGGCAACTCAAATGGTCAAAAATATCAGCAACATGCAAACAAGACTTTTCAGAAGCCATATCAAAGTCTACCAATGCCAGAACCCAAAGAAGAGAAGAACAATGAGGAAACTAAGAAGGCACTTGTTGTAAACATCAAAGATGGTTATGACTGGAGTGCATATGCAGAGCAATTTACGGCTGATCTCACTGCTAATCTGGCACTAGTTGCTGAAGTTGATGATGAAGACTGGTCTGAAGTTAAAGATCCTAAATATGATGAATCAGATCAAGAAGAAGAGTATGATTGGAGCGACAAATCAGACCCAAAAGATACTACTGAAGAAGTTGCTCTTATGGCTCAATCAGAACAACCAAAGGTTGTTAACTCTTCTGATACTGAATCTTCAAACTCATATCCTGAAATACCAGTAGACGTGAGAGAGAAAATGTGCACAAAAGCATGTTTTGAACTAGTTGAACACTACAGAACATATTCATTCAAAATATGTGACAAGCTCAAACAAGAAGAATCAAGGTACAATAAACTAAAATCAGATCACAAAATTGCTGATGAAAAGATAATGTCTCTTCATGCTTCATGGAAAAAACTATTAAAGAACTTGAACTTGCAAAGAAACAACTTGAAGAGATGAACAAAACACTTGAACAAGAAAAATTGGCACATGCAGCAACTCAAATTGATTTAGCCAAAGTTAAAAGCTCAAAGAAAATTGTTGAGCAACTGGTGAATGGAAGAAATGACAAAGATAAAACAGGACTAGGATTCACACATGAACCTATGCCTGAATCAATGTCAAAAACATTACCAGAGAATTTCAATACACATGATCATTCACCGGAAAACAAAGCTAAACTGAAAGAATTTCAAGATCAAAAGAACTTTAAAAAGAAAAATGTTGAAGTTTATGAAGAAACTGACTTAGACAAGATCAAAAATGGTCATCCAATCAAAGTCAAGTCGTATGAACCTCAACAAAAGCAAAAGAAGCTGTTTGTACCAAAAGGTGAAACTGTTATTGAACAAAGTGAACAAATGAGTGAAAAATCTACTGAATTCATTAACAAACTTAAAGGAAAATGTGAAGAAGCTAAAACAGATAATAATATTTCTGATGATTCAAGTTCAAATGAACTAACTGAAGTACAAGAGTGTCAAAAGGAATCTTCTCAAGATTCAACTAAACTTCAAAGCAAGAAAACTTCATCAAGATTGAGAAATCAAAGACGAAGAAAAGCTGCAAAAGCAAAGAAAACTGAATCAATTAACAGTCACAGAACAATACTCAAATTAAACCTGTGATGTTTGTGTCTGCAGGAACTTTTGACTTGAACACAAACACAAAAATGACACCTACACCTAAGATCAAATCTAACTCTGATCTGAGAACAAGTTCAGATCATAAGACTTCCGCTGTGTATAAAAGATTTGAATCAAAGGAGTCAAAGAATTTTGTTCAAGTTCAAAAGAAAAAACCTAAAGATCAAAAGACCAAATTCACACCAATTAAACAACAAATTAAATTGCCTAACCCAAAATTTAAACAAGAATCAAATGTTGCTTCAACATCAAGGGTTAATAAAATGTTGTTTAAATATTCTGAAAAGTATTGTGATATCTGTGACATGTACAATCATGACATTTCAGAATGTTACTTTAACAAGTATTGCTACATATGTGATATGACAAATCACACAACAGCTGAGTGTTATTTTAACAAATATTGTGCTTTGTGTGATGAAAGAAATCACAATACCAATGATTGTTACTTCAGGAAGAACTCTTCAAGGAAGGAATTCAATAATCAAGGCTTTGTAAATCCACAATTTATAAGAAATCAAAATATTGGATTTAAATTTTCACAACAACAATCTACCTTGGGTTTGAGATCTTTCAGAAGAAACAATTCTGATTATGATAATAATCATTTTGTCAAATCACAGCAATACAATCAAAAAAAGTTTATTCCTCGATCTGTGAGAATAAACCAAGGAACATTCTCAAATGATTCATACAAGAGTTCAAGATTTCTTGATAATGCTTTGAAATCAAAATCACAAAGAGATAATCAGTTGGTTTCTCAAAAAGGATTTGAACATGTTAAAATTCAAAAGAAACCAGATGTCAACAAACTTCATTTCAAACAATTTACAATTGTTGACAAGTTTGGCAAGCCCAAGACCATCTCAGCTTGGGTTACTAACTCACCTTAAATGTTTGTGACTGCAGGTACGCCCGCGAAGACCAATCAACTCATGGTATGTTGACGGTGGGTGTAGCCGGCATATGACAGGCAATCAAGCCTTGTTGCAAGACTTTAAGTTAAAGGATGGTACTCATGTTGCGTTTGGAGGTGATGCAGGTGGAAAGATAACAGGAGAGGGAACAGTGTCCAATGGGATTATCAGTTTTGATAAAGTCAACTTTTGCTCACAGTTGAACTTTAATCTTCTAAGTGTATCCCAAATTTGTGACAAATCTTATACTGTTCTTTTGATGAATCTCACTGTTATGTCTTGAAACCAGGTTTTCAGATTAGCAATGACTGGGTGATAGTTAAAGCTGCTCGAGACAGAGATGTATACAAACTGGATATGTCTCAAGTGGATCCTGCAACTGAAACTACTTGCCTGATTGCTAAAGCTTCAAATGATGAAAGCTAGCTTTGGCATAGACGCCTTGGTCATTCCAACTTCAAAAACATGAACAAGCTTGTAGCAGGAAATCATGTTATTGGACTTCCTTCCAAGAAGTTTTCAACAACTGATCATTGCTCAGCATTTCTGAAGGGAAAACAACATAGGGCGTATTATAAGTCCAAACTGATAAACTCAAACACCAAACCACTCTAGATGTTACATATGGACCTTTTTGGACCAACTAATGTTAGGAGTATTGGTCGAAAATCATATTGTTTAGTCATCATAGATGATTATACAAGATTTTCATGGGTTTTCTTTCTTCAAGCTAAATCTGAAACTGCAGATCTTCTAAAAGAATTCATTAATAAAGTTGAAAATCAACTTGAACAAAAAGTAAAGATAATAAGAAGTGATAATGGAACTGAATTTAAAAATGCTAACATTGATTTGTTTTGTGCAGAAAAAGGGATAGTTCATCAGTTCAGTGCTCCCAGAACTCCACAACAAAATGGAGTTGCTGAAAGGAAAAACCGAACTCTGATTGAAGCTGCCCGGTCTATGTTAGCTGATGCTAAAATTCCAATCACTTTCTGGGACGAAGCGATATCAACAACCTGTTTTGTTCAGAATAGAATCTTGTTAAAGATAAAAAGAAAACTCCATATGAGTTAATGTTTGACAGGAAACCAAACATAAACTTTTTAAAATCATTTGGCTGTCCAATTATGATTTTAAACTCAAGTGATCATTTAGGAAAATTTGAAGAAAAAGCTGATCATGGATTTTTCGTTGGATATTCATCAGTTTCCAAAGCCTATCGAGTTTATAACTCTAGGACAAATACTATTAATGAAACATTCAACATTAAATTTCTGGAAAATTCTTTTCCATCAGTTTCAAATGGTCCTGCATGGTTATTTGATATAGATTCTTTGTCAAACTCATTTCAATCTCACTTGTTTAATCAATCTGATGATTTTTCAGGTAAGAAGAACTCAAGAGGAGATCTTGGATCTTTCAGTGATGATTCAGATTCTGATGATTCAGATGATTCTCACCCAGATTATCCATTTTTTTCATTTGTCAAGGATTCAATAATCCAATTTAATGACAATGTTCATGATTCTTCAGCATCAGATCATTCAGTTTCAGCTGATCAAGAAGCATCACATTCTTTTCCTAATGATGGTACAGAAATTGGACATCCTGAGTCTGGCACATCTTCCATCTCTGGAGATGCAATTGATCATAGTAACTTTGATTACTTTATCAATTCACCAACTCAAGTTCCAAATTTCAATCCACATTCTTCTACCTTATTGCAACAGCTCTCTAACTTAAACCAAACCAATCTTAATGTTAATGTTCAAGGAAATGAGATTCCGATATCTCGTATCCACAGGAACCATCCAACATCAAAGATTATTGGTCCTCTGAATGAAAGAACTACTAGGAGTAAATCTGAACATGCAAATGTTTGTTTATACTCTTGTTTCCTTTCTCAGATTGTTCCTAAAAATGTCACCGAGGCATTACAGGACAATGGTTGGATTGAAGCTATGCAAGAAGAACTTCTTCAATTTCAAAAACAAGAAGTGTGGAAGTTAGTGGAATTACCTGAAGGAGAAAATGCCATAGGCACAAAATGGTTGTTCAGAAATAAAACTGATGATCGTGGCATTGTAATAAGAAATAAAGCAAGACTTGTTGCACAAGGATACACACAGGAAGAAGGAATTGACTATGATGAAGTATTTGCTCCAGTTGCAAGACTCGAATCTATTCGTGTTTTCCTGGCTTATGCATCATTCATGAAATTCAAGGTGTATCAAATGGACGTCAAAGGTGCATTCTTGTATGGTCCAATCACTGATGATGTGTATGTGAAGCAACCTCCGGGCTTTGAGGATGCAGAATTTCCACATCGAGTGTATAAGCTTAGCAAAGCTTTATATGGCCTACATCAAGCTCCTAGAATTTGGTATGAGACATTATCTCAACACTTGATTCAACATGGATACACAAGAGGAAAAATCGATCCTACTTTATTCATAAAGAAGGATAATGATGATCTCTTATGTGTGCAAGTGTATGTAGATGATATCATATTTGGTTCTACCAGTCCAACTCTGTGCAATGAATTTGAAGAAATCATGAAATCTCGTTTCCAAATGAGTTCTATGGGAGAAATCAATTTCTTTCTTGGATTGCAAGTTCAACAATCTGCAGATGGTATTTTTATCAATCAGGAGAAATTTGTTGATAAACTTTTGAAGAAATTCAAACTGCATGATTGTCAGTCCATAAGAACTCCAGCTGACGTAAACACCAAGATTGAGCCTGATCCTAAAGGAAAATCAGTAGACCAAACATTATACAGATCTATGATTGGTTCTTTGATGTATCTTACTGCATCAAGACCAGACATCATGTATGCTGTATGTGTTTGTGCTAGGTATCAATCAGACCCGAAAGAATCTCACTTAATTGCTGTCAAAAGAATATTCAGGTATCTCAAAGGTAAACCAGCTTTAGGGCTTTGGTATCCTTACGAGGGAAATTTTGAGTTACATGGATACACAGATAGTGATTATGGTGGATGTTGTCAAGACAGAAAATCTACAACGGGTGGTTGTCAGTTTCTTGGACCCAGATTAGTTTCATGGCAATGTAAGAAACAAACAAATGTTTCTGTCTCAACTGCAAAAGCTGAGTACATAGTTGCATCAGCAGGATGTTCTTAAATCCTTTGGTTGCAAAACCAACTGCTAGATTCTGGGTTCAATTTTCTTAAAACACCCATTTACATTGATAACACTACTGCTATGTTCATTACAGCTAATCCAGTTCAACACTCAATAACAAAACATATCGAAATTTGATATCATTTTTAAGAGATAATTCTGAAAAAGGTTTAATCATTTTGATTCAAATAGCAACTGAAAAACAGTTGGCAGACCTATTTACTAAAGCTTTTCTACCAGGAAGGTTTGAGTATTTAATGGAGTCAATTGGCCTTATTAACCATGTGTAAACCTGGTTACAAATTTGAATCTTTTCATGATCAAATACTTTCCTAAATCTGATATTTTCATAAGGGTAACTTTTCATAGTTATTTGCCTGATTGTTTGTGTGTGTGTGCTTTCTTTTATAGAAAAACAAATACAAAATTAGAAAACTCAAAACTCAAATAGAAAATTATAAATCAAAAATCCAAAAATAGAGTGCTTTTCATTTTTCATTTATTATTTTAGGAATGAATCTGTGTTTGCCTTATGTGAGAAATGATAGTACATTAGTAAGATCAGTTGCATACTTCACTCTCGAATAAAGTATGACATGATCAGGATTTGATGTGTAGACACTATCATGCTAGTATACTGAACAAGTAAATTCTTGTGATTACCCACATCCTTATACTTGTTTGTGTATTCATCTAAGTATTTTTGAGTGTATTAGCTTATCAGATTGACTGCTTGTTAAGCTACTCCTGCTCACACCTAATGGTAATGTGACTAATCATGAGATCTGTTACAAGCATCATTTACTTCTCTGTTATGAGACATCATAGACCTGAAGTGCTGAGATATCCTCTGTTGTAAGTCATTACAGACCTGGATATTCTCCTTTGATGCAAAAGATGCCAATGTGCACAACCCATTCAAAAGGATGGTTAGAGTTGATCAAATGGTTATCCATGATCATTCTTTGTTCAATTCAGTAACATGAACTCTGATTATGCATATTTGTTAGGTAATAAGTTGAGAATATGTGCTTTCTTGCATGTCATGATGATGGTTGATCCTCTAAGTCTTGGTATGCGTCACATCTTGTCATACCCTTCTACCATACTCATCCAAGAATTGAAAAAGTAAGTGAGCTGATAGTTTGTGTCAAAAACACTCATTTGCTGTCCTTAGATCTTGTGTCTCCTTTGCTGTGATATCACTGACCTGGAACACACTTGATCAGGATTTAATCATTGTCTATGACTATCCACATAATTTTTATTTTAATGTTCTGATCTTATCTAATATGATCTCACTGCAATCTATGATTCTATTGTAAATATTAGATTTTCATTCTGCTTTCATTTTGATTTTATGCTTGTTTTCTTGTGTACAGGCAATATAACATTGTTAAGTGTGATATTCTTATGATCTATTGGTAAACTTCTAAGTTTTGAAAAACTTAAAAGTTTAGGGGGAGTAATAAACCAATAAGAATATTCTCAGAAAATCAAAATGATCATGTTAAATTAAAAGGATGATGCTTTAATTTCAAAGCATGTATGTGTTTATCTATGATAAAATGAGCTCATAATTTTTAGCAAGTGGAAAAGCTTCTTTGAAAAGTTGAAAACAAGAAAAATTTTGAAATATTTGGTTTGTTCATTTTGAATCTAAAATGAAGGGTCAAAATGTAAACAGTTAAACTTTGAGGGTTAAAAATGTAAATTTGAAATTTTGAGGGTCAAAATGTAAAAAGTTAAATTTTGAGGGTCAAAATTGTATTTGAGGGAAAAGTAAAAGAAAAATATGCAATATTGTTTGAATATTAGTATGAAATATTACTAATGTGTTTGAACAGTGTGCAGGTGGAATATTTGAAAAATCCAAGTGCAAAAATGCATGAACAGTTATTATGTGTCCAAACAGTTGTTGTATGTCTAAACAGTTGTTATATGTCTGATTAGTTGGTGTATGGACATTTCAGATTCATTATGCTACTGAGACAGTGCTTATAAGTCTGAATATTTCTCATACGGCTAACCTCATGTGTCTAACAGTGCTAATACGACTGGACTCATAAGCCTGTAATAGTGCTCATATGTCCTAACACTTAGTAAAATTTGTGATCTAATGAGTCTGCACAGTTCTTAAATGACCAACAGTGCTCATACGTCTACAAATTTTTTACTTAGTATAAAAAGGATACTTGTGATATTTCATTTCATTCTCATTTCAAAAACCCTCATAAAACCCTCTGACCACTCGAATTCTCGAACTTTCTTCGACCAAAAACCCTTATTCTTCGATTGAATCTATTTCGAACATAAATACCAGATTGTTGTAGTTTATTCGTGATTGTGAATGTAAGTGAATGAATCATATTCAACTAATTTCATGTTTAAATGGAAATTGTTGATGGTCGTTCGAACACTGTACGGTCGTTTAACCCTAAACACTTAAAAAAAAATTTTAGATTAAACTTTCAAATCGAACAAATGTGCGAAATTGATGATTGAATCGTGTTTGTCTGATGATTTCGATCATGATATTAGGTTAAACTTGTTTTAATCTGACATTTGATTGAATACCCTGTTGATGTTCATCGATGAACAGTATTGGTAGAGGATGAACCCGATGAAGAAGATGAACAGATTCATGAATTTTTTTTAATAAAAAAATTGAAAAATAAATTTTAAATTGATAAAAATCATCATTTCAGGAACTTAAGAATTTTAATAAAATGATATGAGATAAAATAAACAAATGTGTTAAATTTTTAAATGAAAATCAATTTTCTAAATTCATCTTTTATTAAAATTAAGTGTTTTCTCTTAAAATTAAAATTTCAAGTTGATTTCAATATTCAAATGTTTTTTTAACACACTAGTTTATAATATCTTAAATCATTATAGTTCTATACTCACATTAAAATCATTTGCCTCAAAATACACAGATTGTCTAATATTTTTGATTTTAAATTTTGCAGATGGCTCAGTTAAAGTTTGTGCCAAAGCATAACATTGCTGCATTGCTTGATGAAGAAGCACAAGATGCTTTGTCTTATGAAGAAATGATCAAATTTCTTCTAAGAACAAAATATGTGTGTGCAATGTGTTACCAAACTGTGATCTATGACAGACTCATTAGACAGTTTTGGAATACTGCAAGGGTTGAAGTAGATGATGGAAGAAAAGTTCTTAGAGGATTTGTGACCAGAGACAGAATGATAGAAGTTTCTGAAGATTCCATCAGAAATGCTCTGAGATTAGGAGAAAATGATCCTGAAGATCTCTGTGAATTTTCTTTTAATGAATGCAGAGAAACTTTCATGGCTATGGGTCATCCAGATCAGTTTCCTAAGAAACAATTTTTTAGAGCAAGGGTATACAATCACTGGAAGCTTCTTTGTTACATCTTCCAACATTGTTTGTCCAAGAGAAGTGCTGGATGGAACTCATTTCCAGTAGACATAGCTTCTCCTATTGTTGCCTTAGCTACTAACAGAAGGTTTAATATGGCAAGGTGGATACTCAATGGTTTTGCTTTCAACTTAGAAAAAAGGAACAAGACATAAATACTTGATGTATCCAAGGTTTCTCCAAATGATCATAAATGAGGAATATCCAGACATCCATGTTTATGGTGTAGGTGGAGATAGGATGGAATTGGAAAACATGTCTGAAATGACATATAAGAAGTTAACAATGATAACAGGTGCACAGAATGTTCCTATGTTTGACTACATGTTAAATGTAGCAAATGATGAAGTTGACATTACTGTAGAGCATTATCATTTGTTAGAGGGTGAACCGATTGATCCAGCTGATCTGATAGATGAGTTTCCTATAGAAGAAGATGATCAAGATGAGGAAGGTGATCAAGATGATGCTGATAATGATGATAATGATACTAATGATGATGATAATGCTGATGATGATGATGATGGTAATGTAGCTGAGACACACCAAGGTATAAGTCATGAATCACAAATGTCAAAACAAGCTTCTGAAGCTCAACATGAAGAAGAAGAAACTGTTGGTGATGAAGGCAATGATGAAAGTGATCATGAAACAGCTGATGTTTCAGATGATTTAGTTATTGATGAAGCTGATAATGAAGATGTACATGAAGAGGAACAGACTCACATTGAGACTGAACAAGAGATGAATGTAGATAATCAAATTTTTGATTATGAGTTCATTGATTCATTTCAAATTGATCAAAATATACCAGTTTCTACAACTCATGTGGCAGTTCAAACTGATGTGATTGTAGATGTTGATGAACTAGTAAGGCTAAAAGATGAAAATGAAGCAAAAGATAAGGAGATTGCTGATCTAAAGGCTGAGATTGATATGATAAAGAAAGAAAATGAGAAATTGAAAGAAGAAAGTCTTAGCAATGATGAAAAGATTGTGGCTTATGCTAAAGACAAAGAAGATGTGATTAAAAATTTTGAGGTGATGATAAAAGATTATGACCTTCTTGAAGAGAAATTAAGAAATTGACTGAAGAAAATGAAAGTTTGAAAGAAAACTTGAAGTTAAAAGAATCTGAAAAACCCAATTCTCCTGAATTAGTGATTATTTCAGAAAATATTCCAATTGATGTTAAGAAGGTATCTGCAATGGAGAAAGGGAAGAGAAAATAGATGAAATAGATGTAGAAGTTGTACCTAAATCATCTTCAAAGGTTTAGAGAACTGAAGAGTCACTTGAAGAAGAAATTCAAGAAAGCCAAGAACCAGGTATTCAAGATAAAATTAGTGCTTTGGAAGACTTGGAAGATGAATTTGATGATGATTGGTATAATGAGGTTCTCGATGATGAAGATATGGATGAAGAATTTGAAAATCCTCCTTTGGAACATGATCAAGGAGTTGATGATATTCCAACAGATTTGAAGAAAGGTATAATTATCTTGTAAAGATGAAATATAACAGAGTATTTTTAGATGGGTTAACAGTTTCTCAGATAAACGATGAATATGAGAAATGTATAGCTGCAGAATCCATTGCTCCAATAGATCCAAATGAAATAGTGATTGAACATGGAGAGTGGAACAGAGAAAAAGAAAGTATTAATGTTGATGAACTTTCAAGTTCTGAGATGCACCATCCAGATCCAGAAGACATGAGTGTGTTTGCTTTACGATCATAGTTGCAAGCAAGGAGTTATCCTTGGAGAAAATTAAAAAGACTTCAATCTGTATCTTTGAGAAATATGGTTAAAAGTTTCCAAGAAACGGAGAAAAAACTAAAAAGATGATCATATTGGATACTGACAATCCGCAATACTTGGAAATTACAAAAAGAACAAAAGTGTTGAAGCCTCAGGAGATCAAACAAATGGCAATGAAATCATCTGCTCATGAAAGGAGAAAAGAATTAATGAAAATGTTTCCAGAATCGGAAAAGCAAGCTTATAAGGCTTCTGAGGAACAAATTCAAATTTTGTATAAATCAAGGTCAACAGGTGATTTGGTAAGGAATGTGCTACAAAAAGGTCAATCAGTTGCTGAATTGTTGAATGCAATGATTGCACCTGACTTCACAAATCAAGTAAAAATCATAGCATGGAAGTATGATGAAGTGTTTGATGCATTTCTAATTAAAAGAGTGAATGCAATATGTGATGTTTATCATTTTTATGCTAGCATCATAAAACTTCCAGTGCAAGATCTTAAAGAGTTGAATAGATTGATGTTGATTAATCATTCAAATGCAAAAAGAGGACAAATGATGGTAGATTTGTTGAGAACAGGGTTGACCAGATCAAGCAATTTTTGAAAACAAGATGTGAACAGGAAGATAAAGTATACTTTATGTCAATGAAGAAGAAAAGAAGTAAGACAGTTAATCAATCAGATGAAGATCACTTTATGATTGAATTTTATGACAAGTATGTAGAAAAAGTGACAACTCCTGGCTTAAAGATGATTGACGGAAATCCAAAGTCAAAACCAATTCAAAGATGGTTTTACAATTCAGAAACTTTTGAGCTTAAACTTGTGAGAAACTTAGAAGATTGGAATGAAGATATGATAACTTTGTTTGGAGCTTTTGAACTGAGGTTACTACACCCAAGTTACATTTCATTTCTATCTGTACAGAAGTTTGACAAGTTATCAAATGAGACAGCAGAACAAGATAAGAAGTACTTTGTGTCAATTATCAATGTTATGAGTGCTGCCATGGAGAGAATTGCATTAAGAAAAGCTTTGGCGTATGCAAACATTGTGAAGAAAGATATTCCAGATATTGAGTTTATGAGAATATCAAGGAAAGGTGTGCTTGAATTGTATACAAAAGACTGCGGAATTCCAATTGAGCTATATGCTAATGTTGATATAGCATGTTTGTCAAAGAACACGTTGGAAAGAATGAAGCAGTTAGATATAAAAGCCAATGAATCAAAACCAGAGCAAGCTGTTCTAGCAAAGAAATTCAAGTCAGCAATAGAGAATGCATTGAAAGAAACAGAGATTTATAAGAAGAAACCGATGTTCACTATTAAAGAAGAACCTGAAGAATTATTTGAAGATTGAAGATAAAAGAAGAAAAGAAAGGATGGAGCTGAACTGAAGACTGAAGACTATGTAAATCTTAGGGGGAGTATTGTTAGGTCCCTTAGAAGATTAACATTTAGTCTTTAGTGTCTAGTTTTGTATTTTATACTAGTATAGGGACTAGTTTTGTAAATTTTAGTTCCTTAGGTTCTAGTATAAATAGCATAGACGTAGTATAGATTGAAGGTTTTTTGTATGTTTTTATGAGAACTGCTCTCTATCTTTTGTAATCGTCTTTTGCTATCAATGAAATATGAATTTTTTTGATTTTGCTTGATTTGATTACAATTGCTTGTATTTTGCTTTGAATTGTTCATATAATTGTTACAGATTGCTCTAATTGATCCTATCAGACCATAAGTAACAGTTTAAAGTTTTGAAAACCATACGGTTTAGATTCCCAATATCTTTGGGTATATTAAGATCCATGTTCACGTTGTTCATGGTATGAAGATAGTTACATGAAACGCTCAACGTGTAACGGTGTTTAAACGTAGGAGTTGAAAGGTAAGACGAGTTCAATATCACAGGAACATTATGTATGATAAGAATAAGAAGAAACCAGTTCAAGGAATCAAAGATTTTTAAGATACAAAGAGGATGGTTCCATTTGGTAACGCATTACCATTTGGAACCGTTGACACGTCAAGGTAAATTGACCCACTTGCCTTAGAGACTTGTGTATGTTGACCATAGTTTATATCTCATCCCAGAAATACCCAGGTAAGCATAACTAGTCTCGCAATGAGATTTATACGATATGCTTGCCTTAGCTCGAAGGCCTTTTGTCAGGAAATCCAGAATACAGGTGTCTATGTGTCACACAAATTTCTTTGGTTTATGAAATCAAAACCTTGATGAGTTTTTCATAGATTAGACATAGAGTCTAAGAAATTGAACCCACGACGATAGGTGTAGATTCCACATGTCGTTGAGAATGGGTTTAGGAAGTTCATTTGTCGGGAAGAGTCGAAGAGTCAAAGTTAAGTTTAGGGAGACAAGTAACTAAGTTTTAAACATTAAAAAGGCAATCCTATACCAAGGCATCAAGTTGCACATAAGACATAGCATTATGTAGCATGCAAACAATATGTAAGCACAAAAGTATAAGGATCTTTCTATGAGGTTCATGCATCTACAGTCTAGGTCACCATTTCTAATAACCTAAATCCCTATAGTTATGGGCTCTGATACCAATCTGTCACACCCCAACCTTGACGGCGGAAACGTCGAGAGGTGAGGGTTACGATTGTTCACAGCCACATAACGCTATTATTAATTCCAAATATATTAATCAAGATTCAATTGTAACAATACAAGTAAAAGGCTCAAACAAAGATACATCATGAATACAAGGTTAAAAGTAACAAGATCATTGTTTATTTCTCTTAGTCTAGTCCTAAGTGAGATAAGCTTCAAAGAGTAGAACGCATACTTGGGTTATTCCTGAAACATGTTAAAAATAAAAGGTCAACATAAAAATATTGGTGAGCATTCCATAGTTTTTAATACATAGAATATATAAAAGATGGCAATTCAAGTTGTAAGTTAGTGAATAAAGTGATTAGGGATGTTATGAACATTGCAACAATCAAACCTCGACAAAGTTTTCAAGTCTCAAACATTAAAAGTATATACGATTAGCTAAGTGTACTTGGATTAACCAAGCAGGCTTGTCTGGCCCATAGATCTATGACTTCGCTAGGCTAGCAATAGTTAATGATTGTACATATAACGCCATAACATGGTAACCACAAAAGTTTAACTAACCACAACTTTACATGATAAATTACCATAAAGTTTACAAGTCTCAAACAAGTTTACAAGTGCAATAATATAAGTTAACATGTTTCACCCCAAAGTGTGAAAATAAGAAAAAGGGGTATGGAAATACTCACATGATGTTTAATTGTATAAATGAAGGTTAAAAGATTAACAAGCAACTCTTCAACGTAGTCCTTCACAAGATACCTAAATATATATTGATATTTACAAGTTTTAAGTTAATAATAATGTTAAAGTTCTAACGAGAACTAGGGTTTCAATGGAATTGTGGGGTTTTTGACAAGTAAATAAATTTATATAATGAAATTATTTATATTTTGATCCAATGAAAATAATTATACCATTTACGAAATTTAATATAGAAAAGCAATTAGATATTCATACTAATTGATAAGGTTTAAATATAAAGTGTAAATAAATTTTTATAATCTTTTAAAATAGATTTGATTAAAAAATAACAACGTATTGTGCAATAATAATTTATTAATTTAAACTATTGTTTAAAGTTTATTTTATAAGAAATAACCTAAAATGACCTTTGTTATAATGTTTAATTAAAAGATATTTAATTATTCAAATTTTGAAAAAATTACGGAAAATTATTTAGTGTCTTTAAAAATATTTAAAGTTTATAAAAACTATTTTTATATTTTTCTAAATTTTTCTATAATTATTTTAAGTCTGAAAAAGCCATTTAAAAAAATATAAGGGTGCCCGGGTTCGAACCCGGGACCGCTAAGTTTACAAACGTGTATGGAACCGGTGAACCAAGGCCTCAGCCGTGGTATAAGCCGGTTCCCATTGTTTTTAAATCCAACATAACAAAGAATCCCCAATTTTCCCAACTCATAAACCCTAGAAATCGATTAATCCAAAATTGAATCCCAAATCGACAATGTTAACAAAATTAATCTTGGGGCTTTTGATCCCCAATTAAAAAAGAGTGTGATGGTGCGTTCAATTACCCGCATATCGTTTGAAATCAATGATTCATGTCGAACAACAGTCGCGACGAGGTGGTGTTGGGTTTGTGATACAAATGAGGACCATAATCAAATCCGTTGTACAGGAAGCTTCCAACTACTTCGATGAACAAAAGCCCTATGATAATTTCAAGATCCGAGGTCTGAATAGTGGTGTTCGAGTGAGGTGTGGGTCGCGACTTCAGAGTGGATCAAATGAGAGGTTTTTGTGTGTTACAGACGCAATTGCAAGTTGTATTCGATTACTGGCAATCATATTATTGTTTATTCTAGTTTAATTGGATTGTAATTAGGATTAAATGCTCAAACGACTTTAAAGTTAAAGACGAACTTCGGTTTCATGTTTGAATGCTCTTAACATCACTTAAAATCGAATTAAAACATGGTAGTAGGTTCGATTCAAGGTCGAGAAGTGCTTAATTGCATTTAATTTGATGTTTGGTTGTGGTTTGGTGGTCGCCGGAGGCTTGGACGGAGTTTGGCCGAAGGGTGCTCGACGGGAAGAAGGTGGGCGGTTTGGGTAGTTTTAAATAAATTACACAAACAGTCCCTGAGGTTTTTAAAAGTTGTCACTTGAAACTTAAAGTTTAGTTTTAGTATTAATTAAATTACAATTTAGTCCCTGAGTTTTAATGTTTTATTATTTTATGCACAGACTTTCCTTTTTAATTTATAAAAATGACATAAAACCCACTTAACTTAATTTATCATAAAGTTGTAATGTTTTTAATAATTTACTATTATTATTATTATTATTATTATTATTATTATTATTATTATTATTATTACTACTACTTTATGCTAAGTTTTATAAAAATAAACGAACGTTGTAAACATTAATATTATTATTATTAACATTATTATTGTCATTATCATTAGTATTATTAATATTGTTATTATAATAATAATAATAATGATAATAATAATAACAATAATAATAGTAATAATAATAATAATAATAATAATTTTATTTAAGATTATTATTATCTTAAATTTTATAATAATGTGTAAACATTATAATACTTATAATGTTATCATCATTTATTAAATTAATTTGTTATCCACCAAATTAATTATCAAGCATATTAATTCCACAAAGTTTCAAAATTGACATAAAAGGTCCTTTTAGAATTTAATAAAGTTAACTTTCAAGTTAACAAAATTATAAGAAGTCACACCCTTTCCTGAAGGTCTTTACAAAGAAATCTCCCTCATAGCCCATCTGCTCAAAGGAATAGTTAACAGTTTCCTTTGGGAAAGACAGTTTACCTTCTTCATCATCCAGCTGAAGATGGGTGTTGATGATGGCTGGAGTGATAAAGACTGTCCTCCCTTGCACTATGGCAGACAGTGCCTTCTCCCCATCCATGATAACCTCTTGACATGTCCTCCAAAAGTCAAGCAGATGATCCTCATAAAGAGTAGGATCAATGGTGAGGGAGGTGTAGTAGTTGGATAGAGCCAGAAAATGACAAACCTCTGAGAAACTATCATCTTTCTCAGAGTGCAACAAAGCAACCTGATTGTCTTGCCTATAGAGTTGCATGGAGAATTCAGGGTTGTTTCTGTTTTGAATGTTGGCCGTTTAGAAAAACTTAAGGGTGAAGAAAGGTGAAGAATAGATGCGGTTTGAGAGAGATTAGGTTTGAGGTATGGTGTGAATTTGGAGCAGATAGAAGAAAGAGGGGTAACCGTTGGGTATTTGTATGAATTGGATTTGAGACAAAGTAAATGAAAGAAGATAAACTTTGAAATCCGTGTGTCGGTCCCACCTCTGAAAAGCAGTTTTCTTTTGCCCAAAAAATAGTTTTCTTGGAAGTCAAGAAATCTTCCGAAGGTTATTTAACTTCGGAAGTTTTGACTAAAAAGCTTCCGAAGGCAAATTTTGCCTCGGAAGATATTTAAAAAATTTTGAAGAATTTTGCTTCGGAAGCAATTTATACCAATTTCATTCTGAGATGAATAAAAGCTTCCGAAGGCAACTTTAAATCTTTCGAAAGATAAAAAGAGTAAAATTATAAAAAATCTAGGAATATCTTAAAAGGTTTTTCTTCCGAAGAGAAACTGGGGCTTATTAAAGTGATAGAATGGACAGCACAGAACACACATAGTTTTAGAAATACTATGATTAAGTTTTAAGAAAAGCTACTCAAAGTTAATCATCCCAATAGCTGATATAAGACATTTAAATCTCTGTTCCTCAAAAGCCTTTGTGAACAGATCAGCATATTGTTCATCTGTGTGAACTTTGATTAGTTTGATTAATCCCTTTTCAAAATTATCTCTAATCAAATGATACCTGATGTTGATGTGCTTAGTTCTTGAGTGCTGCACAGGATTCTCTGTGATTGAGATAGCACTGTTGTTGTCTATGTGAATGGGAGTCTCTTTGAAGTTGAATCCATAGTCTACCATCTGATTTTGAATCCAAAGCACTTGAGCACAATAGCTTGCAGCAGCAATGTATTCAGCCTTAGCAGTTGATGTAGACACACAGGATTGTTTCTTGCATTGCCAAGAGACTATCCTTCCACCAAGAAATTAACATCCCCCTGATATAGACTTTGTAGTCATATTGCATCCACCATAATCACTATCTGTATATGCATATAGATTGAAGTCAGAGTTTTTTGGATACCAAAGGCCAAGAGAAGGAGCTCCCTTAAGGTATCTTAAAATTCTTTTGACAGTGATTAGGTGTGACATCTTAGGGTTGGCCTGATATCTTGCACATATGCAAGTAGGAAACATAATATCTGGCCTGCTAGCTGTAAGATACATAAGAGACCCAATCATAGCCCTGTAGAGATGTTCATCAACACACTCCCCCTCAAGATCAGGTCCAAGGGAGTGGTTTCTAGCTATGGGTGTCTTAGCAACCTTACATTCAGTCATGTTGAATCTTTTAAGTATGTCTTGCACATACTTTGACTGACTTATGAAGATACCAGTCTTAACTTGCTTCACTTGAATTCCTAGAAAGAAATTGAGTTCCCCCTATGGCACTCATTCAAATCTATCCTTCATCAGCTTCTCAAAGTCTTTGCAGAGCTTTGGATTAGTTGACCCAAAGATGATATCATCCACATATACTTGAACTAGCATTAAGTCATTCCTTGTTCCTTTGATAAAGAGAGTTCCATCAATGGTACCCCTTTTGTAGCCATGCTGACAGAGATACTGAGATAGAGTCTCATACCACTTTCTTGGTGCCTGATGTAGCCCATAGAGAGCTTTGTCAAGCTTGTAGAGATAATCAGGATGACCAGGATCTGCAAAACCAGGTGGTTGTCTGACATACACCTCTTCATCAATCACTTCATAGATAAAAGCACACTTGACATCCAGTTGATAGACCTTGAAGTTCTTGGATGCAGCAAAAGCTATGAATATCCTAACAGCTTCAAGTCTTGCCACAGGAGCAAAGACATCTATGTAGTCAATCCCTTCTTCTTGAGTATACATTTGAACAACTAGTCTAGCCATGATTTTGATGACAAGTCCTCTATCATCCTTCTTGTTCCTGAAAACCCATTTTGTACCTATGGTAGTCTTCCCTTGAGGAAGAGGACATAGGTTCCAAACCTTTTGCCTCTTGAATTGAATCAACTCCTCTTGCATAGCTTCAACCTAACTTCCATCCTTTAGAGCTTCATCAATCTTCTTTGGCTCTATTTGGGACAAGAAACAAGAGTGAAGATAGATGTTGGTATTATGAGACTGTCCTCTTGTTCTTACACCTGTACTAACATCTCCAATGATGTTTGTAGAAGGGTGAGACTTGTCGATCCTTAGTTGAGGGATCACAGCAAGTTGTTTAGACAGATCTAAATTGGAGAAATTCTGATCTAGCAAGGAGGATTCACCCTCTACAGCAGTACACTTATCAAGATTATCTTGATCCAATGAGTGTGTGACATCATTGAGATTTTCTTCAATGGGATGGTTCTCAGCATCAAGAAATTCCTGATCACTATCACCACCACCATGTTCTTTAACATTTGAAGTTCCTACATTTGAGTTTTGTGCCTCAAAACTGGAAGAAGAAGGCAACTCAGATGTATCAGCAGGATTTGTCATTGATGTGCTGGTAGAAGCTTCATTTGCAGGATTATTTACCACTAGAGCTGAAGATATGTAGCTTGAAGGTCTTCTTAGCTCAAATCTAGGATCAGAATCACCTGTAGGCAATATATCTGTGGACCCTGAAACATGCTCACAAGATTTGTTAAAACAGTTGGTAACTAAATCAAGATCAAACAGCCAATCCGGACCAGAACCTTTCATACTGGGAGTGTGTTCATTGAAAGTCATATTGGTTGACTCCTCAACTACTCTAGTTCTGAGATTGTATACTCTATAAGCTTAGCTTGAGAAGAGTATCCAATGAAGTGTCCATCATATTTCTCAGCAAACTTGGCAATATGATCTTTGGTATTCAAGATGGTGCAAGGACATCCAAATGTCCTGAGAAAACCAATAAAAGGTTTCCTCTTATGCCAAAGTTCATAAGGAGTCTTACCATATGTCTTAACTACTAAAACTCTGTTTTGAACATAGCAGGCAGTGTTGACTGCCTCTTTCTAGAAGGTGATGGGCAGTTTAGAGTCAGACAACATAGTTCTTGCAGCTTCAATTAGTGTCCTATTTCTCCTCTCAGCAACACCATTTTGCTCAGGAGTGCTGGGAGCACTATATTGTCTTGTAATACCCTTTTCATCATAAGATGTATCAATTATTTGATTCTTGAAATCAGTTCCTTGAACACATCTTATGGTTTTGACCTTGTGATAACATTGATTCTCAATCTTTAAGATGAAATTCTTTAGAAACCCAGGGGTCCCATCTTTAGTTCTAAGAAAGAAGACCCAAGTGAATCTTGTAAAATCATCTGTGATCACTAAACAATAAGAAGTCCTTCCTAAACACATTACACTGGTGGGGCCAAAGAGATCCATATGTAACAAGTGTAGGGGATTAGTGATGGAGTTTCTTTCCTTAGGCTTGTGAGATACCTTGTGTTGCTTCCCTTTCAGGCATGCAACACAATGATCATCACTTGTAAACTCTCTTTTTGGTATTTCAGTTACCAAATCATTCTTAATTAATTTATTCATGTTATTAAAGTTTATATGGCACATTCTTTTATGCCAAAGGAAAGACTCATCACTATTTGCTTTAGATAGAAAGCATGAAACTTCTCCTGAGGGAGATGTTTCTTGCAAATCCATCTTGTACATGTTCCCTTTCCTAGGGGTTTTGAGTTGGATGTGCTCATGAGAAATGACCACCCCGGGTTTGAGAACAATGCACTCATGCTCAGTAAACAACATGTTATGATTCTGATCACAAAATTGAGATACACTCAAAAGATTGTATCCAAGCTCGTTGACAAAGTTTACCTTTTCAATGCTGAGCTTACCATTTGTGACCTTGCCCCTTCTAGTAATGTAACCACCTGCATCTCCTCCAAAAGTAACTGGTCGTCCATCAATTCTTTCAAACTTTTGGAGTAGTGACCTATTGCCTGTAATGTGCCTGGAACAACCACTGTCAATGATCCACACATTTTTGTTTGTCTTTAGCTGTTCCTGCACAAAGAGATAGCTAGTTACATTTGGAAACCCAAGCCTCATTGGTCTTGGGCTCATTTAAAACAGTTGAAGACAATGTAATAGTAATAGATCCTATGGTTGTGCTTTGAGGATCTTGTGTTGTTGTTAATGAGGAACCTTTAGTCATTTGGCATTTCTTTGACTTCCACACCACCTTTGGAAGTTTGGACTTGACCTTCAATACTTCGGAAGTTCTTGAAACTTTAGAAGTTTTGATGACTGGACCTTCGGAAGAACTTGCCTTTACTGCAGCAAGCTTCAGTACTTCGGAAGCATTCCTTTCTACGGAGACCAATTTTTCTTCCGAAGGTAGTTTTCCACTTGCCTTCTTCTTTATTTTGGAACTTCCGAAGGAAACAGATTTTCCTTCCGAAGCTAAGTTCTTCTTGGAACTCTTGGAAGTCTCTTTGTTCATCATGTGAAGAGTACCTTTAGGATTATATGGACAATCCTTGGCCAAATGAGAAGTACTCTCACACATGACACACTTCAGTTTCTTTTTCCAAGAGTCATCTTCATATAAGAGGACTGACTTTGGTCACATCCCTTCTCCACCTTCACCTTTACAGGAGCTGAGACAGTTCTTTTCGGTTGAGAACTGTTCTTGGAGTTGGATGGTCCAGGCTGTGTAGCAGTAAGATACAACTGATCAGTCTTCTTCTTGTTGCTGAGATGAGTTGCACATGAACCAGAGTTCATGTCATCAGTCTTAACCACTTCAAACCCTGCAGAGATAAAAACTTGCTTCTGCTTAGAGTCAAAGTGGCCTTGATCTCTTGAGCCTTCCTTGATTTTCTTTTGGCTTTCCTGATCAAGTTCTTTCTTCTTGACTTGGTCATCCCAAAAGCTTTACTCTCCTCAGAGGGATGATGACCCTTCTTAGAATGCCCTTCTTCACTCAAACTAGAGTCATTCTTCACCCTCTCCTCTTCATCCTCTTCAGTCAAAGGATCTATGAGGGGAAGCTCATCTTCACAAGTTCCACACCTAGGAGATCTTATAAACAAGATGGTGTGTGGAGGAGCTATCTCACTAGATCCCAGTCCCTACTTATTTTGATAATACACTTTTGCTTGCAAGGATGAGGATATTATGTTCTTGAAGATTTCTTCCTCAAGAACACAGTTTCTGCCTTAGCTTTACTGATCACAAGCTCAGCCTGGCATTCAGTTAACTTAGCTATGAGATCTTTGATCTGAGTCCTGTAATTTGTTAGCTCACGTTTAAGAGTTGAAATGGTTTTCTATAAATCTTCTATTTTGAGTTTATAATCATTTTCAGCTCTTTTAAAATCAGCTTTTAAGATGTTTAAGGACTCAAGGTCAGATCTTAACTCTATGTTATATGACCTGTATCTATTAACTTTAGCAATTCATTCAGAAGAGCAAAGATTTTCCAATACCTTGGTTTCATCATGGTCTGCCATAAGAGCTTGGTTTGGAGATGCATCTTCTATCTAAAAGCTCCAGTCAAAGCCTCCTTCTTCAACAACAACTGCAGCTTGCTGCTTGGGCTTCTCATTCTTATGAGCTTTCTCAGTGTAGTTTGGTCTGGTTTGTGTTTGGCCACCATTTGTTCTTGGTGCCTTACACTCTCTTGCAAAGTGCCCCATCTGGTTACAGTTGTAGCACTTTACTTTGCTTTTGTCCAGCCCAAACTTTCCACTGGATGTATTGCTTGGAAACTTTCTCCCAGTCCTCTTATAGAACTTCTTGGCCCTGTGAGTGAGAAGAGCCATTTGCTGAACTATCTCCATATACTCCAGATCATCTGGATGGATACAGTCCAGGTCTTCAAGAGTGAAGAGAAAGTTGCCAGAGGTTTCATCAGCTGAGACAAAGGCATGAGAAGAACTTGTCTCTAGGAAGGGACTTTCTTGAGTGTAGCTTTCTCTTGGTGTCTCTAGGAAGGTGATGAAAGGCCCCTTTTGTCAGTTGTCAGGGTAGCATAGCAATTGATGTTGTGGTTCAATGCTTTCCCTTTCATCCACATGAAGAGCTGAACTCAGTTTGTTATTGGAGTTACCAGAGGAGTTTTGCATGTTCATCTCCATCTGGAATGCACTCAGGATACCATACAACTCTGTAAGAGTAAGAGTCTTAAAGTCCGAAGTTCTCTTGATCACAACACAATAATGTGTCCATAGTTTAGGAAGAGAAGACATGAACTTCCTTACTATGTCCCTGTTCTCAAGAGTTACTCCAATATCCACTAGAGTGTCCACTATCTTAACATACCTGAAGTATTGTTGAGTCAGGGTCTCACCAGCCTTGAAAGTGAAGTTCTCAAACTGCTGCTTTAAGAGATCCTTCTTGTTCTCTTTAGTTTCCTTGGATCTTTCATACATGAGCTTCAGTACTTCCCATAAATCTTTAGTTGTCTTGCACTTCTTGAAGCCTCTGTAGATGGAGTTTGGAAGAGCAGTTTGAAGAGAAGTCATGGCCCTTTGATCAAGCTCTATTCTTTTCCTATCTTCTTCTGAGTAATCATCCACATCTTTTGGGATGATACGATTACCAGTAGCAGAAGTAGTGCTTGGTATGAAAGGACCATTAACAACTGAGTCCCACATCCTTGAGTCTTGACACTTGATGAAGCCTTCCATTCTTGTGCACCATGTATCGAAGTCTTCAGGAGTGATCAGTGGGGACTTGGTTATGGTACCAGTTTCCATATCAGCTTTAGAAAGAGCTACCATTTGAGTTGTTAAGTATTTTATGTGTGTGAGGGATCTTAAGATGATGAGATCTTATATCAAGAGCCTGGAATGCTCTGATACCAAATGCAGGACCGG